>CM076572.1:1034820071-1035224092 GCA_034641835.2 Pinus albicaulis | reverse complement strand
GAATTGACTCTCATTGTCTCCAAAGGAGTCCAAGATATCATCATCCTTGGAGACACCTTCCTCACTATCCACCATTTAAAACTAGATTCCCCTCCCAAAGACAATGTGTTAGTTGTTACGTTTTATAGAATAAAAAGCATTATGCAAGCCTTTTCATATTTTTCACCCTTCCATATCCTTTTCTTTATAAATTCATAAGTTTAATTTCTTGCTAATAAGGCTTGTCAATTGGAGGAAGGAATGACCAAAATATGTGGAATTGATGCCTTTGCATGTATCCCCTAAGTTTCCCATGGTTTACTTTCCCCTATTTTTTATCCTATCTATTATCACTCCAATAATTCTCAAGGGTTGTGTATATTTTCGTTTAAAGAATATTAGAGGTAACCACAAACCTTCTTTTAAGCCGTAGGATCTAGCCTTCCTGATGCTCAGAGAGGGCTCTCTATATATGACTTATTTTTGTTGATTTTAATTGATTTTAGGCTAGTTATATAGGATTACTTTGGATTTTGATTTTGGATTTGGTTTGGTGGTGGAATCACTTACTCAGATGTATAGATTTAGGTCTACTTACCATTTGGCTAATCGATTCAAAGTGTCAAGCAACAGTAGCGGGATTAAGGTTCTAAAGGGAAGTACTCAGAGGGAAAGATAGTTGAGTAAATTCAGGTCCTTAGGCTGATGGTGAAAATGGTTTCAATCTGGGTAAGAGAGCAATTAAGTGTTCTCAAATCTGGATAATGAGTGAAAAGACAAATTTCAATCGAAACTAGAGAGAAATTAAGAATTCCCCAATCTGTATATCAGAAGAAAACATGAAAATGACATAACAGTTCAAGATGGAGTGCTTTTATAAATTCATGTTATACATTTATATTTATAAAAACATACAAGTATTTGTGAAAACTTCAGAAAGAAACAATTGAACAAATAGAAATTACTTCACTGTAGTGGCCCAACACATGAATATTGTAATATAATCTCCTTATTGCTTTAATCCAGTCTGCTGGCTTGAAATTGGTACAATCACCCTGAGGTTCCAGAATAGTACAACTATAGAAATGTTCAGCAATTCATCCACACTCAATACTTTGAAATGTGAAGTATTTATACAAAAAATCTTACAAAATATCCTAAAACAAACTTAGGAATTATTCATGGAAAAATAAATATCTTCTTGCAAGAAGATAGATACAGTTATCTAACTAATGCAAGTTATCCCTGCTTTTATTGAATTTACTGTTTGATGTCTTTAATTTGTTGTTGATTTGTCTCTTTGTTGTTTTCTCAATGAAGGTTTTTTGTTAGGCAGTGGAGTGTCCTTTACGTTGGAAATATTTCACTCTGATTTATCATCTCTGATTTGAATTTAACTCTGAATTTCACATGATACTCTTTCACTGTCTCTGTTTTCACTTGAAACTGTCATTGTTGTTTTTTTAACCTTTTGACTGCTTTGTTTACTTTTTTACCTTCACAATAAATCAGTCAACATTTCCCAGTCTTCTATATTTGGTAATTTGATCTTCACCATCCTTCTGAATATTTCATCTACCTCTGTATATTTTGAAAATGTAGGCTTGTTGACAAATAGGTGTTTTACCCCATGTTACAGGTAAAAAATATTTTCAAAATTCTTGTAGAGAAATTTCCTTGTTGGAATTTCCTTGTGAAGAAGAAAGGTTAGCTTGATCCTTTGCCACTTCTCTCATTTTATTATCATAATCCTCTTGTTTCATCAATTTGTCTTGAATAACCAGAGGATTTGGCAGGCCTTTCTGTCTTAATATATCAAACTTCATCATGAACCTGGTTATGGAAACCTCCATGTTTTGGCATTTTTCTTCAAGTTGAATCATTTTTTTTTTTTTTGAAATCACCTTCCTAACTTCTAGGATGGTTTTTGTCCTATCACTAATTCCAATTTCTTCTAGTTCCTTCTTATTCTTGGAATTAAGGAATTTGATGATTTCATTAGCCTCCTCGAATTTCTTGCCAAATTCTTCTTTGATTTTTTGGATGGCTTCTCTTGCTGCTTTGATGAGATCTTTTTGTTCATAAATAACCTGGATTGATGGCCAAATGTCATTGACAGATTCAATGATATTGGCCCATAGTTGTTGCTTGGCTTGTGCCATTGGTTATTTCAATGTTAGATCTTTCTCTAACTTCTTCAATTTCTCATTCAAGATGTTTTCTTTATGTTCTTCATTCTTGTGCATAATATGAGCAAGTTTCTTTTCATCCTCCAGAATTTTCAGTTGTTCTTTAAGTCTGTTGATTTCATTTGTCTGAATAGACATGTCCTACATTTCTTTAACTAACTTGCTTCATCTGTAGGTTGTATTGTTGTTGTTGATGACTCTGTTTCTGAAGTAGTTGTTGAGGTGGCAGGAATTGTTGTAGCTATTGGGACTGAAGGGGCCAATTATTCTACTAATGTTGATGGAATAGTTGTAGTGGCTACAGGAATGACAGTGACTAGAACTTCTTTTGATCTGGCTTTTTTCTCCTGGACCAACTTGTCCATTTCATTCTCTATTTATTTTATTTGGTCAGTTAATTGAAGAATGAGATTCATCATCTCATCTTTCTGATTTGAATCCTATAATACTTCCTTTACCTAAGAATGTTCAGTAGGAGGCATTTTTAGTTTCTTATTTAATGTAGCAATGTCTGAATTCTTCTTTTTTATTATTTCATCTGCAACTTTGACATTATTAGGATCATATCCTACTTCAATAATCAAATATTCCTGTGATTTGATTATGTTATCCTTAGCCTATGAGGATACCTTTTCTAATTTGAGCTGATCTCTGATGTTCCCAAGACTTTTTTTCAGCTTTTGTACACTGATGGATTTAGTTGTCATTGTTGAATACATCATTTCACTAGCTTGTTTGTGAAATTTTATTTGATCAATTGGATGAAGATCTTTTGCTTGAACTTCATATGATGTCTTTTTATAATCGGCTGATGATTTGGAATGTTTGAATTTTGGTTGTAGGAAGGTCATTTGCATCTTCCTAGACTTGTAGTCATATGCAGAAATTAACCTACTCTGATTATTGGGTGACTTCTTCCAGTAATGTGTGTGTGTATCAGCCTTTAAGGCCTCATTTCTAATCTTGATCTCTTTATATTTCTACATAATTTTGATCTATTTGTCTACTGGTTTGCTGGATGAAGATACTTCAACACTGTGTTGTTTCTGAATCATTTGAGTGTTTGAAGTTGAAATTTGGTGTGTGTTTTCAGCAACTACAGTTGGTGCATTATCTTTCACCACTACATTAGTATCAATTACTTCAATAGTTTCTACTTCCTTATTTACAGGATTTAATTTTGACTTCTTCCTGTACATTAATTTAAATTTGGTTTCAGTGGTAGTTTCTACAGTGTATGATCCTTCTTCTTTGATTCTTTTTGAGTTTCTATCTTCTTGGGCTGGAGTCTGCAATATTTGACTAGTATCACCTTGCTTCTCAGCCTCTGTCAAAGTGTTCTCAAACTATTCAAATTGATTGGAGTATTTCTCTATGTCTTGTTTTTTCTCATGTACATAAGGAGTTAATTTACATTTAACTCTCAATTTTCTTATTACTCCAAGAGGATCATAATACCACAGAAAACTTTGTTTGAATTTAAAATCCTGCAAATACTTTTCAGCCTCTGGACCTGCATCTCTAATGTTACAAATAAAAGGGCCTACCTGATTCTTAATCTTAAATTGTGTCTTCTTTTTTGCTGCCAAGAAATTGATTCCATCATAATTAAGGATATGCTTGATATACTCAAGGGAAAATAACCTCATTGGGAGGTATTTCAGCATCTTATATGGAAGAATATTTGATCCATATGCCCTAATCTCTGTATGATTTTGATACAAGTACCAATCTCCTATCCTATTATGCTCTGATAATTGCAAGACCTTATTAATTTCCTCATTGATTCTTGGTTGACTACTACTATTCAGCATGTTAACCATAGGATGAATGAAAGAAAACATGAATTTTGTATAGGTGGACCGTGTGGAGTCTTTTTTGATTAATGGAGTCTAAGAGATAATTGACTGTGGATTACCTTCAACATCTAATTTCTAAATATTGATGGAAAATCTATCAAGCTGAAAGTATAGAAACATGTGGAATAGAACTAAGGAATACTTGAAAACACCTTCTTCTAGCATCTTGACCAGTTTTTCATGAATAGAGTCAGTAAGGTATTGAGAAAAATTAAAAATGGTAGCAGGAGGCTGACTAGGTGTAAAAGTAGACAAGAAACCTAAGACTAAAGCATCAACATGCTCATCTGTAAAATAACCCAAAATGCAATATAACATAGTGATGATATGCCTGGTTCTCTTAGAAAATATTGCACATGGGTAAGGAGGATTTGTCTTGGCAGTTTCTACAGATGAAAACATGAAATTTTGGAATATCTGGAACCTCTTGGGGAAGTCTAGATTTAGATACAACTGTGTAATGGTCTCAATGGACAAAGGGGTTTCATCTGGCCTAGGTTGGATCTGTAACATTTGATTGATTGACTCACTTGTAATAGTAAACCAAATTTCTTTTTTCAGAGGTTATTAGGGCTCTTTGCTCAGGGAAATAGCAATATTGACAAAGTATTATCACTTATTGGCACTGGAAAGTTTGTGGGACTTCATATTTTAGAAAATTAGATTCCCAAATGAAAACCTCACCAGCTTGATCTATGGATTTGTCATGGCTCCAGCAGTGGAGCTCAAGAAGGTTAAATTCAGTGACAGGGTCATTAATTTTAAAATCTCTATCTGCTAAAGGAGTATGTTCCACATCTACAGCTAGAGGTTGCAGGGGTTTTACAGTTAAAATACCTTTGGAAGCCATTGTTTATTTGATTTCTCAATTAATTACTCTTTTGACTCAAGAAATATATTCAAGCCTTTAGTAGCACCTCAGAAAGATAATTACAGTTTGCAAACTGATTTAGGATGAAACAGGGGCCTATCTTCTGGTCTTCAAAGGTTTAAACTTGTTCAATTGATCAAATAATACAGTCTGGGATCAAAAACAATCTCAAGCCTTGGAAATTATGTTTACAATATGCCTAGGGTCTGCAGAAAGAGCTTAGGAAGTAACAAGGCTTTATTTTTTGGTCTATAAAGCCCCTACATAGGTTCAATTACTGAATTACTTTCTTATTGTAAGTATTTGGCCGAAGCATTGAACAATACCTAGATCAAAAAGAATATTTTGGTTTTCAGAAGGTTTCTAAGGTTGCATAAGCTTTCTAAGGCTCTTCTGGTCCTTATAAGGCTTCAAACTGGTTGTGAAGTGTCTTTAGCAGCAAAGAGTGTTGAATTATGGTTGAATTGGGCTAAATAATAGGTTGATGATAGTGTATTAGCTTGAAAACAGGTTGGAAATGCTTCTTCTGCGCGAATGATAACCGAAAGTGGTGAAAAAGGCACAAAAGGGCAGTTATATGGGTTTTTTAACCAACAATGATTAACATTGAATGCACGGGGTTAATTCAAATGTCAAGGTGGTTTTTTCAATGGGACATAATACAACAGAATGGTTTTTGAATGAGCTAAAGTAGTCGGGTGGTATAATTTGGATGGATGTGATTGAATGGAATAGCACCATGTAGCCAGGACTGGAGCTCTGAAAACCACGCATTTTGCAAGGTCTCGAGGTTGTTAAATTTTTGGCTATCGAGCGTACGATAAGAGATATGAGCCATTAGATCTGATCACTTAAGATTTGACGGTTTGCAAATAGCAAGGCTTGGTCGGGATTTGATAGGCGTGGGACCCGAGACTTTAAGTTATGTGATGGGATATTGTTGGTGTTTAATACATAGCCAATGGGGTCAGGGAAAGTGGGACCTATGTATAGGCAGAGAAATATTATAACATTTATATGTTTAATTAACATAAGGGTTGGGAATTTATAATAAGGAATTAATATATACATGATAAATGTATAACGAGAGTTAATAAAATAAAGTTAAATGTTAATAATATACAATGAAATGTTACTAAGTGCAGGATGTTCACGAAGTTTTAATGCGAAAACTTATATCGAGGATGGATATTTTCACAGTGGGTCCCGACATAAAATTTAATCATTTATACTTAGGATATTTGTTTGTTTTGGGGTTTTTGGTGTAATTTTTAAAGAAAATGGAAGTTAATTATAGGTTTTACTTTTCCCAAGGAAAAATTGCATTTTAACTTTTAGGAAAAGGGATTTTTTGTAGGGGAAACAGAGTGAAGTAAGAGAAAAGAATAAAAATGAAAGGGAAAGATTATTTTTACAAGGGAAACGATTTTGAAGGGAAATTAGTAAGTATGATTTGATCAATTTCTGCTATCAATTCCTTGTGAAAATTTCTTCTACCTACCCATCAACTACCCTAAAAAAATTTCTTTATTTCTTTGGGTGCATTTGATCTTGCAGACCCTTATTCATTTTTCTTTTTAACAACAAACTATCTAATTCTAACCTTATTACTACCAAGGGCTTAGATTAAACAATTGAGATCCTTATCATTCTCTACCTAACTACTGATCTGCCAAGATTAAACAGCTTGGCTAGATCTTTATTCCCTATCTATCAGCATGAAAGGTCAAGATTAAGCAGTTTGACCTTCATGGATTGTGGCATTTTTAACAAGCTATACACAATCTTATTTTGAAAAATAAAGTAAACGTAGTGGCATTTGAATTTGCATCACTTTCACGATCTATTTTTATCTCTTTTTTGTTGGGGTTCAATTTTATATTATTTTTTATCTTTTTCTTTCAGTCCTTTGATTTTTTCTTTTAGGACTTTTACCCTCTTTCCATTTTTTATTTTTATGATATGGGAAAATAATTTTCAGAAATAAAAGTATGTACATATTACAAGACTAATAAAAGTCAATTCGAAACTATTAATCCTATTATTATAGGACCCTAATAGTGGCTCCACATGGGGATGGCATTTCCTGGTGAAATGTCAAGAACTTTAAGATCAATAGTCTTTGAATTTTTACTGTGCTTGCCTTGAAACTATTTTTTGAACTCTGCATTATTCATATTTATGATATTTTTTCTTTCAAAGCTTAGGGCCTTCTCTCCGAGCTTCAAATTTGAAAGAAAAACATCCAATCCAATCTAAACTCTGCAATGTTATGTACAATGAGAAAAGTAAACAAAGTGAACTATTGTTATTCTGGGGAATAGTAATGCTTCAGCATCCTACCATTGATAGGTTCACCTGGCAGATTTGATCCATCAAACTCCTTCAAATAAAATTTACCTCTATAGTCAAATATATTTTTAATATTAGCTTGGACAACTTGTGACTTAACATAGGCTTCTTCCCTGGCTTGCTGCAAGTGTATGATTTGATTTATCCTTCTCTGGATATCATTGGTTTCTAGCTACAGTTCTTGGATCATCTTCATTACTAGCACTCCTAAAGAGGATGGGAAAACAACATCCATCCCATATACAAGCTGATAAGGGGATGTACCAATGAACTTATTTGTGGTGATTCAATCTTCCCACAAGGCATTAACTAACCTTTTGTTCCATGTCCTTTTATTTTCTTCTTGTAGTTTCTTGATCATATTAACAAGGCTTTTATTGGAGGATTTAGCAAGTCCATTAACTTGAGGGTAATATGCAGTGGAATGGCCAAGGGTAATATGGTATTTGTGAAGTCAATCATTTTCTTAGACTTGAAAGCAGATGCATTATCAGTAATGAGATTTTGGGGGCATGCGATAATCTAGGGACTTGTTCCCTGCAATAGGATGGACCAAGATTTTATAATAAATGAAAAAAATCTCATGAAATTATTGAAAAATTTTGGAGCTCCATTGACTTAGAAAATATAAGAATTTTTTCCCTGTCATTTAATGCAAATTCCTAATGTTAGGAACTAGATCCACTTTTTTAGGGATTTTGGAAGGGAAAGTTGTCTCTTTTCAAGGATAATGCTTCCTCGCCACTTTTTATAAGTACCAGTTTGAATTTTCCTCTAGGGGCAAGTATTTATTAGTCTTCTTGTAGAGAAAACTTGTTATTTAGCAACTCCACTTTCATTTCTAGCAGGGATGTACTTGGATTGATTCAAATAATGAATTTTGGTGCCATTTTTAGATTATAAATCTTGGTTTCCTTTATAGGACTCTAATTATCCTTAGGCTTGGTCATCCCAAGAGGCTCATATCCCTCTTGTACAATTTCTTTATTTTCTTTGAATGTCTTTCACTTGTATCTCTTATTTTTGAATTTAGTGTTCATGCCTTTTTTTCTATAGGTTACATTGGTTAAATGATTTAAGTGAGTTTTTTTTTAGTTTATTTACAAATTCATAGGCATGATTTATCCTTATAACATCTTTTAAAATTCATATTCATCATTGAGCTACTTCGTTGGTTTACTAGTTCACAAATATAGAATTCTTGGAAGTCTCTTGTAGCAAAATAATAGTAATTTTCTGTTATTTTTTAGAATGTGTTAATGAGCTTCATATCAATTTATTCCACTTTTTTTTAGTCATAAAAATATTCAAGCTAATAAAAAAAATTACCCCATATCATTTTCACTTGATCAGGTTAGGCATTTGATAGGTTAACCAACTCACTAATTCTTGAATTTTTGGTTTTTAGAGCAGTAATTTTCTACTATTTTTTAGCACATGTGAGCAGGGGTATTTTTTAGTGATTCCACTTGGAATGGAGTCTTAGGACATCCTAATTCATAAAAAAAATTGTCCCATATCATTTTCATATGATTTTATTGGGAATTCTGCAAGTTATCTTAGGAGTATCACTCGTGTAGCAATCTTGTCACTCTTGTATCAATCTGGTAGCAGTATTATAACAATGTGTTTTCGAGATATACATAGCCCAAATTCACTCCAAATTAATTATAGAAGTATATTTATAGCCCATGAATTATTTTAGGCCACTCTGGTTGAGTTGAGGCTTGGTTAGGTCATCATTTATCTCTTACATTTCTTGTTTCGTGTATGTTGGTTTCTGCAATTAGTCTAGATTTCCTTTTTGCAATTTACTTCAAGCAAAGTCTGATTTATTTCATGAAAAAAGTAATTTAGGAATTTTATTTCATGAAAAATAGAATACATTTCCTTTAATGCCATTTATTTTCCAACAATATAGATTAGATTTTTTTAGTTATCATTATGCTTTACATTTTTTTAAATAGAATATATTTCTTTCATGCCATTTGCTTTCCAAGGAGAATAGATTTTCTTATTTTTATTTACCTTTTGTAACTTATGATTCAAAAATTACCTAATATCTTTGCTCATTTGAAGGTGTTTCATTTCATTCTTTCACTTCAATCAAATGGAATCATACTAGGAAGAGGAAGGTTTATGTTGCAGATACAGTGTTTGCCCCTCCTAAGTTTGTACGAACCTCGAGTTGATAATTAAAGTCGAAAACCTCAGGAATTGCAAAATTCTTGTTGCAATAATAGGTCTCATCAAAATCCTTCCCCCGAAGCTTGGAAAAATATTCTAGATAAAATCAAACCAAATTGGAAAATTTTGGGGCTAAGTGGTTGAACTTGGCAAGGCGAATTGCTCTAGTAAATTTTATGCTCTCAGAAATCATTGTTTCTCCATTTTATACTCTCTTAGAACCTAAATATGTCCTTTAGTAAATAGGTGCTTATCTAAGGAATTTCTTATGGGAGGGAGGTAAAATAGAGACCTAAAAATTCCTTCTAGTAAACTGGAAAAATATCCTAACTCCTAAGATTCATGGAAAGTTGGGAATTTGGGACTCCACCCTGGTTAATATTACAATAGGAGTGAATTTATTATGGAATTTTTTAACACAATCCAATATTTGGTGGGTTCAGGTAATGAAATATAATTATTTTCAAGGGCATAACTTTGATCAAGTAAGAAGGATGCATTCCCAGGGCTCTCCAATCTGGAATTTGATGCATTCTTTCTCTTCTTTGGTCATGGATAGTATTTGTTGGATCCCGAGAAATGGGAGTAACAAAAATATTTGGGAGGCTTATATCCTTGGGATATCATCAATGGGTTAAGAATAATCCCTTAGGCCCCTTCATGAGTATCTTCTTCAAGCAGGTATTATCACCTTGGCCCAATTTTCACAATGGGACGAAAAAGGTGCATGGAGAAATTGGAATATGGAAGTTTTTCCAGAAATGTTAAAACATCTAGGAGATTATTTAACACGTAATATATCAGGATGTGTTTCTCTCATTCTCTCCCATCAGGATAAAATATTATGTAAGTCCTCCACCAATGCAGTGTACGAGGGATATAACATTCTCCTCTTTTAGTCTCAAGTTCCGATGAAGTACTCCTTTTGGAGCAAATATAGATGATGGACTCAGTAACTTACTTGAATCACTGAAATATTTGTAGAGCTTTCTCACACTTCTCCACTTCAGGCACGGGAACTACGAGGTCACACGACACCTCCGGTCTTCGACTCGCTTTACACTCCCGACTTACAGTGATCTTGGAAAGAACTGTCCTCAGACAGGTGGCCCAGTAGGCTTCAGTATTAATTCAAATAATATGTTACATACCAAGTTATGCTTTAGAGTAGAGCCTTCTCGTCTCTTATCACTTATAGCATGAATACAAAAAACTCATACAAACACTCAATCACACACTCACACTCGATGATCCAAAACATACAAACACACACCTATATATAATCTAAGAAAGCATATGAGAATTATTGAGGGTCCTTGTCAAGCATTACTGGCCCAGACGGTGTCTGCTCAATATTCTAGAGTACAATAATTAAAAATAAAGGCGTACTACCAAGGACCTTTCGGTTCTCGGTCACTATCAAAATCTTCATCGTGATCAGGTTCGCTGATTTCGGATGACGATAAAGGAAGCTTTTGATTGGCCCAAGATTGTTGTACCCATTCCAAATATTCATATTCCCATGCGTGATCGTGTTTATCTCGAGCATCTTGATATATATCCACATATATTGTCTCTTTTTCTTCGGATGCCTTCTCTTTACCCTTTTTTGTAGCTGCTTTTCCTTTAGTGGCGACTGTAGAAGATTCCTCTTTTCGTGGAGCCCGTGACGACTGTCGTATATCAAATTTTATAGTATCTGTCATTACATAGAGATTCTTTTGTGGAAAGAGATATTTATCATCTGACTTCTTCCACCTGCTCACATATGCCATGGGGTCTATCTCAATATCAAGGAAAGAATCTTTCTTGCTTTTTCGGAACTCTGGTAGTGATTGAACTGGTATTTCGACTCCATCTAACAATTCCCATTTAAAGATTTGAAACATGCTGACTGATCTTTCAATAGCACACTGAACCCAAAGTTTACAATTATGATTAACCTCTTCTTTTTGTTGCCAACCTAATTCAAAAATCATTGAAGAAAAAACCTTGGCTGATAATAGTAAACTTATTAAGCAAAGAGCATCATCAGTCCAGTTTCCATTTAGAACACTAATAGTAATCAATGACTTCTGATTGATAAGTAATTTGATTACTTTCTTCTTCCCTTGCAATTCTTCTAATGTTCTGATCATGGAAAATTTTTCAGGCAGTTTGAGCTTGTAGAATTCTCTAAGCCATAAAGAAATTTTCTTTACTTCTTTAGCATTATCTGCTAAAACAGATTCGTCAATCCTTTTTGGACCATAAATCTGAGAAAAGGGATTTGGAATAACAGGATTTCTAAATTCAATGCTTTGGTAATCCCATGGTGCTGAAAAAGTTCTTAAATACTGCAGCGACCTTTCTATGCATTGAGAATCTCTTACCTGAGGCTTTTTTCTGCAACGACCATCTTTAATTTCCCAATCAGCAAAAGGTTCAAACAATTCGTATTGGGAAAATGAATCTGTACTGTCAAAATTTTCATCAATTCTTTGAAGAAATGTTGCTTCTAGTTCTTCAAAGAGATCTGGAATTCTTAGAGATTTTAAAAATCTCTCAACCTTCTCACAAATATTAATTTCATCTAAATCCAACATTTTAGCAGAGGTGTAGATAGCAAAGGAAAAATCCACACCACCAATAATCTGATAATAATTCAAAGTTGTCAAAAATTTGATCATATCATCAGTGTATTGTTTTGACCAGTAATCATCAAGTGTTTTAAAATAGAGTTTTACTTTCATGTTTGGCAGAGGATATACCTTTACCAGTTCTTCATCTAATCCAAGTAAAACACCTATATTTTTTGTTTGCCATGCTTGGCATCTCTGAATCCATTGATTTCTTTTTATTCTCAACCCAACAATCTTTTTTATTTCTTCAGCTGAATTATGAAGAACCAAGTCTAGTATATGAAATCTTTTGACAAAAGTTTCAAAACTATCATCTTTAACTGATTTGCCTGGAAGAGAAAATAGGCTGGTTCTTTGATGGATGTGGGCTTTGTTCATATCTCTGGTCAAAGAGTCTGCTAAATAGTTAGAGATACCAGGAACCCATTCTACCTCAAAATCATACATCTGGAACCATATCTGCCATGCCAATAATCTTCCTCTTGCAAGTTGCTTTGAGATTTTGGCTGATAAGAAATATTTAAAATTCATGGAGTCTGTTCTTATCAAAATTTTAGTTGGAGCTAGATATAGTTTGAATTTATGAATGCCATTAAAAATGGCAAGGGTTTCCTTTTCAGCTATGAAATAATTCTTTTGGTTAGGCAAGAACTCACCTGATGCATATGCACATAGGACTTATTCTTCTTCTTCTTCTTCTTCTTCTTCAACTTTTCTGCGCTCAAAAAGAATAGCTCCCCAAACCGAGTCAGAAGCATCTGTTTGTAGTATTAAAAATCCATTACCTGGAGGCTTAAGCTTAGGAAGATTTTTGCATTCTTTTTTCAATAATATGACAGCTGTAGTAGCTTCGGGAGACCATCCAGAATTCAAATGCTGTCTTATTGGGGCAGTCTTCTCAGACAATCTGGGAATATATTTATGTACATAATTAAGCACACCTAAAAATCTTTGAATCGTCTTGGTATCTTTAAGCTCATCAGGGAACTCAGAGACCTTAGTTAATACATGAGGCTGCATCTGAATTTTACCATTGATAATATGAATACCAAGAAAATCAATACTATCTTGAAGCAGAACCATTTTCTTTTTAGAAAGTACTATTCCATGCTTTCGGACTTCATCGGAAAATATCTGCAAATGCTTCAAGTGGTCGTCAAGATTTTGACTATGAATTAAAATATCATCGATATATACAACTATGAAATTATACTTCCCAAAATTAAAATCCATACGTCTTTGAAAGAATGCAGGAGCATTCTTCAAACCAAAGGGAACAACTTTCCATTGGAAGAATCCTGCAGGACAAGTGAAAGCAGTTTTATGTCGATCTTCTTCTTTAATTTGTATCTGGTAGTAACCAGATTTCATATCAAACTTGATGAAGATCCTATTGTGCTGAATCTTCTGCATAATGGTTTCCTGTCGAGGTAAAGGATAGTTGAAGCTTTTGGTGATAGCATTCAATGGTTTATAGTTTATCACCATTCTAGCTTTACCTCTTATAATTTCAAAATGATTTCGGACCAGGAAAGCAGAACATGAATAATGAGAATTACTAGGTTCAATCAATTGAAGATTCAAAAGTTCTTCAATCTGCTTTCTAATTTCCTTTTCATCACTTGGAGTATAGGGTATAAGTTTTCCTTTAACTCCATTGTCATGAAGAGTAAAAATCTCTTGTTGAGGACTCTCTATACTCCAAAAAGCTTCAGAATTTTCTGAACAGTTTTTTAACAATTCATCAAAAATAGCAACTTGTGCTGTAGACCAATCAGGATTTCTATTTGCTTTCTGCTTGGTTTTATTCAGACTCTTTTCTTCATAGATTTGTAACACTTCTTGCCAATTTTTAGAGTCTTTCAAAGGCTTTCTTGTACCTGCTGTATTTTGGCTATTCTCTCTTCTTGCTTCTGAATTAGCCAAAGTTAATCTCAGAACTGAGATTGCATTTTTCTTGATATTGAAGATAACTTTATCTTCACTAATAGTCATGGGTAAGATAGAATTGATAAAAGGCATACCCAGAAATAGGCTAGCAGAGGTATCATAATGTTGAACATCAGAAAACTTGACAATACTCCGCCCAACTTTTAAAGAAACATTATCCACATAATGGGTGAGATTGACGGAACCACCAATGGTTTCGAAAGTAAGAATGTGTTGCAAAGGTTTCCATAAACCTTTAAACAAAGAAGGGCGAGATAAATTATTAGATCCGCCAGTGTCAATGAAAGCATCGACGGTAATCCATTCACCTTTGACCTGGACTTCAACTGGTATATACAGAAGATTGTTAGTCTTAAAAAATATTTGAGAAAAGAACTTTCATCAGTTTTTACAGAGGCAGGAGCTGGTAAACATCAGGAATGAGAAACTGTCTTTGGATAAGGGAAGAAAGAATTCAACGAGGGTAATGGAGGCAAAGAATTTAAAACGGGTGGTGAATTCTTTATACCAGTATCTGATGAGATGGAAAGTGAAGGAACAGCTGAGACAGTACCATCAGACAAATATTCAGAGGTTTCATCAGTATACTCATCAGAACTATATTCATCACTGTAATGCAATTCATCTTCTTCATCGCATTCAGTGTCATCAAAGCATCTATTCCTTTTTGACAAGTATCAGGGATTGATTCAGTATCAGAGAAAGAGGCATCAGTCAAGATATATACATCTGAAACTTCATCTTGAGAATCAACAACTGACCAAGTATCAGCAAAATCATCAATTTCAAAACAGGCCTTTAGCTTATTGGAAGAACTCTTAGGACATTTTCGAGCAAAGTGACCTTCCTGTTTGCAGATGAAGCAAGCATTTTCTTTTTTTGGTTGCCTGCGTTTTTTCAAATAATTAAATTTGCGGAAAGGTCTTCGAGGATTGGCTACTCGTTTAGGCTTGAATTTTCCATATATTTTAGACTTGCGTTTTTTGAATGGAGTCCATG
The DNA here is from genome assembly GCA_034641835.2 of Pinus albicaulis. Classification (NCBI taxonomy): domain Eukaryota; kingdom Viridiplantae; phylum Streptophyta; class Pinopsida; order Pinales; family Pinaceae; genus Pinus; species Pinus albicaulis. Next base: position 1,035,209,085 of record CM076572.1, on the reverse strand, counting down.
GCAACACAGAACGACATACAGTAAGACCAGGAGAGAGGTCTTGAGTTTTCTTTTGCCAACATAGATATTTGACTTTCTCTTGGCATCTGAATAAAAGATCTATCCAATAAGTTTGTTCAATTTTCTTTCCTTGGACCTTTAGATCTTTCATTATTAGATCTCCTAGATTACCAGGCACTTTAGACAAAAATGAAATTTTTTGAGTAGAGTCATTGGTCAGATTGGCTTTATAAATTTTGGCCATATATTCATTACCAAACTGATCTAGATACATGAGATCTTTTAATTCATTTCTTGCCAGATCTGTAATTATCTGTTTTTTCTCATCTGCCGGTTCTGGAACAAATTGAGTTTTAAGTAGCAATTCTAATGTAGCTAGTCCTGCAGTAGCTACATTCAGCCCCATCCACCAGTCATATACAATTCTAGCCATTCTTTTTTCAGCTAAGGCAAAAATAGAAATATTATCTAATCTTGAAACTACTTGCATCTGATATAAGGCTCCAATCCATACTCTAATGGGTTCGGCAGGATTTTTGGAGTTATCTAAGTCCAAAACATATCCACTGGAATTGGTAGCAAACAAGTCTTCTTTGACCCGCGGGTATTTGGGAACTTCTTTGAAAATATGAGCTTTTTGAAGAGAAGGGAAAATAAAGGAAGGGAACTTAGAGGCAGCATTTTCCAGAGTAGATATTTCACTTTTTGGTTTCTGAAGATTTAAAGATTTTACTGGCTCTAATTTTTTCTCAGAGGTTGTTCTTTCTGCATCTTGAGCACTAGATTCTACTCTACTTTCTTCTTGTTTTTCATCTATATCCCAATAGTTGGGAGTATCCATTGAAATAGAAAAAGTGGGAGTTTTAGTTTCTCTGCGTTTTCTTTCCTTTTTCTTCTTCTCTTTGGCTTCTCTTCTTTTCTTTTCTTCTTGTTGTTCATCTTGGAGAAGCTTGAGATTTTGAAGAATAAGCTCAGTTTGGGAACCCAAATCATCTATGACATCTTCAGCATGTGCGCACCAAGTAGTGAGGTAGTTACCTATCTGGTAGATTTCATCTAAGTCATTTGGATTGGTGGCAGTATGTTCAATCAAAGGAGCACAATCAGCTCTATTAGGAGGTTGTCTAGACATAGAAGAGGTGGTACAAAACTTTGTCTTTGGAGGCCACTTTCCACCTTTTACATAACGACGATTGGCATAGTGCCATTCTTCAACAGGGGTAAAAGAAATATGAGAAAGACGGTGCATTTTATTTACATCAAGAAATGGTTTAGACTCTGGTATATACAATTCATTAGAGGCTAAAACTGGTTCAGATGGAAATAATTCTGCAATTGGAGGCATATCAACTCTTTGAGAAGACGATGCTTCTGAATTGGAGATAGGAACAACATATCTTCGTGGCTTGACAAGAGGTCTGGGGATCTCTGGTTTGGCTGGAATTAACTTGACTCGGCCATCAGAGATAACAATTTGTTTCATTTTAGATTCTGGCTTCTTGTCATCTGCAATGGATTTGTACTGGAAATACCAATTATTAGGAAATTCAGTGGGGTCATACAAAACACCTTCAACCTGAGCATTGGACAAACCTACTGTAACACAATCCTTCAAGACTGGTTGCTTCAACTTTGGATGAGAAGTATTAGTTAATTGAAAAGAGGTCTGAACTAATACAGAAAGATACTCACTATCTTCTGCTAATTGGAGGCCTTGAACTCTAGTCATTAATTTCCAACAGTCTTTTAAATGAGTATCAGTCAGAATTATAGAATAATCAGGATAAATAGTGCCATATTGACATCCAGTAGACAAATTTCCCATGATAGTTCCTATTCGGGCATGGTCATAATTCTGGTGTTGGGTATCAAAAACTTCAGCAATACAAGGAGTGTTTAACCCATGATGGAATAAAGGAGCAAGACCAAAACGAATACCTCCAAAATGAAGATAATTGTATTTTTTTTCTCTGGCATACTATCTAAATTTCTTAATTTCATCATCAGAGAACAAGTTCAGGGCGACTATTTGAACAGAGGGACCATAAATTTTAATAGTAACCTCTACCTCCTTCAAAAAAGACTTTTTCTTAAAGACATAAGACAAAGGGAGTTTATAAATATCAGTTGCATGAAGCGACGAGGGATTCCACGTCTCAGGATGTTCGACAACTTCATGAGATTCATTAGGATCTTCAGACTCAACAGAGTGAGAGGCGACTTCAGTAATGATTTTACGATCAATAGAATAAAAAGAGCGTAATAGATTTGCCATAACATAATCGAGAACAGGGCTTCGATACCAAATCTAGCAAATATAGATGATGGACTAAGTAACTTACTTGAATCACTGAAATATTTGCAGAGCTTCCTCACACTTCTCCACTTGAGGCACAGGAACTACGAGGTCACACGACACCTCCGATCTTCGACTCGCTTTACACTCCCGACTTACAGTGATCTTGGAAAGAACTGTCCTCAGACAGGCGGCCCAGCAGGCTTCAGTATTAATTCAAATAATATGTTACATACCAAGTTATGCTTCAGAGTAGAGCCTTCTCATCTCTTATCTCTTATAGCATGAATACAAAACACTCATACAAACACTCAATCGCACACTCACACTCGATGATACAAAACATACAAACACACACCTATATATAATCTAAGAAAGTATATGAGAATTATTGAGGGTCCTTGTCAGGCATTACTGGCCCAGATGGTGTCTTCTCAATATTCTCGAGTACAATAATTAAAAATAAAGGCATACTACCAAGCCAAATCTAGCAAATATAGATGATGGACTCAGTAACTTACTTGAATCACTGAAATATTTGCAGAGCTTCCTCACACTTCTCCACTTCATGCATGGGAACTACAATGTCACACGACACCTCCGGTCTTCGACTCGCTTTACACTCCCAACTTACAGTGATCTTGGAAAGAACTGTCCTCAGACAGGCAGCCCAGCAGGCTTCAGTATTAATTCAAATAATATATTACATACCAAGTTATGCTTCAGAGTAGAGCCTTCTCGTCTCTTATCTCTTATAGCATGAATACAAAACACTCATAAAAACACTCAATCTCACACTCACACTCGATGATCCAAAACATACAAACACACACCTATATATAATCTAAGAAAGCATATGAGAATTATTGAGGGTCCTTGTCAGGAATTACTGGCCCAAACGGTATCTGCTCAATATTCTCGAGTACAATAATTAAAAATAAATGCGTACTACCAAGGATATTTCGGTTCTCGGTCACTATCAAAATCTTCATCGTGATCAGGTTCGCTGATTTCGGATGAGGATGAAGGAAGCTTTTGATTGGCCCAAGATTTTTTTACCCATTCCAAATATTATGATTCCCATGCGTGATCGTGTTAATCTTGAGCATCTTGATACAGATCCACATATATTGTCTCTTTTTCTTCGGATGCCTTCTCTTTACCCTTTTCTGTAGCTTCTTTTCCTTTAGTGGCGACTGTAGAAGATTCCTCTTTTCGTGGAGCCCGTGACGACTGTCCTATATCAAATTTTATAGTATCTGTCATTACATAGAGATTCTTTTGTGGAAAGAGATATTTATCATCTGACTTCTTCCACCTGCTCACATATGCCATGGGGTCTATCTCAATATCAAGGAAAGAATATTTCTTGCTTTTTCGAAACTCTGGTAGTGATTGAACTGGCATTTTGACTCCATCTAATAGTTCCCATTTAAAGATTTGAAACATGCTGACAAATCTTTCAATAGCACACTAAACCCAAAGTTTACAATTATGATTAACCTCTTCTTTTTGTTGCCAACCTAATTCAAAAATCATTGAAGAACAAACCTTGGCTGATAATAGTAAACTTATTAAGCAAAGAGCATCATCAGTCCAGTTTCCATTTAGAACACTAATAGTAATCAATGACTTTTGATAGATAAGTAATTTGATTACTTTCTTCTTCCCTTGAAATTCTTCTAATGTTCTGATCATGGACAATTTTTCAGGCAGTTTGAGCTTGTAGAATTCTCTAAGCCATAAAGAAATTTTCTTTACTTCTTCAGCATTATCTGCTAAAACAGATTCGTCAATCCTTTCTGGACCATAAATCTGAGCAAAGGGATTTGGAATAACAGGATTTCTAAATTCAATGCTTTGGTAATCCCATGGTGCTGAAAAAGTTCTTAAATACTGCAGCGACCTTTCTATGCATTGAGAGGCTCTTACCTGAGGCTTTTTTCTACAACGACCATCTTTAATTTCCCAATCAGCAAAAGGTTCAAACAATTCGTATTGGGGAAATGAATCTGTACTTTCAAAATTTTCATCAATTCTTTGAAGAAATGTTGCTTCTAGTTCTTCAAAGAGATCTGGAATTCTTAGAGATTTTAAAAATCTCTCAACCTTCTCACACATATTAATTTCATATAAATCCAACATTTTAGCAGAGGTGTAGATAGCAAAGGAAAAATCCACACCACCAATAATCTGATAATAATTCAAAGTTGTCAAAACTTTGATCATATCATCAGTGTATTGTTTTGACCAGTAATCATCAAGTGTTTTAAAATAGAGTTTTACTTTCATGTTTGGCAGAGGATATACCTTTACCAGTTTTTCATCTAATCCAAGTAGAACACCTATATTTTTTGTTTGCCATGGTTGGCATCTCTGAATCCATTGATTTCTTTTCATTCTCAACCCAACAATATTCTTTATTTCTTCAGCTGAATTATGAAGAACCAAGTCTAGTATATGAAATCTTTTGACAAAAGTTTCAAAACTATCATCTTTAACTGATTTGCCTGGAAGAGAAAATAGGCTGGTTCTTTGATGGATGTGGGCTTTGTTCATATCTCTGGTCAAAGAATCTGCTAAATAGTTAGAGATACCAGGAACCCATTCTACCTCAAAATCATACATCTGGAACCATATCTGCCATGACAATAATCTTCCTCTTGCAATTTGCTTTGAGATTTTGGCTGATAAGAAATATTTAAAATTCATAGACTTTGTTCTTATCAAAAATTTAGATGGAGCTAGATATAGTTCGAATTTCTGAATGCCATTAAAAATGGCAAGGGTTTCCTTTTCAGCTATGAAATAATTCTTTTGGTGAGGCAGGAACTCACCTGATGCATATGCACATAGGACTTCTTCTTCTGCTTCTTCTTCTTCAACTTTTCTGCGCTCAAAAAGAATAGCTACCCAAAACGAGTCAAAAGCTTCTATTTGTAGTATTAAAAATCCATTACCTGGAGGCTTAAGCTTAGGAAGATTTTTGCATTCTTCTTTCAATAATCTGACAGCTGTAGTAGCTTCGGGAGACCATCCAGAATTCAAATGTTGTCTTATTGGGGCAGTCTTCTCAGACAATCCGGGAATATATTTATGTACATAATCAAGCACACCTAAAAATCTTTGAATCGTCTTGGTATCTTTAAGATCATCAGGGAACTCAGAGAGCTTAGTTAATACATGAGGCTGCATCTGAGTTTTACCATTGATAATATGAATACCAAGAAAATCAATACTATCTTGAAACAGAACCATTTTCTTTTCAGAAAGTACTATGCCATGCTTTCGGACTTCATCGAGAAATATTTGCAAATGCTTCAAGTGGTCTTCAAGATTTTGACTATGAATTAAAATATCATCGATATATACAACTATGAAATCATACTTCCCAAAATTAAAATCCATACGTCTTTGAAAGAATGTAGGAGCATTCTTCAAACCAAAGGGAACAACTTTCCATTGGAAAAATCCTGCAGGACAAGTGAAAGTAGTTTTATGTCAATCTTCTTCTTTAATTTGTATCTGGTAGTAACCAGATTTCATATCAAACTTGCTGAAGATCTTACTGTGCTGAATCTTCTGCATAATGGTTTCCTGTCGAGGTAAAGGATATTTGATGCTTTTGGTGATAGCATTCAATGGTTTATAGTTTATCACCATTCTAGCTTTACCTCTTATAATTTCAGAATGATTTCAGACGAGGAAAGTAGAACATGAATAATGAGAATAACTAGGTTCAATCAATTGAAGATTCATAATTTTTCAATCTGCTTTCTAATTTCCTTTTCATCACTTGGAGTACAGGGTATAAGTTTTCCTTTAACTCCATTGTCATGAAGAGTAACAATCTCTTGTTGAGGACTCTCTATACTCCAAAAATCTTCAGGATTTTCTGAACAGTTTTTTAACAATTCATCAAAAATAGCAACTTGTGTTGTAGACCAATCAGGATTTCTATTTGCTTTCTGCTTGGTTTTATTCAGAATCCTTTCTTCATAGATTTGTAACACTTCTTGCCAATTGTTAGAGTCTATCAAAGGCTTTCTTGTACCTGCTTTCTTTTGGCTATTCTCTCTTCTTGCTTCCGAATTAGCCAAAGTTAATCTCGGAACTGAGATTGCCTTTTTCTTGATATTGGAGATAACTTTATCTTCACTGATAGTCATGGGTAAGACAGAATTGATAAAAGGCATACCCTGAAATAGGCTAGCAGAGGTATCATAATGCTGAACAGCAGAAAACTTGACAATACTCCCCCCAACTTTTAAAGAAACATTATCCACATAATGGGTGAGATTGACGGAACCACCAATGGTTTCGGAAGTAAGAATGTGTTGCAAATGTTTCCATAAACCTTTAAACAAATAAGGGCAAGCTAAATTATTAGATCTGCCAGTGTCAATTTAAGCGTCGACGGTAATCCATTCACCTTTGACCTGGAATTCAACTGGTATATACAGAAGATTGTTAGTTTTAACAATCTTTTTGAGAAAAGAACTTTCATTAGTATTTACAGAGGCAGGAGCTGGTAAAGATGAGGACTGAGAAACTGTCTTTCGATAAGGGCAGAAAGAATTCAAAGTGGGTAATGGAGGTAAAGAATGTAAAACAGGTGGTGAATTCTTTATACCAGTATCTGACGAGATGGAAAGTGAAGGAATAGCTGAGACAGTACCATCAGACAAATAGTCAGAGGTTTCATCAGTATACTCATCAGAACTATATTCATCACTGTAATCCAATTCATCTTATTCATCGCATTCAGTGTCATCAAAGCATCTATTCATTTTTTGACAAGTATCAGGAGTTGAGTCAGTATCGGACAAAGAGACATCGGTCAATATATACACATCTGAAACTTCATCTTGAGAATCAACAACTGACCAGGAATCAGCAAAATCATCAATTTCAAAACATGCCTTTAGCTTGTTGGAAGAGCTCTTAGGACATTTTCGAGCAAAGTGACCTTCCTGTTTGCAGATGAAGCAAGCATTATCCTTTTTGGGTTGCCTGCGTTTTTTCAAATACTTAAATTTGCGGAAAGGTATTCTAGGATTGGCTACTCTTTTAGGCTTCAATTTGCCATATTTTTTAGACTTGCGTTTTTTGAATGGAGTCCATGGCAACACAGAACGACAAACAGTAAGACCAGGAGAAAGGTCTTGAGTTTTATTTTTCCAACAGAGATATTTGACTTTCTCTTGGCATCTAAATAAAAGATCTATCCAATAAGTTTGGTCAATTTTCTTTCCTTGAACCTCTAGATCTTTCATTATTAAATCTCCTAAATTACTAGGCAGTTTGGACAAAAATGAAATTTTTTGAGTAGAGTCATTGGTCAGATTGGATTTATAAATCTTGGCCATATATTCAGTACCAAACTGATCTAAAAATTTGAGATCTTTTAATTCCATTCTTGCCAGATCTGTAATTATCTGTTTTTTCTCATCTGCCGGTTCTGGAGAAAATTGAGTTTTGAGTAGCAATTCTAATGTAGCTAGTCCTGCAGCAGCTACATTCAATATTTCTTCATCAGATGGCCCCATCCACCAGTCATATACAATTCCGGCCATTCTTTTTTCAGCTAAGGCAAAAATAGAAATGTTATCTAATCTTGAAACTACTTGCATCTGATATAAGGCTCCAATCCATACTCGAATGGATTCAGCAGGGTTTTTGGAGTTATCTAAATCCAAAACATATCCACTAGAATTGGTAGCAAACAAGGCTTCTTTGACTCTCGGGTATTTAGGAACTTCTTTGAAAATATGAGCTTTTTGAAGAGAAGGGAAAATAAAGGAAGGGAACTTAGAGGCAGCGTTTTCCAGAGTAGCAATTTCATTCTTAGGTTTCTGGAAATTTAAAGACTTTACTGGCTCTAATTTTTTCTCATAGGTTGTTCTTTCGGCAGCTTGAGCACTGGATTCGACTCCACTTTCTTCTTGTTTTTCATCTATATCCCAATAGTTGGGAGTATCCATTGAAATAGAAAAAGTGGGAGTTTTAGTTTCTCTGCGTTTTCTTTCCTTCTTCTTCTTCTCTTTGGCTTCTCTTCTTTGCTTTTCTTCTTGTTGTTCATCTTGGAGAAGCTTGAGATTTTGAAGAATAAGTTCAGTTTGGGAACCCAAGTCATCTAAGACATCTTCAGCATGTGCGCACCAAGTAGTGAGATAGTTACCTATCTGGTAGACTTCATCTAAGTCATTTGGATTGGTGGCAGTATGTTCTATCAAAGGAGCACAATCAGCTCTAGTAGGAGGTTGTCTAGACATAGAAGAGGACTGGTACAAAATTTTGTCTTTGGAGGCCACTTTCCACCCTTTACATAACGTCGATTGGCATATTGCCATTCTTCAACAGGAGTAAAAGAAATATGAGAAAGACGGTGCATTTTATTTACAGCAAGAAACAGTTTAGAATCTGGTATATACAATTCATTAGAGGCTAAAACTGGTTCAGATGGAAATACTTCTGCAGTTGGAGGCATATCAACTCTTTGAGACGAGGATGCTTCTAGATTGGAGACAGGAACAACATATCTTCTTGGCTTGACAAGAGGTCGGGGGATCTCTGGTTTGGCTGGGATCAACTTGACATGGCCATCAGAGATAGCAATTCGTTTCATTTTAGATTCTGGCTTCTTGTCATCAGCAATGGATTTATACTGGAAATACCAATTGTTAGGCAGTTTAGTAGGGTCATACAGGACACCTTCAACCTGAGCATTTGACAGACCTACTGTAACACAATCCTTCAAGACTGGTTGCTTCAACTTTGGATGAGTAGTATTAGTTAATTGAAACGAGGTCTGAATTATCACAGAAAGATATTCACTGTCTTCTGCTAATTGGAGGCCTTGAACTCCAGTCATCAATTTCCAACAATATTTTAAATGAGTATCAGTCGGGCTGATAGAATAATCGGGATAGATAGTGCCATATTGACATCCAGTAGACAAATTTCCCATGATAGTTCCTATTCGGGCATGGTCATAATTCTGGTGTCTGGTATCAAATACTTCAGCGATACAAGGCGTGTTTATCCCATGACGGAATAAAGGAGCAAGACCAATACGAATACCTCCAAAATGAAGATAATTGTATTTCTTTTCTCTAGCATACTGTCTAAATTTCTTAATTTCATCTTCAGAGAACAAGTTCAGGGTGACTATTTGGACAGAGGGACCAGAAATTTTAATCGTAACCTCTACCTCCTTCAAAAAAGACTTTCTCTTAAATACAAAAGACATAGGGAGTTTATAAATATCAGTAGCATGAAGCGACAGGGGATTCCATTTTTCGAGATTTTCTACAGCTTCATGAGATTCATTGGGATCATCAGATTCAATAGAGCGAGAGGCATCACTTCTCTCTCTACTTTGCCGATCAATTGAAGAAAAAGAGCGTAATAGATTTGCCATAACAGACCGAGAACATGGCTTCGATACTGTAATAGATAGTGGACTCAGTAACTTACTTGAATAACTGAAATATATGCCGAGCTTCCTCACACGTCTCCACTACGGGCACGGGAACTACGAGGACACACGACACCTCCGATCTTCAACTCTCTTTACACTCCCGACTTACAGTGATCTTGGAAAGAACTGTCCTCAGACAGGCGGCCCAGCAGGCTTCATTATTAATTCAAATAATATGTTACATACCAAGTTATGCTTCAGAGTAGAGCCTTCTCGTCCGATGCCCAAATGTATAGGTATTCTACTTCTTTTTCTATAATTAAAAATTTTAACAGATTAGTTTTCTAAATTAAGTTAAAATTCACCTTATTTAAAAAAAAAATCCCGCGCGGTGCATTCAAGCCGTTCGGCTCGCACTGATTCTGGTGCTGCCTATAAATTTACAGGCCACACCACTACTGGCGCTAATGCTATCTGCATTGGTTTCGTGGCAGTACCGACATGGTACACCATGTTTTTTAAAATTAAAAAAAATGCGATGCAGTCAGTTACCCAGCCACACCGTTGACCATGTCGAAGTGCGGGAATGCAGTGCGTTGACGATAATATGTGCCCTGGGGCATATATTTTTGTCATCACACTGCATTCCTGCACTTCGACATGGTCAATGGTGCGGTCATGTAAACGACCACACCGTTGACTATGTAGTGATGTCGAGAGTGCAATGCGCTGCCTAAACTATATGGCCTGGGGTGTATAGTTTGGTCAGTGTACCACCCTTCCGATACTGGTACATAGTCAACGGTGTCGTACGTTATGCCACCACACCATTTACCATGTAACAATGCCAGGAGGTTAGTGCGTTGATGAAACTATCTGCCCCGGGGGCGAGTAGTTTTGTCAATGCACCACTGTCCTAAATTTGTTCATAGTCAATGGTGCAATCGTTTAAATAACCGCAACGTTGACCAATAGCTGAGTTTGGCGGTGCATTCACTCAACACACTGCTTGAGATAGGAAAAGTCATGATTTGCGGTGCACTGAAAATTTCAAGATGCATTGCATCCGATGCGTGATAATAAAAAAACGCACCATTACCGGTGCATGCCTGTTTTTTTTGGCGCACCGAATGTTTATTTTTTTTTCAAATATATATATATTCCTAAATAAATGTCTCATTTAATAAAAAAATTGTATTTAATATGTGAATCATTCAATGACGTCAAAGGATAGAAGAGAGGGAACAACATCAACAACAGGCAGACCAGTATAACATCGTTCGCCTGTGGAAGGCACGAGAGAGGGAGAGAGATATGAACCCTCACCCTATTACACCATCCACGCAAGTGCTTCTAAGGGATATAGGCCTCCTCAAGTTCTATGAGGAGGCTAAATCCCTGAAGGGCCATGGTGCATTATTGCGACAACTTATCCATAGGTTGAATACCGACCGACATGCTTTTCAGGTTGGCCCTAACCAGTGGTACATGCCCAATGAGGAGGAAATATATTTCATTGCTGACCTATCGAGGAGAGGGGAGGATTTGTCCTCATTCCGAGAGGTCCCCATTGGCTACGCAGCAGGGAGTTATTTGGTGTACTCTGAGACATACATTAGCACAGATATACTATCTCCTATAGATTTTCAAGTCTCCGCAAGTCAGTTAGGTATTGCTTCATTTGGTGCAAAGGAGGTGCAGTGCCTCTCACCATTGATTTAGACCATTTCACACCATACCAGTTATGGGAAACAGATTAGTTTCCCGCTTCTATTTTATTTTGATTCTTTGTTACAGGGGCCATGAATTGTGAGGTGGTCTGCTATTTTTTGTGGTAGTTATGTATACATTTAGATAGATGTCATGCTCAGGCACAAGGGAGGGTTAACTTCCCTTTTTCTTTAGAGCTATTTTGTCTATATTTTGAGAGGTGTCCAAAGACGAGGCCTGCTTTTGTTCGGTAGGCTCGTAGGCTGATGCTGCATGTATGGATGTAAATGTGGGGATAGATGATGCCCAAGAGGGGTGAGTCAGTGTTTTCCGCGAGGATATCGCATGTTGCACTGGAGTTGCTAGCTAGTTTTGATGAGCATGCCTTCGTTCTGGTCCCCTGTCCGTATGATGGTTTGGATTGGCGAGGGTGTGCGAACATCCTCTTCACAAATGATGAGCCTCCAGATGATAGAGGTAATATCAGTGTTTTCTTTAAATTTATTCTAACATGTTATTTAACTTGTTTTTATTAAACTGTTTAATGAAATTGTCTAATTAGTGTTGTGTACCTATATATATTTTTTAGACATTGGGTCATTTGATGGCAAAGAGATGCCACCACCACCAAATGATCCAAGTGTAGATCTCGATGACGATCAGGAGATGGTAGATGCCAAGGATCAGGTCGGTGCAGACAAAATTGATCATCCTCATGTTGTGTGGGTACTGACTGGTGTGAGGCATCATTCTGACACTAGATCTAGGATGGAGTTGGGCGACCAAATTTTTCAACAGCTTGTGGAGGAGGGAGTCAAGCCAACCATTATTACATATTTACAGGCCTATGATATCCTTATAGCGATGTGGAGAGGCATGCCACGTGATATGTTGAGCCTGATGCTACATGTCATAGGAGCTAGCATCTTAGTGGCATCGATGAGGAGTGCCCTTCAATGTAGGCGTGGTCGAGACATAATACGTCGACAATCGAGAAACGATGCATCATCTGATGATCACGATCAGGGGAGTGATCATCATTCACCTCACGTCGCAGATGAGCAACCTGTAGCATCGACCACCATTCATGATCATGAGCAGGTTGGACCATCCACGTCGAGTGAGCCTTCTCAGCCTACAACATGTAGCAGTCATGATCAAGAGCAGGCTGGACCATCCATGTCCAGTAATCATGATTAGCAACCTACAACATCCAATAGTACTCATGATCATGAGAAAGTTGGACCATCCACGTCGACTCATCATGAGCAGGCAGTTGATCTTGATGAGCATGAGGCACCAATACCAGATTAGCAGGCACGTGATGATTGACATCTATCTGAGCTTGTCGAGGCTACACCATTGACTAAGAAGGCCTCAAATAGTACTACTATTGATCATGACGTACCAATAGTTGATATTTGACATTTATATTACAGTTGTATACTTTTGACATTATATATATATATGGTCCATGTATTTTATATTCATGCTGCAGTTGTACTTAATTTACACGTTGGTGATCATCATGATGTGTATATTGTTAGATCATGTTAGATATGTTCATTTATGTGCAGTTTGCAGATAGATGTGTATGTGGTAGCAATTATTTGACATGAGATGTATATTTGATGTTTGTGTTGTGATGATGTTATACAATGCTTGTGTTTTGTTAGATGATCATGATCACGATGATTAGATGATGTTAACGAATTTGGATGTGTTTTTTAGTCGAATATGATGTTTGTACGATGGTTATCATGACTGTGATGTTTATTAAATATTAAGTTTTGCTTGTAATTGAAATTTTAATTTTAATTGTATGTAAAATTGTATTTGTAATTGTAATTGTAATTTTAATTGTAATTGTAATATTTGGTTTATTGTGAAATGATTGTAATTGTAATTTTAATTGGAATGGTATATATGTAAAATTGTAAAATCGTAATTGGAATTGTAATCGTATGTAAAATTCTAAAATTGTAATTGTATGTGAAATTGCAAATTTGTAATTCTAATTGGAATTGTATGTAAAATATTTGTAAAATTTTAATTGTATTAATGTGAAATGATTGTAATTGTAAAATCGTAATTGTAATTGTAATTGTATGTAAAATTCTAAAATTATAATTGCAAATATTGTAATTGTAATTGTATGTGAAATTGTAAAATTGTAATTGTAATTCCAATTCCAATTCTAATTCTAATTCTAATTGTCTGTAAAATATTTGTAAAATTTTAATTGTATTAATGTGAAATGATTATAATTGTAATTTAATTGTAATTGTATATATGTAAAATTGTAAAATTCTAATTGTAATGGTATATATGTAAAATTGTTAAATTGTAATTGTAATTGTAAATTTTATGTAAAATTCTAAAATTGTAATTGTAATCGTATGTAAAATTCTAAAATTTTAATTGTAATTGTATGTGAAATTGTAAAATTGTTTGTAATTCTAATTGTATGTAAAATATTTCTAAAATTTTAATTGTATTAATGTGAAATGATTGTAATTGTATTTAAAATTCTAAAATTGTAATTGTAATTTTAATTGTAACTGTATGTAAAATATTTGTAAAATTTTAATTATATTAATGTGAAAATTTTATTTGTATTAATGTTAAATGATTTCATTAAAATTTATAAATTTGTAAATTTGTAAAATTGTAAATAATTGTAAAATAATAAATCTAGAATGATATGAATTTTTGTAACGTAATAAAGTTTAGAAGATAATGGACATAAATTCATGTACTTTAGAAATAGCATTATTTTATTATGATCTTGCGTACCCAAAAAAATAACTTTATACAGTACGCCATTGTTTTTGAGATCAACATAATTGCAAATTATCAAGTGAAATGATTTTAACATTAGCATAATGAAAATTGCCAAGTAATTCAAAATACAAATTATAATGGTTCAAAAAATGAGTCTTAGTTATAAGATAATTAAGTCCTCTTCTTTATAAAAACACATCTTAAAAAGTATAAATGATGAAATAACACATGTACCATATCACTCTTGGTTCTCATGATCACTCTCATTATCTTCCATGTCACTTGGCATGATAACACTATTGTTTTGAAAAATATGTTTTGAACTATGGGCATGTCTCAATATGAACCACCAATCCCTATCCAGCACATCTAGGTAAAAAAACACCTGGTTGCAGTGTTTGGGGAAAACAAAGGGCTCGTTAGCTTCATCCCACATATTTGTAGAGTTGATACATATCATCCTACTATCACGACCTTCCTTTACATTATTCTGGTAAAAGGTGTCCCATCACTTGCACCTAAAAATAACACATTGGAGAGAATAGAAATCCACTTCAATGATATTTTATATCTTTGCGACGTAACCTAATGTCCCTCGTACTAGGTTTTGATCACAGTGGCTAGATCGAATAGATTGATTGAACTTGACTTCCACTCCAAATTCTTGTGTCATATGTCTATCATCCGCATTTTATGTGCAAAAATGGTGTCCATATGCCCACATAGATGGGAACAAATGCACCTATAAAAACTTTAAAAAATCAGTGTCATGTGTCTTATAAAACTCCAACAGTTAGATTATGAAATATAGATGTAATTACATTTGAAAAGTTCATTATTAAGTTTCAAATGTACATATAAATTAAATAGATTATTACTGAGTTGGTGGACCCAATCCCTCTGTTTAGCACTTCCTCTTCAGCACGGAGTAACGGTCGGTTGCACTATATTTCTCTCTGACTTGGTCAACAACCTAACTGTTGGGGCACATTTTTGGCATATTTTCTTTTTAATGATCGGGATAAGGCACACTTCTACTATTCAACTGTCTAAATTATTTCTTGTCACTATCCCATTTCATCCTCTTTTGTTTGTACAACACGACCCACGCTTGTGTCGCTTCGGAATGGTAAAGAACAAATTTATTGATTGCTTAAATTTCTATATTCGCTGATGAAATCAAACTGACATATAGTACATATGAGATCAAAATATACATTATATCAAAGTTCAACATGAATATTTAATTTGTGTAAATAATTTGAAAAATTATAAGTTTCTTACTCTTTATCAAACAACTTTTTCCATTCGTTTGGAGCAGCTCCCCTTCTCTTTTTTCTTCATCCCTTTCATCGTCCCAAATCACTGCACATGGTTTATTGTCGATATGCTTTATGTAATCACTGGAATAATAGAAAGACTCATACGATATGTACCCCTTTGCCACATACCCCTCGGGTTTTTCCCTTTGTCGAACAAAACCTTTCAATTTCTTCATGTACCTCTCTATGAAGAACATCCAATGACAACAAACCACTCCAACTAATTCAACCTCACTTACTAGGTGGATTAGAAGATGAACTTGCAAGTCCATGAAACTCATTGCTAGTTCCTTCTCAAACATACAAACAATTTCAACTATCTCTTGACGCCACCGTGGAATGCTAGCCACATGAATATCCTTTGACGTGATCCAAGGTACAAATTCCAAGAATTTAGATATGAAACATCCTAGGTCTTGGGGGAATTCATGTTTCACACACCCACACATGAAAAAAGGATAATGACACTGCAAATTTATAAATACGTGCAATAATATACAAAATTAGTTATGTTTTATGGTCCCTGCATGGGATAAAATTTATTAATATAAAAAATAATAAAATCATGCTTTTGACATTATACGTACTCTCAGAGGATCCAAATGGTCATGCGATTTAAACCCTGACAAATGGTCATGCAAGGTGAAGCAAAAATGTAGTGAAGACCTGTTTGAAGATGGCACCCTCACACCCATTTTAACTTCCTTTGCCAAAGAAAGATCATATTTTCTTTAAATCCATGGGACATCACCTTCTTTGAAATACCATGAATTAGAGGGACCAGTGCCTACCTCTGATCCTTTACTTTCTAATCGTCTTGGCCAATATTTATTTTTATTTTGTGAAGTAGTCATATCTTTCCTAACAACCAATGTGTCACTTTGTTTCGATGATATGTGCCTCCATAAAGAATATTAAACATTTTTAAATATATGCATGGGATGTAATAAGTGGGTAATATTAAGATGCTCCCAATATGGGAGGTTATAAAAGATAGATTTCCTTTTCATCCCAATGGGAAATTTCTCAACATAGGTGTCGAAGAATTTTGGATCATCGAACATAGGCTCCCCATTTGAATCATACATTTCTATGAAATTCTTCTCCTTCTCTCTCTCATATTCTCTAAGCCATTTAGTTGGTGTCGTGGGAGGCCTCTGGTTTCTCTCTCATTTACCATTGAAAGTGGATGCTGCTCTTCTATAAGGGTATTCTTTTGGGAGGAACACCCTAGAGCAGTCATACACTGGCTTTCATAGGTGGTTGAACCATCTAGCTTTCAGAGAAGGTCCATAACATTTACATACAAAATACCCTTTTGTTACAAGACCTCCAAGATTATTGTATACAATTTATATGCATGGCACGTTAAATAATATCATGAAGATCATAACAAATACAATGAATTAAATAACTAACATGCGAAAGAATACTGTTACATATATAAATAAATCAATAAACATGTAATTTAACAGAGAAAAATCTTAAGCCTAGATAATCATGTGTCGTGTAAGCACATATGTCATACAACGTAAAACTCTTCTTTGCTGCGATGGGTCTTGATACATCGTATACATTTATCCCATCCCATAATTCCTTTAATTCATATACTAGTGGTTGTAAGCAGACATCCATATTCTTCACTTGTCTTCTACCAACGACTATGAGATCCAACATAAGATGTCGATTCTTCACAGACAACCATGGGGGGATATTTTTATTGTTCACTACTACAGGGAAAATAAAATAGTGGGTGTCCTGGAGGGAATATGGGTTGAAACCATCCATGGCTATGCTAAATCGTAGACTTCGTACTTCATCCTTGAATTTTTTGGACTATGTATCTTCTATATGCTTCATGGATATTGAATCTGTTGGGATTCACATAAATCCCAACTCACTTCTGTGTGAGGCATGCCATCCCTGCAACATAGTTATTCTTTGCAACAAAAGAGCCTTTGAATCCTTGGGATTATAGGCATGTGCCTCAATATCTTAAAATGAGGACCACATGATTTACACTTCTTTTTCTTATTTATCATACCTGTCATGCCCACATTTCAGACATATCTCTTTGTCTACATATTCTCTTTTATATAGAATACAACCATTTGTACATGCATGATATGATATGTACTCAACACCCAACATTTTCAACAATTTCTTTGCCTCTTCACAGCTATCGAACAAGACATTATGACTCGGAAGAACCTTATATTTGAATAGAATGTAGTTGGTGATCATGGACATTATTAAATGTACATTAATGCTGGTATAGTTATTAACGTTCATAAAATTGACCATTTGTAATGTTCATTGTGTGATTATATTTCTCAAAACTATATAAGGGAGGACTTTATGATAACTTACCTCAAAATTTCAAAGAAACATGCATTCGACAAGCCAAAATTTGCTTTCAAGTTGTACAGTAACATCGTTGTCCCCGACTGGGTAGACTTTGACTGATCGCCAGGTCCATTGAGAGGGGTGGTGGAAGAATATTTAAGGCTTTCGAAAAAGGTGTCGGGGATATGAGAATCATTCCCTACTGATCATCATTTTGGAATGCATCTAACAAAATTGTCTAAATGGCAATGGTATCCATTAAGTAATCATCCATACTAACCTCTATTTGATTGCCTCCATTTCTAGCTCGTGAAGAACTACTATTGTTGTAGTCATTCCTATTTGGTGAATCTGGACGTAATGGGAATTGAATAGGTGGTTTATTCAACCATTCTTGGTATCATTCCTCTCCGATTTTTTGTCTTAATTCAATCTTCTCTCGATTTTACATTGTCGTGGGGTGCAACGGAAGATTGTAGTTAGGTCGTTCATCATCACTAGAATCCTAATAATTTCAAAAAATATATTTGAACATGATAAGTATAAAATATATGATATGAATTAGTAAGCACGTTGACAATATTGCATGATTAATTGGTTTTAAGTTGAAATAATTACATTAATTAATATACCAACCAATTATTACTACCATCATTGTCCCAATATTGTGGCTAGAAGATGCAATATTGTTACAATTGGCAAGGTGAAGTAGTTGTCCATTGTCATCTACCAAATGTGCCTTGCGGTATGTTGTTCCTGATAAGAGCTTCTAATGTTTTGGAGTTGTTTGAATATTTTGTGCATATAAACTCGATTCTAAACTACATGAACCTACAAATTTGTATACATTATAAAATTTATTAAGTTGATTGACATGGAAAAAAAACATAATTCAATTAGATAATGAAATAATAAATAAAATATGAAGTAAATATTACGTCTCAATATGGATAAGGAGAACTCTATGACGAAAATTGAGAAATATTATGGAACGAGCTGGATTTTGAAGAATTGTCCATTCGATATAATTATGATATTTTCTCCCTGCATTTAAGCAAAATGAACAATAAATTTTGGTGTACACACTTAAAATTAATTTTGGTGCCTTAAAAATGGACTTATTGTTATAGGTGCTAATGTACAGATAACCGCGCTAGTGCATTTTAGTTATTGCGCTTTAGTGCCATGTTATTAACGGAAGCACCAGTGTGGTGTTATTAATTCATGCACCGGTGACAAATAGCTGCAAATAAAAAAAGTGCAACTTCTTTTTTGTAAAGTGAAAAAAAACCATAAATTGAAAAATTGGTGGAAAAATATTTTTGAAAATCTAATTTCATAAAACAATTCTTTAAATAGTAAACAATTTTCATTATTTCACTATTTTTGCAAAAAAATTCAACTAGATATTTTCACAAGACATACCTGGAGCAAGAGAGCACAAGAGCACTGTGGAGTAGCGAAATAATTTCGAACGAAACTATTCAGACAATCATAATGCTAAACCTCTAGTGATTCAAACCCTGTAGCATAGAATTTAAAACGATCTTGTGATTAAATTTTTATTGTTTTTTTTACATTTTGTGCAGTATTTTTTACACAGTAAGTAAAAAGTTTAAATTTACTGTTCATTTTCATAAAAAATAAACAAAAAAAATCCATTTTACCCTAAACCCTTGATTGTTTTTGCTGCTTCCCTTGCTTCTTCCTGTTTCTATGATTTCAGAATTAGGGATTTTCATTTTATATTTATAGGGTTTGTATATATATATATATATATATATATATATATATGACATCTAACCCACAGGATGACTTGCATAGTCAGATCCCCATCCATGTCAGCCCTTGCGTAAATTTAAAAAAGAATAGATTTTTTTAATTGGTGCAACCTGTGTAAATGAGCACACTAGTGTGTTGTTTTATCATAGTGGTACACATACTATTTCATAAAAAAAAATTAAAAACATATTTTTTTTAATCTATGCACCATATGTAAAATAGAGCACAGGTGCAATATTTCATTATAGAGAAAAACACATACTATTTGACAATTTTATTTTATATTTTATATTTTATATTTTAGTTTTATTTATTTATTTATTTTTATGTTTGTGTTAATCGGCACACCTTTTAAAATATAAGCATCGGGTCTCCTTGTTGACAGAGAGCATCTTACAGTGGTCCCCTATTTTTGCGGCGTGTTTATAAGAATATGCCGCACTGCGTCCTCTGTTAATCAGCGCGCTAGTTAGCATATAACACACCGATGCTCCTTTTTGATATAGAGCACAGCATGATGTTTCTACTATTTTGATAGTGCGTTTATAAGAACAGTTCGCACCGACTGCAGTGCGTACCTTATTAAAGGTGAACCATATTCTTGATATTCTTTTTTACCTGAAAAGTTTATGATTTATTTATAATATATATTAATGAATGGTATGGTACATGTTTCATATTGATAAATAAATGGCTCACAAGATATAAAGTAACAAAAATTCTGATAGCACATCAAGAAAAGAAAAAAATGCAAGTTCTTTGTAATTTCTGTACAAAAATTATTATTTTTGAGCTATATGTAAGTTTAACTAGTATGTATTTTTTACTGTGTATCATGTAGATCCACAAAATGGTGAAGCTCAATAAGATTATTTCTGATCTAGGACTAGAAGAGCCTAAAACCTTGATGGAATAATTGCAAAAGGGTGAATCAAGTGAATGAAAAAATACTATTGATCCAATATGAGTTTTTTTTTTTAATTTTCATTAATAATATACTTAAAATTATTAGATAACATGTTTCAAACAATCTATTAATTCAGATATGTTTAATGTTCTACAGGGACCAACAACTTAGAAAATGAATGTTATTCTATGAAAAGAAAAAAATATAATATGTAAATGAAAATGAATTGCACCTTAACTCATTAGGAGTGGTGCCAGAGGTTAATGAAAGGGGGAAACTCTTTTACAAAACTTTGAGGGATTTAGTGGAATGAATGTATAGACATTCTTTCCACTTGAAATAAAAAAATTAATCCAATGATTCGAAGAACCAAATTTTATCTAAACTATAGGATGAGTTTCCAGAGAATTGGTCAATGAGACATGTCAGACTTTTAATAGCAAAACTGTACAACAAAAAAAAAGAAGGAATGAAAAAGTAATATTCCTTTAAATATTTTTCTAGAATTATATATATATATATATAGAGAAATCATTTATAAATATCACTTTTGTTATATTTAATTTTCATATATCAATATAAAAATTAAATAGTTTATTGTCATGTTACATTTTTCAGGAATATTATGAAAATCTCAAAGGATGAATGAGATGATATCAGAAATATGCTAGTAGGAATTTCCAAAAAGGTGTACAAGGAGATGGTTAAAGAAATGGACATACTTGCATCGCACGAGGAGCCATCTCAACAAAAACGTGCTTCAAATGTAATATGTAATCATTGAATTTTACAATTAGGAAAAATAATAAACAATTTAGTATTAAATATTGATTTTCAAGTATTTTCTTGCAGAAAATAAAAGAAAATGGAGCTCATTCAGCGCATACAATGGGAGAATAAGGAAGAAAAGGGTTGATATCTATGTTTGTGAGTAATTGTTACTTCTTTATGACAACTTAAATAGATTTCATCTTTGTATATTTTAAGTTGTTTTACAACAATCATCATTGAATGTCTTCAAATAGGTACTAACATACAAAGAAGAACCATCAGACGAATTGATTCACATTGGGTTAAATATGGGTTGTGAGTATATGTTGGCATATCAGAAATTAATTGTGAAATTTGTAAGCATCTATCGAACTTGTTTTACTTAGCTCTGTCTATAATTAATTGAACAAAAAAATCTTTTATATTAAATATATGATTTGTTATGGGGTATAAAAATTGCAGGAAAAAAAGTATGGAAATGTGCCAAGAAATGAAATCTTGAAAGATGGAATGATATTTGGTTTTGAAAGAATCTGTATAGTTCATGAGTCAATTGTTCCTATGGTATGCCATTTATTTTTTATTTACATTGATGTATATTATTTAATATTAAAATTTTCATTATTCTCACCAATGTATATACACTCATTAAATTTTCTTTTTTAATGTTTGTAGATGGAAGGTGAAGAAGAAGAAAACAATCAACACCATGAACAAAACATTCCTCAAAATAACCCAAGTCATGGAAGTAGCTCGAGAAGTTACAGTAGTTCAAGTGAAGAATGATGATAATTGTGTTTTGGATATCAAAGCAAGGCATTATATTTTTTGAAATATTTGTCTGTGAAATTAGACATTTTGTTTAATGTAATGGACATAGTGTCCCAATTCAAAGACAAAAGGGTACCAATAAGTGTCCCATTTTGTATGAAAAAGAGTGTCTTATATATATATATATATATATAATAAAATAGGTTTTAATTTATTCTATTGCGTTCTCCATTGTTACTATGAAATGTAACGCCATTGATTAAATAGATGGATGATTAAACATTATAATGAAGAGATGTGAAATCTGATGATATGCTATAAAAAAATAATCCAAACATCACATTCAAATGCACTAATAAAAATTTAATTGATATGAATACTATTATAAGGTATGTATCGACTTTTTATGAATAATGAATTTTAAAAAATCACAATAATTGCATTGTCACAGGTCGATGTTTCTACGACCTATGGGTACCGCACAAATACTAATACCAATACCAATTATAACTCTTGGTACGTTTTTCAGATACTCTGCATTGGTGTGTTTCTACAACCTATGGGCACCACACAAATACCAATACCAATACCAGTTAAAACTCTCGGTGTGTTTGTTAGATACTGCACATCGGTGCACTTCTATGATATATTGGCATCGCAAAAATACCAATACAAATCCCAGTTATAACTCGTAGTGAATTTGTGAGATATTATGCACCGATGCATTTCTACGACCTATGGGCACTGCACAAATACAATTACCAATACCAATTATAGCTCTCAGTGCGTTTATGAGATATGGTGAACCAGTGCATTTCTACGACCTATGGGCTCCACACAAATACCAATACCAATTAGAACGATCAGTGCGTTTTTGTGATAGTGGACGCTGGTGCGTTTGTATAATACTTCACATCGGTGCATTGATTTGACCTATGTGAACCGTACAAATCCCAATATCGATTAGAACAGCCGAGTGCATTGTATCAACTAGAGTGTGCTTGATGTTGTGCTAGACCTTAACAGCCCGGTGCACGAACCTTCGACCGCCCCGGGCCGACTGTCTGGATGACACACACCAGGAGGGTTCTAAATGCACCGGGGCATCCTATAATTGTTTTTCATCTCGGTTCTTGGTAGGTTTGCAGTACCGCTGTGCTCACTCTAAAATGCACCAGTGCATTAACACTCGGGTAGTGCACAGATGAGAAAACATTCGAATAACCTCCGACCGCCCAATTTTTTTAGTTGTGTTGAAATTCTATTAGAAGCCCCGCCAAAACCTCTATGACCACATACAGATGTAGTAGAAAGTTATTTTTTGACAATTTTTTCCAATTTTATAACACTAAAAACCTCCATTATAACCTCCGCTAGAGGGTATTTTCCTTGTAGTGCTCATCTTCTCCCGAAAGTACCCTCTCTCCAATAACGCCAAAGAATGACACTGCCCTAGGTATCTAGCCCATGGAGAATTGTGGCACTCCTTGAAGAGGTGCCTCCTGAGTCGAGATGATTTCAGAATGTAGATTTGGTTCCCATAGAACAAGATTCCATGTCATACAAAAGAAATTTCTAGCCTTTCATTCATTCACCTGCTTCAGAATGCTCTTCACCTAAATATTTGTATCAACATTAGCACATAGTCTACTCTTCATCTCATCGATCATATGAACTCGAATCCTACTTCGTTCAACACGGTCTTCCCGCTCTTGAAGTGTGGAAAACTGTCCCTTCTTGCTGAGGGCATATGCAACCACATTGAGTCTACCCAACCTGTACTCAATAGTCATGTCAAAATCTACCAATAAGTCATGTAAATGTGCCTTCTTCACTAATAATTTTGGTTGGGATGCAATATAAATCACTGCAATGTTTTCAGTCTTGAAAAAAATGGCTTCCTAATCAAGTAGTGTCGCTAGACTTGTAAATAGTTGATGAATGCAGTTATTTCCTTCTCATGAACCATATATTGTCTCTCTCTATCCTACAAATTTTTATTCTCATATGCCACTGGATGCCCATCTAGCATGAGTGATCCCCCAATCACAAAATAAAAATAACCCGTGTGCACCTCAAATGGTCTCTCAAAGTCAGGTAGTTTCAGTATAATTATTATAAGCATTTTCTTCTTCAACTCTTCAAATTTTGCATGACATTTCTCCGCCCAATTCCATCACTTATCCTTCTTCAATAGGTCTGTCAGTGGCGTAGTCACGTTGGAATAACCCTATAGAAAATTATTCTTGTAGTTAATCATCCCCAATAATACTCTCATATTCTACAGCTCGTACCAATCCTAAATCTCTTGTACCCTTCTTGACTCGATCCATACATGACCTTCACCCATTATGTGACCAAGGAACAAAATCTCGGTTTGAGAGAACATACACTTCGACTTCTTCAAGAACACCCGATTCTTCCTTAGTGCCTCAAATACCAAATCCATGTGCTTATTATGATCCTCCATGTTATCACTAAACATCACAATTTCTTCTAGGTATACAACCACAGATGAATCCAAATATGGATGCAAAACATCATTCATCAATGTGAAAAACATAGCAGGATCATTGCACAACCTGAATGACATGACAAGGAGCTCAAAACTTCCATACATTATCACTATTATGGTATTATTATCATCTCCTTCTACTATCCACAGCTGATAATACCCATGCCTCAAATCGAACTTTGAAAACATTTGCGATTTCACAAGCTTATCAAAGAAATCTACAACAAGTGGCAAAGGATACTTGTTCTTTATTGTTTTCTTATTGAGTGCATGATAATCACAACACATTCCTTACTCATTCATGTCCTTTTGCTAAAATGACATTGGAGCATCATATGGGGACCTTGAAGGTTGTATGAATCCTCCATCATCTAATTCCCTCACTCGTTGCTTCAATTCCTCTAACTCTGGCCATGAAAAATGATAAGAAACTTTTGTTGGTGATTACTTTCCCGACTCTATCTTAATGTTATGTTCCACTACACATCTTGATGGTAGTACTTTAGGAAACTCATTAGGTATCAAATATGCATATTTTTCCAATACATCAGAGATATTATTTGGAATAGGCATTCCCACTCCAAAATCCTCCTCAACCTCCCTTATGATTGTCACATATGTCTCAACATCCACATCCTGCATCACCCTAGTCATACTTAATGCAGAAACATGTGATGGGCCTCTAAATTAGACATAAAATAAGGCCCATATAACCTTTCTTAGGCCCATATACATTTCTTATGCACACAAAAATATATATGA
This sequence comes from Pinus albicaulis, assembly GCA_034641835.2. Lineage (NCBI taxonomy): Eukaryota > Viridiplantae > Streptophyta > Pinopsida > Pinales > Pinaceae > Pinus > Pinus albicaulis. Next base: position 1,035,183,696 of record CM076572.1, on the reverse strand, counting down.
AATCTCTCCTACACTTCATAATGTTTTCTTATGATTTAATATGTTCTTTGGAAGGTTTAAAGGTAATTTCATATTTGTGCCTAATATTGGTTATTTTTGTAGAATATTGTGAGAATATTGGGCAGATTGTGCAGATTTGGAGAAGGAGATCATTTAGGGACTTGCTACCTCCCACTGGAAGATCAATATTGAAGATTAAATGAGCACAATGTTAGGAAGTTATGGAGAAATATTGGACAGAATCAAGGGGTTTGTCCACCCTCCTTACCTATCAAAGGTAGCCAAGAAAACTGAGGAAGAAGTGCACTCAATCTGCGGTTTACTTGGAGTCAAAATGGACTCAATCACTATTTTATAGGGAGTTGTTGGTAGCTACCCTTGGGGATAAATAAAGTAGATCAAGAGATAATTAGGGTCGATGCCGGTCCATTCAATTCCACTTGAAAATTTTGCTGTTGGCTATTACGATTTTTTTGCTTAAGACCCTTGGGATGTAATAAAACTATATTTTTGTAATGCAATGAGTATTAAAATGAATTTTTACTGATTTAGCTCCAGAGATTTGGGCCCGTGGGTTGGGGCCCAAACCATGTGCCTCAGCTTCTCTGTTGTTATCATTCTTTTATTTTTGTCATTTAGCTAGTTTTATTTCTGATAGTTTCATTGTTGTTTAGTTTTTTATTTCAGTTTTGTTGTTGCAGTTATTCATTTGCTTACGAGAGTAATAGAATGGAGGAAAAATCCAAAATTTTTGGTTAATCCTTCCACTCTCATCTATGTCAATAGAGTTCGAGCAGGGTTGACCTTCCCACAGGCCAAAAAACTTCTTTCTGTTCATCACTTTTAGCACGCATTTTGTCTATTTTTCCATGCATGAATCCATAGGTTTGTTTGCAGGAATAAGTATCAACCGTCCTAGAGAAGTTCATCAAGTTGTCCTGCTTCATTTTCCAGCTATGTTTTCATTCCTAAGCACTTCTATTTTTCCTCCATTTCCCTCCTTATTCTCTCCTTAATAGCTACCACACCATTTTTATTTACAAAAACCAATTATTAATGCTACCTCTACCTTTCTCCTCGAAACCCCCACTCACCATACTTTTCTCATCGCAAATCACAGATATCTTGCATTATATGTTTATTCTTTCGAATTCGGAGACCTGATTGAGATACTATTTCCGTACTCCACCATGTCATCTTACTTATCACATTTCACATTTTACTCCACCGTCCCGTTACATTGTGCATTTCACAGTTTCTTTCCCATCACATTTCACATTTTCTCCATCTACCAAACATCACTTCCACTTCTCCACCAGCCTTGCGATATTGCGATATTGAAATATCACATATCACCTATCGCATGCCATTCTCCGATCACATTTCGCATTTCACAATTCGAGCCTCATCGCATCTCGAACTTTGCACTTTCATCTTGACTGCACTTCCGCTTCTCCTCCAGCCTTGCGACATTGCGATATTGTGATATCTCATATCACATATCGCAATGCCATCCTTCCATCACATTTCACATTTCACATTTTGAGCCTCATCTCATCTCACACTTCGCACTTTCCTCCTGATGCACTTTCGCTTCTCCATCAACCTTATGATATTGCAATATTGTGATATTGCATATCACATATCGCATTTCCATCCTCCTGTCTCAATTCTGCCATCGCACTTTTCAAGGCCTCCCTCTCCAAATATTTTTTTCTATATTGTGCACTGTAATAAATTCCAAACACATTTTTCACTCCTCTAAGCCTTTTTTTGAGTGCTAAGCCTTCCATTAGCATCTTTAGCCCTTTCCCTCCAGACTACAATCAATAGTTTCTCAATTAGAATTAATTTATGGATAGCTTAGCTGCATGGATAGAAGCATGGTAGATAGAGCATAATATAAGTAGGGTGTGTTTTGCGATTGGCCAAGTTAAGTGTGGTTTAAATTAGTTTATTTTTTTCCATTTTTTTTCAACAAGTTAAATTAGTTTACGTTTCCATCATTTCCTTCCTGCAATTTAAATTAGATTATTTTCTGCCATTTATTTTCAGCCAGTTAAATTATTTTCCTTTCCTGTCATTTCTTTTATCAATTCAATTTATTTTCCATTCTCTCATTTACTTTCTGCAATTTATTTTAGTTTCATTGAAGTGTGACATACTTCACCGAGAAACCCTAGAAGTAGGACCCTTTCATAGAGTGGAAAAGGATGAAATGAGTAGAATGTATCTACTATGTATATAGCACTGTCACCTCTAATTTTGTACGAACCTCAGGTTGATAAAGTAAAGTAGGGAAGCCCCAGGGAGTTGCAACACTCTTGGTGCAATACCAGGGCTCACCACTTTTTGGCATCATTTCTAGGTAGGTTTCTAGTATATGCTTTGATTCTGTTTTAGAATTCTTTTATGCTTTCCTTTTTCATGTTGTTTCTAAAATATTGAAAAATAAAAAAAATGTGATTTTCGTGCCTCATAGGAGTAGGGATACTAATAAAAATTTTAAAAATACTTCTCCAATACCAACCCCCACTTGACCACGTGGTGCATTAAGAACCACATCACCATACACTTTCAAAGGTAGAAGAGATGGATGGATATGATGACAATGGATAAGATCTTGTTGGGTTTCCCATTCAAGATATGGACATCAATGTACATATGAAGAACATCACTCCATATATCCTTCCCAACTTCCATGGTATAAAGATAGAGGATCTGGAACGTTTCCTTTTGAATTTGAGATACTTTGTAGATCTGGCGGCTACTTATAACACACTAAAAAAATGAGGTTGTTTCTTGCAACATTGAAGGATAGAGCTCTTAAATGGTTTATGAGTCTAGGTACTAATTCAATAAGCACATGGAATGAAATGAAAAAGATATTTCTAGAAAAATATAAATATTGTGATCTTAGAGAAGAAATTTTTAGAATGAACCAAGAAGAATATGAGAGCCTTCAGGATCTAATAGAGAGGTTCATGTATAATGTTAAGAGGGAAAATTTTCATCATCTAGGATTTGACACACTAAAGACCCTCTTACTTAGAAAAATTAGGGATGAGTGGATTGATATCCTTAATCTCATGAGTAGAAGAGATGTATACCAATTGTCATTTGAAGAAATTTTTGAAACATGCAAGTGCATTTCAAGAGGAAGGGAAAGAGTAAGTAAATGAGAATCAAAATTGGTAAGGCAAGAGGAACTTAGAAACTTTCTTGAAAAAATTAAAATGGAAATTCCTAACGATCTAAGTGAACAAGTAGAAATGTTAAGAATGAAAAATGAGAAAAAAGAAGATGCTGATATTTTTGTTATCCATGAAAAATCATATGCCACTAAATGTTGTCTATCATTCCCTAGGTTTAAATAATTTTAGCGAGAAGACAATGGAGCAAGGAAATCATGAAAGAAGCTCTGTTACGTAGCTCCAAGGAGACACTGGTAGCCTAGTCAACTTAATATGATGCAAGGACCCACTTCACAATTTCAAGCTTATCCACATCCATCTAAAACTAATTGGGACACACTCCCTCCTTGGCAACCTTGACCATCTCAACCCCAAAACAAATATTGGCAACATGGTTGGAAAATACCTTATTGGGAAAATCCACAACATCCTCAATATTTCCCTCAATATCCTCCATACCCAACTCCATGCTATCCGTACCATCCACCTCCACCACAACCACAACCTCAACCACATCCATCTGATATATCCACCCCCCCTTAACTATCTCTACCACTATTTCCAAACCCATACAATGAAGTATCTCAGCTCACTTACAATGTTGAGGTACAACACTTCCAAACATCTCCTCTTGATCTATATGGTATTCATCTTAGTTCAAGAAAGGTATTGAAAAAAATAGATTTTATTAATGTCATTGAAGGACAACATCAAGAAGAAGAAGATCCAAATGAGGAGATCAAGAGATCAAGGGTTGCACTTGATGAAGAGCCGACATCAGAATCAGATGTTGAGAAATTTTCCTCATGTTTTCCAGCATTTCCTCCATGTGTTCAAGAGAATAATCAAAACAAAGAGGAATATTTGAATGTCATAATAGAATAGGAAATCCAAGGTGATCCAGCTCAGCAAGTGGATCAGGGGCATCACAACTATATTGAGATATGGCTATGTTGTACTATACAACAACCCTCCCCATTTATAAATTTTTAGAATAAATTTCATTTAGAAATAGGTCCCATTTTTATCTTGCTTTCTAGATAGAAATAAAAGATTTAGAAACAATCTGATCATTTCTAAATTAGGAATAAGAAGTTCATTGATAAAAGGACATATTGCATATCTTTATTAACAAGTGTGTATAAACAAATACAACGTTGAAAAAATTTCCAATCCGATGAGATATAAAGCTTTTATCATATCAAAATATTACATAAAGTTTTTATATTTAACAATATTTGATGTGTACAGTAATCGCAAATCGGAAACCGGAGAGATATTTAATTTTTATATTCACTATGGAAACCTCTGATGTGATGGAACTCAATCGCAATCGCAAATCGAAGTTTTAAGTTTTCATATTTGTTTTGCATACTTCCGATGCGATGCGATTCATCCCAATCGCATTTCGGAGAATGATCTTTCATGGACTTCTTATAATAAAAATAAAATGCGATGAGTTCCATCACAATCACGAATCGGAAAAGTTTTAAGCAATCATATTTGCTTTGAAATACTCCGATGTGACGCAGTTTATTGCAATCGCATTTCGCAAAACTTTAAAAAAACTCTTTGTGGTAAATTACAAAACCCCAATGCAATACGCTTCATTGCAATTGCATTGCGGAGAGACAAAAGTTATATTTGTTTGATTAAAATACTTCGACGTGGCGGACCCCACCTCATCGCAATCGGAAATCGGAGAAACTCATTAACGATCCACTCCATTTTAAAATCCCCGATGCGATCATCACAATCGGAAATTGGCAGGAATCATATTATGTTATTTAATTTACCTTTGAAAATTCCCGATGTGATTATTACTTAATGCCCATACATTATTTATTCCTCGCATCTCAAGGATTCAAAATATAATATTTTTTGCACTTATTTCAAAAGTTCCAACTCCCGATTGTACGTATGATATTGAATAAGAAATCAAACGACTAATGGAAAATGATTTTTTTTTAAATACGTGAGTGTGACTCTTTAGAGGGCATTTATGTTATAAACACGGAGATAATAAATAAAAATCAATGAATAGATTTTTATACAGTTGTTCTCCTCATTTGAGTTTTTACCACGATTGAACTGCTTTTCCCTTTGCAAAAATAATGAAAATCTAATACTTTCATTTGCAGAGCGAGGGAAATGTTTCTGGATACAAAAATGTCAAAGAGATCTAGGAAGGCGAAATTTGTTGTCGCGGTAAAAGCCCTTGTGTTCACCATGTCACCTAAAGAGAAACCAACTAAGATTAAGATGGTTACAGACACGTCATGCCAAGGCCTGGGTAAATTATCCTGGGAAGAGGTATATAACCTCATTGAAAAGGAAAAGCCTAAGGTAAGTGTGCCAAAAGCATCAGTTCCTGATGAGGACGATTCCGAGTCAGAATCAGAAAATTCCCTTCGAACACTGGCTAATTCATTTCTGCACTGAATTTCAGCTCGACCAAACATTTTTTCATATTATGATGTTATTCGGTGGGTAATTGATAATGTGGCTATCCAAAACAGAACCTTTGTTTCAGCTTCTGGACCAATATTTGGGTAATTCAAAGTAGAGGACATTAAAGCGATGTACCACCTTCCAGACACACATAAAATCTACAACAAAGACTTCATCAAGGAATTTGCTGCGAATAATGAAAATCAGTCAGAGCCGATTAGAGAATGGAGAAAGGCTCCCAAAAAGCATAAACACGAGGCATCAGGTATGTACTCTGTGGAGTCTCTTTCGACTCCATACTGTTATGCCGCAGCAATGATGTGCAGATTGTTTGGGAATGATAACTCAGCTAGGTTTTCTATACAAATGGTGCCATTAATACATTCTGCTATAAATTCCGAGATAATGGACTGGGTTGTCATTCTTTCTGATAAGATAGTCAATAGGATTCTTGAGTATAGGAAAGACAAAAACTCAGGAAATACTACTTTTTATTTTTGTGCTTATATTCTAGACGCCCTATGTTTCAATTCTGAATTTCCCATATTAGGAAGGAAATGGACCCCTAAATATCCTGTTCCTATTCATATATATCACAATTTCTTGTGGAAGGGGCATTTCAAAAGCCATGTTTATAGAGTTTTTCACAGTTTTCTTATCTCGATTTATCAAACTATTTTTGGCTGATTCCCTCCTAGACTTTCTGAGAAGGCTAAAGTTGATTTATCCTCGATTGGGGATTGGTTCGGAGAATAAAGATCCACATATATCAAGAGTTTTCGGAAGTATTGTGGAACCACACATTCTTCCTTTGTATGTTCCAGATAAACTGTTAGCCTAGGAAATTTCATATCAGCTAATAGTAGAAGGCATGTCCAGGACTTTGAAGAACAACAAGAAGCTAATGTGGCCTACTTTTCCTTTTAAATGTGGAGATTATACTCTCAATAATTTTTTTCATGCCGAGAAAGAAGTTATAAAGCTAACCAATCTCAAGCTTTCAACTATCCCAGGGAGGCAATATGATCCAAGGAAGGTGGCATTTGATTTTACTATTGTTGTTTCAATTGCTCGGTTCGAACATGAACCAGATATTCTTGATGATTTATTTGTTTCTGTAGATAATTTGTGCCAAGTTTTTGATTTGGCCAAGTCCAAATTCTAGGTTGAAGGGATGAATAAGTTTATGTTATTTAGAAGCCAGAGATTACTCAAAGTTCCTCTGGGTCAATTAAGAGTTTATATGCATGAGAATGCATCACAAAAGAAGGAAATAGAGGATACATCTAGCAAAACAATAACAGAAACATCTGCCAGCAAAGTCATCATGCAGTCATAGAAAGAAGTAACAGAAAATAATCCTGTTATAGAGAAAGAAGGCATTAGAAGCAAAGTTAATACTGAGAAGAAAGAAATAACTACTAAACTTGATGTACATACTGATCAGCAGTCTTCATCCCAGATAGGAAAAGAAAGCACAGGTATTGATACCAACGCGCATACTGAGAAAAGAGGCACAAACAGTAAGGCTACTAAATAGGTACCAAAAGGAGATATAAACAATAATCTAGATTCTCAACTTGGAAGAGAGGAAACTGCTAAAAAGGTAGTTTAATCTACTAAACTTATAGTTTCTCCTCATTTTCTGAGCCAATATGAACAATTTTCCCAGAAAATAGGACAATAGAATAATCCCCAAGTTAATGTTCTGGAAGACCAGGATATAGAAATTATTCCTGAAAATCCCACAGGTGAAATTATGTTGAAAATAGAAGAAATCCCTCCTCTAGATGTATTTCACAGTCCTAAGCATAGGGCTGTTGTGAGAAAACAAAGGAAAATGAGGAGAACTGATTAGGATGCACTTTCGACATCAAAGGTGGAGTTTATGAATATTGTTTATAAAAATGCTGAGGTGAATCCATCTGAGGATCTCACTAAATTATCTCAATATGCAGGTGCCTATAGTACTGCAACTATAGACAAGGCCTCTGAAGTTACACAATTAATGAAACAAAAAGATTTTCAAATAGCTATGTTGGAAGAACAGGCTATAGAGAACCAGCAGAAAATTATTCAGTTAGAACAACAATTGCAGGATGAAGAGCTCAAATGCAAACAACTAGAAGAGCAGCTTGCTGTTGAAAAGAAAAATATTGATCAACAGACCTTAGAAAAACAACAACAGCTAAACGAAGAGGTAGCAAAGTTACAAGATCTTCTGAAAAATGAGAAGACTTCAAAGATTGAGCAAGAGAAGATGTTTCAATCCAGATTGGACAAATTTAAAAATTATCGTAATTTGGATCAGTTAAAAAATGAAGCCCTAAAGACAAGCAAGTTATTTTCTTAGCAATTAAATGAATTTTGTCTGAAGGTTGAAGAATCAAAATCCTTGTGTGAAATTAAATCTTCCTTAATACATGAAGGAGTCAGTCTTAAAATTGAATTTGATGAAGCTGATGAAAATATTTCTGAATTTCTTTTATGGTAAGACTCAGATTCGGGAAGAAAAGAAAACCTTCCCAGGATTGTGGAGAGACATAAGGAAATTATTTTTGCAGAATAGGAACAACGTTTAATCAAAGCAGAAGGACATACATCCATACCTAAAATTATGATGAACAATGTAACACAACTAGTGAATAATAGCCTATATGCAATCAATTTGATTTCAGATTGTACCCCAGGCAAGTTACCTAGGGTAAAAGAAATTGATTACAGATGGAAATAAGAAATAATCAATAAGAATCATAAAATTATCCAACTGCAAGGAATATCATGGGATATCATGTGGACCTACCTTATCAAGCCTCATAGTCAGCAAACAACGCTTAAATTTCTTTCAAATGCCATTGATTGCATTATTCCTGAATTCTCTGATGCCACATATACAGGGCAGTTACACTAAAGCTTATTCATCCAGAAGAAGTGAAAGAAATGCTCAAAATATACCATATGGGCACATCAAACGCAACAGATAATCAATGAATTGGTTCACTTCAAGATCGCATTTCTGTTTCTAGATTTTTGATTAGATAGATTGTAGGAATAGTTTTAGTTATTTTGTTTTATTAAGTACCTATTTAAACCCCTTTCATGCATTTAGAAAGGGGTCCTGAATTTGTAATATTTTGACTTGGAGATTACATTTTTGTATTCCATTGACTCTTATATTTTTATAAAGGATCACATCTGCTGATTTTGTGAAAAATTGCCTTTAAGAATTGCATTTCTGTATCTTGGAGTCTGTTTTACATTGAACTTGCTGGATTTGGATATCAAATTGCATCGGAAAGTATCAAGATGTATATGGTATTTATATCTATTCATCGTTAACCTCTTGTGTTGTGAGATATTCTCTTTTAAATTGCTATTTTTTATGTGTACTCATTTTAAAATATTTCTTTATATATATCATTTCTGAGTGTGTAGAAATATTTATATTTTTCAGTATATGTGAATGATATATATAATTATGAATACAATGTATTATTATAAATCTGTTTAATTTCTTAAACAAATTTATCTTTATTTGATACTGCATATTTCAATTAAGCTATAATACATTTTCATGCTTATTGGTTAGTTGAAACAATTTAAATTTGTATTCACATTTGATACCTGGGTTAGTTTTAGAATTATTTTATCAGTTTTAGATTAGATCAGATAGTTTAGTTCAGTCATTTAGTCCCATTTTCCCTTCGCCCAATCATTCCATTACCAACCCATTTAAATTATTAGGAATCTGGTCTTATCAATCCAGTCGGAGCCACCATACCAAACGGAAAAGGAGCTATCCTAAGGTCCCAACCTGGTGGTTATCCCCCAATGTTTGAAGCAGCGATTTTCAAGGCTTCAACATCTTTGGCACTAGAAGGAGGGCCCAAGATATGAATGAAAGATAAATCCAAATCTGCAAGCCATTATAAGAGCACAACACCCTCATCACCTTCAATTTCTTCCACATCTCAAATCACTAGAGAATAAATTGATAAAAATATTCAAACACCCACTACCAAAGTTTCAGAATAATCAAATAATCCACCTCCTGAATCTCCTGAAGTTGAAGCTTTTGTTCATAAAAATCAAGGATTCTTGTTATCATTAGAAGAATTAGAAATATCTGAAGGTAGTGTCACCTCACAGTTTGTTTCTTCCAGACCTCTCACTAAGTCACAAAGTGAAAAATTTGGACTTTCCCCAAAATAATTTCCTTTACCTAGTAGAGTCAAAACAAGAAGAACTCCATCGGAAACAGAAAGTGATACTAGTTCTTCATCACAAATTCAATCATCTGTTTCCCAAGCTCTAAATCAGAAAAGTGCAGTAGTCTCATTATCATCATCTTCTCTGACAACATTTGTTCAAACGTCAATTGTCTCTTCTAGTAATTCAACTGTTACTACCCATATACCAATCATTTCCTCAAATCCTCCCATTGTTATCCCAACAATGGCACAAGCGGCATAGAGACCATGGACTAGACCGGGAGCTATAAACATGGTTGCACCTTTGCATGATCTACCTGATCATCCTGAAAAATGGCTGCCAAAATTTAGTCCAGATATTGGTATACTAGCAGAAGAACATATCAATAACTTTATGCTTGCTATAAATTTAAATCAAGTAGAGCATGAAGGTGTTGTAGTCAGATTATTCCCCTATACTTTACAAGGAACATCAGGATCCTGGTACATTTCCTTACCTTCTGATTCTATCACAAGTTGGGATATGTTTGAAAAGAAATTTTTAACTAAATATGGAGATGATAGATCAATTTCTAAGCTAATGAACGATCTCTCCAATTTAAAGACTCAATCCAAAGAGCCCATTAAATATTTTAACTCTCGATTCAATAAACTCTTGAATAAGATCCCTGCAACATCTAAACCTAGTGAACAGGTTATAAGTGAATGGTACATTAATGCTTTGCCCTCAAACATAGCAATCTTTGTAGATAGAGCTGCAAAACCGACTTTAACCAAAAATATGAAAGAAGTTATTTCAGTTGAAAAGCGAATGATTGCTCTAGATAAGAAAAATGCTATCGAGGAAAGAAAATAAAAGAAAGTCACTTTCAAATATGATTCAAAGAAAAAGACACCAAGAGATCCATATGACATGGAGGGTTTACAGAAAGTTCTTAAAACCATGTCTAATGAAATGGTTGAGATCAAAAAGAAAGTAGTAGAGACATCCACAAAGAGACCATTCAAAAATTTCAAGAGAAATCAAGCTGAATCAAAACTGCCCAATGCAATCTTCAATGCAGAATCAGAAGACAAAGAAGAGGAAGATACTCCTCCAGTGTCGTATGAAGAAGATGAAAGGGAATAAATAGCTGAACTACATGGAATGTGGGATTTCATTCTCCCTAATTCGGATAGTGAAATGGAACAAGAAGCTATGCCTGTGAGTACAAGGAGCGAATTTACATCGAAACCTATTCCAAAGAAGAAAAATACAACTCTGAGTACCAAAGACAAAAATCCTACAAAGAGAGCTTCTCCCTTACCCACTCAGAATCAGCCATCATCTTCCAATCCTCCCACATCATCATCTAAGAATTTGGTGGTATCAGACTCGATGGATTAAAACATTGTTGAGGACATGAAAAATACTAGACTGAACATTTCATTACATGAACTCAACAAACTTAAACATCAACAAAAGCTGCTATTAAAAGAATTAAATGCTACACCTATTGCTCCTTTACCAAGCGGTGTAGTTGCCAAAGCAGCTAAAGGGACTAGTAAGCCACCAGACAAAGTAGATGCCATAGACACTATTCTTATTGGAGAAAGATCAAATTCTCAGAAACCTCCATTTTTGTTGACTTATGAAATATACAATAAGAATTTTCATAATTGTTTAATTGATTTTGGAGCATCCTCTAATATAATGCCTACTTCAGTCTGTACGAAATTGAATATTGAACTACAAAATTCTACAGTTCACATTGTATAATTGGATCGCTCTAAAGTTCAAGTTGTAGGAGAAATCAATTCAATTACCATTAGACTAGCTTCCGATCCTAGGATTGGCCAAAGAATTGATATTCTAATTGTAGATATTCCTGAATTCTATGGGTTAGTCTTAAGTAGGGACTGGTCTGCAAAGCTTAACGGTTATATCACAACTGATTTTTCACATATGTGGCTTCCCTATAAAGGGAAACCAAATCAAATCAAAATCGAGCGAGAAAAACATATGACATACATTGTAACTGAATTTGAACAACCAAACAAAACTGTAGCTTTCAAGAACAATATTCTTGGAGGTTATTCTGCTGAGTCATTTCTTGGGAATTTTACTGCACCACTATCACCCTTTCTTGTAAATACTTTTGTTTCTCAAATTGAAAATTTTTCGCAATCTAATTCTTCTAGAATTGTTAATATTTCTAATTCATTTGTAGATAAGCCTATAGATAGAGCTTTATTTTGGTCACTATATTGTGATGGATCAAAATCTAGTGATGGAGCAGGAGCATGATGCATCCTAATTGATTCAGAAGGAGAGAAAACCATGCTATCATGTAGATTAGAATTTGAGTGCACTAATAATACCGCTGAATATGAAGCCTTGATTCAAGATATTTATAAGGCCATAGGGTTAAATGTAAAATACTTGAAAGTATATGAAGATTCCAAAATTGTCATAAGACAAGTAAGGAATACCATCCATTGTCTTTTAGGACATCTCAAACATTATCAAACCCTAGTACAAGAAATTACCACTCAATTTCTAGCATTTAATATCTTTTCTATTCCTAGAAATCAAAACACTTCAGCTGACCTCTTAGCTAATGCTGCATCCAAACTCCTCCCTGCTGAAGATTGCAGTCCTAATAGATTTTCAGTAGAATTGATTTTTCGCCCATCTATCCTAGATAATATCACAAACTGGAGAGTGTTCTACCATGATCAAGATATTTTGAATTTCTTAACTTCTGAGAAATCCTATGATGAAAAAAATATTGATGAATATGATCATGATCTACAAATTACTTCAAAAATAATGAAAATCCAATTCCTAAATATGTTGTTAAACTTGAGGATCTGTATGATATTAAAGATAGATTCAAGAAAGTTACTAATGCTAAACTAAAAAGTTCAACTTTGAATTTTGAATTAGTGAACCTTGGCTCTGATTCTAAACCTCAGAACGTTAATCTATGACTCAATTTAACTCCAGAAGAAAGATCTGGTTTTATCAAACTTCTGAGTAAATATAAAAATGTCTTCGCTTGGAATTATGAGGACTTAAAGACTTATGACACTTCTGTGATTCAACACACAATTCCAATGCTATATGATGTTAAGCATGTTCAATAGAAGTTAAGAAAGATTCATCCAAATCTTGAGGATCAAATCAAAACATAACTCAAAATTTTTTTGAAAGCCAAAATCATTTTTCCTGTAAGGCATTCCAATTGGGTTTCCAACATGGTACCTGCCAGGAAGAAAAATGGTGATATTAGAATTTGTATTGATTTCAAAAATTTAAACAAGGCATGTCAAAAGGACAATTTCCCATTGCCAACCATGGAGCAAATTCTCCAAAATGTAGCTGGTACTCAACTCATGTCCTTCCTTGATGGATTTTCATAATCAAATTTTAGTACATCTAGATGTGTTGGCCGGATAAATCGATCTTGCGGACAAGATCGATCTCCCTAGTGTCAGAAGACAATCTAGCAACAAACAAACAACTAATTTTGTCTTTCTCTAAATATATTCACTTTACAAATAAATGCTATGAAGGTGTCGATCTTACCTTAGATCCAAATGCTTATTTTCGGTCATAGTGCTTCTGTCGCATCAAAATTCTTTCGTCGTAACAAGATTTCTTCTGTCGCAAAAAGAGTTCTTTCGTTGCAACAATAATCCTTCTGTGGCAACAAGAGTTATTTCGTCGCAAGAAAGTGTCATCTTTCGTCACAACAAAGTGTCGTCTTTTGTTGCAACAAAGTGTCGTCTTTTGTCGACCTGCAATCACAAAAAAGAAAATATTAAATAACACCTGTATAAAAAATAATCATAAAACATACCTATCATAGTGATCAAGGAATCTATGAAATAAATGATGAAACGACAACTTATTGAAATAAACAATCAAACGACAATTTATTGAGAAAAACAAAACTTGATTGTATTAATCTTAAAATAACAAAAGAACCTTACAACCTTAGCTTTGATGTTTGAAAAGGCCTTCCTCGGGTCCGAAGCAGGAGTCTCCTATACTTTGATAAGTCTTGCACTATTCCTCCAGGAGCACATAGAAGTATGTGATCTTTCCTCTCAAAAGCTCAACAGAAAGAAGTCTAAATCTCAACAACATTTCAACTCAATAACACACTAAAGCTTGAACTCCCTTTGAGGCTACCCAATGCCTCCTTTTATAGAGAAGATGAGGAGGTTAGAGTTCCACCTATGAAGGGATAGAATCCTCCTTCAAAGGGATAGGCTCCTCACATCAAGGGATTAGTTCCTTAAGGTGAGGGATGCATGAACCTTATTAAAGCGTACTCATCCCCAAAAAATTTCATCTAGAACCTTCTAGAATTGACCAAAATTCAACGTTTTCACTTTAGTTTCTCTCTTTTTTGACTTTGGAGGGGTTACGCAAGCATTACAAGGGAAAAATGCATTCTGGAATGAAGGTAATCAGTGTATTACCTGCGTATCCAAGCCAGGAACACAGACAGGCTTCATGTTACCTGCGTACCCTGAGTTTCAGAGATTTAAGTGGGTTTTATCTTGATTTTAGGGCTTGGAATTAGGAACAAAGGTTGTAAGACTTGCAGAGGAGGTATGTATGAGTTTTAATGAGCTCATACAGTCAGCAGAAAGAGAAGGTGATCGTTTTTAGTGCAACAGATTTCCCCCTAAAGTGCAAAGTCTGGAATAGATGGAGATGAAGTCTGTCATATATGACGAGTGAAGTACTTTATCATTTCAAGGATCATCTCGTGGACACCCCAGTCGGAACCTGTAAAAAGATTCAATGCAAAATATATATATGTAAACATATCATCGCTAAGGTAGGCATTCCCATACTCAGATCAAAACTAACTAGAAACTGATTCAAACTGTTTTGATACAGGAATAATTTTGAATACATCAACAGTAGAGACATGTGTAGACACAGTATGGATGTAGCCATCTATCTATGAATAGTCCACTATTTAAATGAATAACAAAATTCCTTGCAGCCTGGATGGTGGAAACTAGATCCAAGGTCTTGATTTTCGCTTCTCGAACCAGTACGATTCTATCCATGTGAATGAATGTGTCGGAGTCGAACATGGTAGAAACCACTTGATTACCAGTCAATAATCTAAAATGTTAACAAGTGTGAGAGTAACCACCAGTAATTTCAATGGCTCTCAAAGTACGCAGTACAGTCCATGAAATGTGAATAAATGAGCTGAAGTCGAACTTGTCACGGAATCATTCAATCGAAGGTCAATGATGCAACCTATCGTCGAAGGCGAGAAACCTGCCATTCAGGCATGCATATTTCAAGGTACTAACGATTTCTGGATCAACTTCCTAGATAATGAGCTGTCGTTGATAGAAAGTGATCTGTCGTAGGCAAGCCCACAACACAAAATCGTAGATCAAGTTTTGAAGAAATATGTTGGCAAGGACTGACTCAGGGATGGTCAAAATGGATGACAGATATTTTGCAGATGAATGGTTTGTTTGAACTGTCCTCTTTAACACATAATGGCATTGCAGATGGCTTGGTGACAATTGACCCAAAGCTAATACCCAGAAACCAGCTGAAGACTTTCAAAATGGTTTGATTAACTGTTAGGCAAAGGATTTCCCAACCTAGGTGAACAAAAGTGTCATGTTCAAGAGTGGTTAACAGTTTTCTGAATAATCAAAATGTAACAAATAGGTTTGTTTTTCTCTCTTTTCCCCCACCATTTCTGGAAAGTACCTCTTTCTTTTTGACAAGCTTGAGGAGGATAACATTTTCTTGTTTATAAGCTCATCCTTTGTATGAGTCCAACTTAGTTTAAGATTCGAACCCTAAGAAGGAGTGGTTTGTTCCTGCTTAAAAATTGAACATTTCCTTTACTGTTAAATTTTAACGAGTCTAGTATAGGAGAAACTCGGTGTTTTTCAATTTTAGGGAGTCATAAGAAAAAATTAAGAAAATTCTGTGGGTGTAATTTTTCATAAATTTAGTCTCTCGAGCCCTAAAAAGGATAAAATAATGCAGGAGAGAACTCTATTGACCGCAATTAGTAAACGTATACCTTTTTCGTAAATAGTCCATTTCAGTCCGTAAAAGGGATAAACTTATACTGAAAGGACGATCATTCATTTACTTTGACGAGTTTGAATAATCAAGTGCTCAACAATATTTTCATGTTTAGAGAGTCTGAAAAGGGCTTAAAAGAGGACTCCAATGTTTCGCTTTTTTGTAAATTTTTGAAAGAGTCCTAAAAAGTGATAAAAGTATGCTCTTCATTTTCCCTTTTTCGTATGTTTTAACGAGTTCGGAAAAGGGATAAAAATATACTCCTGTGGCCGACTTTCAATTTAATTTACGAGCAGGAAAAGACGGAAATAACTCGTCATTTCCATGTGTTTTACGAGAATGAAAGATAGAAAAATAATCTCGGGATTCTCATGAGTTTAACGAGTCTTGAAAACAATAACCAAAATTGACTCAAGATAGGTTTCATTTTTACAAAAGCTTGAAACAGAGAAAAACTATGCTTCAGAGTAGATTCATTTTTACACTAGCTTGAAATAGAGAGAAAATTGTGCTTGATGCCCCCTAAGTGTAACTACTAGAGCGCATGCCCCCCCCAGCTTCATTTCATTCAACTAAGTACACTGCTGGTAATTAATAGCAGGATGGAATGAAGGTTTATTTACGAGATCATATGAAAGACCCGACCTAAAACTGTAATAAAATTATGCAAAAAATGAAATAACTAACCTAAATATATGACTTAACATTTAAGAAATCTAGTCAAAGACTCGACTCAATTAGGGGAGGATTTGTTTCATTTTTTAAAGAGCTTGACACAGGAAAAGAACTATGATCATGGCAACGTGTTTCATTTTTTAACGAGGTTGACACAGTAACAGGAACTATCCTCACCTACATGTTTCATTTTTTAATGAGGTTGACAGAGTAAAATAAACTATCATCGTATCTACTTTCTACAATCTACCTATATAACCTAGTTATTCATTTTTTTCAATGAGGTTGACACAAGAAAAGAACTTTCCTCATACCTGATTCATTTTTTAACGAGGCTGACTCAGTAAAAGGAACTATCCTCTGACCAACTGATTCAATTTTTAACGAGGTTGACTCAGTAATAGGAACTATCCTCAGACCAACTGATTAATTTTTTACGAGGTTGACACAGGAAATGAACTGTCCTCATACCTGATTCATTTTTTAACTAGGTTGACTCAGTAACAGGAACTATCCTCAGATACTACTTATTTCTACTCTATCAATCTACTCTCTACAATCTACCTACTGATTCATTTTTTAGTGATGTTGACACAGTCAAAGGAGCTTTCCTCGTGGACACCTGTTTCATTTTTTAACGAGGTTGGGACAGGAAAAGTAACTATCCTCGCAGTGACTTGATCATGGCTTCCAACTGGAAGAAAGACATGTCAATGGACACACCTTGATCATGGCTTCCAAGAGGTGTTCATGAGATGGAAGAACAATTCATTGGAAGGAACGCATGTCAAGGGACTAAAAATGGATAAGAACATTGCGTTCAAGTACTCCCATAGAGTTTTCCATGTCAATTACTAGATCTAAGTCAAATGAAGAAGAGAAAATAGTGAGAGGCTCGCTTACATCGGTAATTGAAAACATGGAACTAGTTGCCACATAATTAACCCGTGGCGGGGTAGATACCACTTTAGAATCAGGAACATTTAGGGGTGTCATATTATTGGTAGTCGAAACAAGACTAGGGAATGAAAGCTGGTCTACAGTCACAATATTTCCATTGTGAGGGAAAGACATCACGCGAAAGAGTGTCGATACTACAGCTTTCATTGCATAGACATAGTCTCGCCCAAGGAGTAAATTGAAATCCAAGGGGCCTCGAACTACCATAAGATCAATACAGACAATTTTACCTTCCAAAGTAATAGAAAACTTAGGAAGGATCCCTAAAGGTTCACTAATGGTTTTGTTAAAAGCTTTCAGATTCTGCGTAATAGGCATAAGCTGAGGGGAACCCAAAGCTTTCCAAGCATTTGAGGATAAAATACTAACAAAAGCGCCTTCATCTACCTGTGTGCGGTGTATGTCCCTACCACCAAACTTCACAATGATTTGGAAAGGGATGGAGGAAGGAAGACGAGGTTCTGTTAGTCTATTCCAATCAAAGGAAAAGACCTCAGTACTTGGAGGGGGTTCTGTAGAAACAGGTGAAATGCCCCCTAGCGTAGAAGAATCTGATGTAACAAGAAGAACCTGAGTGGTATGAAGTTCACTCTCTACAGGGAGAATGGGATCGACCGAATGTGAAATTGAATCGACCACTTGATCAACTAATGGATCATCAACCTGAGTGATATGAGTTTCACTCTCCAATGGAAGAGTGGGATCGACTGTACTTGAAACTAGATCAATCACTCCGTCAGTTGACGGTAGGTTGGGAGAAAGTTTACGGTAACTAGTTGGAAATTCTTGTTGTGGAACAGTAATTTTTTCCAACAATTTTGAGGCTTCATCCATGTGAGGGCAAATGTGAGTTTGATGACTCCCTTTGCATAACTTACAAGGAAACCTAACTTTACCCTTTTTCCCAGGAACCTGACTATCACTGGTTGATGGATCAACGGAAAGTTGATGAGATGTTTCTGACCATACTTCCAAGACCTTAGGAATACCAGGAAAATTGATAAGGAAGTGGTCACCCTTACAAAGCCTGCAAGGGTATTTTGGTTTACGATGCATGTTGGAGGTTTCCTCAACACAACTAACACTTACAGCCATGGTTGGTTGGTTGAATTCTTTCTTATCTTGCTTCTTCTTCTTCTTCTTCTTCCCTTTCTTCTTCTTCTTAGCCACCTGGTTACTAGCGTCAAGGCTTTTACCAATCGAAGAGGAAGAAATGGAGGAAGAAATATTAGGTGAAGAAGGTAAAGGGTCAACAGAAGGTTGGTGATGTTGAGATGGTGAACTCTGTTGAGGTGAAGCATCTGGTTGAGGTGGAACAATTGGAGTATTCGGGGCCAACGAAGTTGAAAATAACCATATTGGTAAACCTATTGTAAATCCAGGTAATGAAAAAGTAGCCATATAAGGAGGACCAACATTTCCAAAACAAGGAAAAGTACTAGGATTCTCGTTAAGAGGGGTTCCTTGGTTGGTAAATTCCGGAACAGTTGCCATTATATTCAACTTCAGTGAATTTTATTAACAAATTAAAAACTAAAATTAACAATTAACAATTTACACCTAACAATTAAAATTCACAATTCACACCTATGGTCTCAAAAAGTAAAAACAAACAAATTAACACGCGCTATCAAATCTAGGAGTCAAACCACACACAAACAGTAACTTCCCATACTAAAAACACTAGTTGGTGATGAAATCCAACATCGTAGAATTTAATACAGAAAGGGCGGTTGGAACAGTTACCCCGACAACCTTCTTAATGAAACAGACTGGCACAAGTTTCTTCACAAAACCATCTCGAGTGAAGAGAACCCCCCAAAGAGTCCAAGTGAGTCTAGTCGACGTCTGCTCCAGGTACAGTGAGATCTTTCCTTCACCGTCACCTTAGGAAATAATCTTAAGTTTATGGACACTAAGGTTACCAACAGTAACAAATACAACTGGGGGAACAGTCTACGATCCGATTCCACGCGCAAGGGCAGAGTAACAAAGCTCAATCCCCTTGAAGGCTCCTCGACATGGTCAATCCGAGGTTTACCGACAAGTGACCCCAGGCTCCTCGACAATGGTTAATCCGAGGTTTACCGTTTGTAATGCGCGCAGATCTTCTATCTTTCCCAATGAAACAAAATTGATTGTCTCAAAGGTTCGGATATGATCTCGTGATTAACTCCTTTAAGAGAAGCTTCCCAGATTGTACCAATTACAATTGGATTTATTTCCTACCGCAAGATTTATCTACTTGTTTGTTTTAGTTTCTTTGGAAAGTTAACTAAAACCTATTCCAAAGCACTAATCCTGAGCTAGATTGGTGGAAAGAGCCCTAAAAATGTAAAAATTACTAGATGAATTTTAATTAAGCGTTGTGTTATTTAGGTTGTTATTACTCAAAAGGGTAAATGGATATGAAACCAATGGTGTTATGACCCGAACCAAAACTGAATGCAATCAAATATGATAATGTAATATTTTCAATTCGATGAATCCTAACTAAAGTAAGGAGAGAGTTTCCATACACTTCCAACAATGCAAAAATTGATTACTAAGAGAAAATATAACAAATTCTCTAATGCACTAATTTTATCAAGAAAAACTAATGAAAATCAATTCCAAAACAATTTTTATTTTTGTGTTTTTAAAACAAGCATAAAAACATCTAAATTCAAATCAAAGAAAACTGATCTAAATCTACAATTGATTTTTCAGAATGTAAACTATGCAGTTGTAATCTATGCACAATTCACATGAAAAGTATGCAAATGTAATCTATGCACATTTTTCATTCATATTCTGAAAATGAGAATTCTAATTATGCAAATGTGATCTATGCAAGAGAATTATCAAACACAAGATGATTCTAATGTAATCTAAGAATCAATCAAGTGCAAGTCAAGAGACTCAAAACATCCAATTAACTTAATGGAGATTGATGAGATGAAAAATTTGCTGAAAGAAACTCATAAACAAGAGATTTTCGACAGAAAACATACAGATTTGGGTAGATACTAAGAATCCTAAATCAAATCTAAACTAAATTGAAAGAAGAAATCTAAGTTTTTCAAGACTTTTAACAGGCTCTGCAACAATGTGCGGTCCCTAGAAAATTTCAAGAAAAACAAAAAAGACTTCAAAACTTTTCAAAGCAAAGTAAATCTAAGTTACCCAAGCCCGTACAAATCAATCAAAAAACAAAAAAAAATCATTTTCTCAAACCAAAACAAAGGAAAATCAAATTCTTTCCCCAGCGGAGTTGCCAATTTGTTGTGCGGATTAATAGATCTTGTGGACAAGATTGATCTCCCTAGTGTCAGAAGACAATCTAGCAACAAACAAACAACTAAGTTTGTCATTCTCTAAATATATTCGTTTTACAAATAAATGCTATGAAGGTACCGATCCTACCTTTGTTCCAAATGCTTATTTTCAGTCGTAGTGCTTCCGTCGCATCAATAATCCTTCCGTCGCAACAAGACTTCTTCCGTCACAACAAGATTTCTTTCGTTGCAACAATAATCCTTCCGCCACAACAAGAGTTCTTTCATCACAAGAAAGTTTCATCCTTTGTCGCAACAAAGTGTCGTCTTTTGTCGCAACAAAGTGTTGTCTTTTGTCGACCTGCAATCACAAACAAGCAAATATCAATAGCACCTGTATAAAAAATAATCATAAAACATACCTATCATAGTGATCAAGGAATCTATGAAATAAATGATCAAACGACAACTTATTTAAATAAACAATCGAACGAAAATTTATTGAGAAAAGAAAAACTTGATTGTATTAATATTAAAATAACAGAAGAACCTTACAACCTTAGCCTTGATGTTTGAAAGGCCTTCCCGGGGTCTCAAGCAGGAGTCTCCTCTACTTTGATAAGTCCTCCACTCTTCCTCCAGGAGCACATAGAGGTATGTGATCTTTCCTCTCGAAAGCTCAGTAGAAAGAAGTCTAAATCTCAATGGCACTTCACCTCAATCACCCATAAAGCTTGAACTCCCTTTGAGGCTACCTAATGCCTCCTTTTATAGAGTAGATGAGGAGGTTAAGGTTCCACCTTTGAAGGGATAGAATCCTCCTTCGAAGGGATAGGCTCCTCACATCAAGGGATTAGTTCCTTAAGCTGTGGGATACATGCACCTTACTAAAGCGTACTCAACCCCAAAAATTCTCATCTAGAACCTTCTAGAATTGACCTCAAGTCAATTTTTTGACATTACTTTCTCGCTTTTTTGACTTTGAGGAGGGTACGCAGACATTGCAAAGGAAAACTGTGTTCTGGAACGCAGGTAAGCAGTGTATTACCTGCGTACCCAAGCTAGGAATGCAGACAGGCTTCATGTTACCTGCGTACCAGGAGTTTCGAGGAGATTTGATAGGGTTTTAAGACTTGGAATGAGGAAAAAAAGGTTTTAAGAGTTTCGAGAGATTTAGGGCTTGGAATGAGGAACAAAGGTTGTAAGACTTGTAGAGGTGGCATGTATGAGTGTTAATGAGCTCATACAGTCAGCAGAATGTCAAGGTGACAGTTTTTAGTACATCTAGATGATAGGTTGAAAACTACTTTCAGAACCAAATGGGGAACCTATGCTTATCAGAAAATTCCTTTTGGTTTAGTAAACGTGGGAGCTACTTTCCAAAGAGCCATGAACATAGCATTTAAGTGTCTGATTAATATATTAGTTGTCATTTATCTTGATGACATAACAATTTATTCAAAGAAGAGATCCAATCATCTACATGATCTGAAACAAATATTCGAAATATGTAGAAGGTTTGCTATTTCCTTAAACCCAAAGAAATCCTTCTTTGCTCCCGATCAAGGAAAACTCTTAGGGTTTGTTGTGTCAAAATATGGTATATATATCGACCCAGAAAGAGTTAAAGAAATTTTTGATATTTCTTTACCTCATAATAAAAAGTCCATGCAATCATTTTTAGGGCAGATTAATTTTGTAAAAAGATTCATTACAGATTTTTCTCAAATTGTTTTACCTATGCAGAATATGATTAAGAAAAATTCAGTATTAAAATGGGGGTATAAAGAAAAATAAGCCTTTGATGCAATCAAACAGGCAATCATCAATGCACCTGCATTGAATACTTAGAATTTTTCTAAAGATTTTATTCTGTATACTTTGGCAACTGAAATATCCCATGTTGTTGTTTTAACACGGCTCAATGATCAACAAATTGAAGCACCGATTTCTTTCTTCAGCTCGAATCTACAAGGAGCTGAGCTTAATTATTCCGATGTATAAAAACAAGCCTTCGCTATATTTAAGTCAATAAAATTTTTTAGGCCTTTTCTCTTAAAAACACACACAAAATTTATTTTCCCAATCTCTGCAGTAAGACAATTATTAATTCAAAGAGAAGTAGGAGAAAAAAGGGCTAATTGGGTGACAACTTTGCAAGAATATGATATTGATATTAAACCAAAAAAGATTGTTAGAGGTCAAGGTTTTTGCAGATTATTAGCAGGAGCTCATAACATACCAGAAAATCAAGATCCACACAATGATGTTCAAGTAAGTCAGATAAGTGTTACAGATTCTGAATCTCAGTATCCTGATCTGATATTTTACTTAAAAAATGGGTATGCTCCTTCTAATCTCAACTATAAAAATAAACGTGCTTTAAGATTGAAGGCTACTAAATATGAAATCATTGATGATGTGTTATTCAGAAATAATTATGATTCAATCCTATTTAGATGTCTTGAAAAGACTGAAGCAAAAAATGTATTGCAGGAATTACATGATGGACCAGCAGGTAGTCATTTTGGAGGTGATACCACAGCTCACAAAATCATCCATGTTGGATATTATTGGCCTACCATTTTTAAAGATACACACGATTATGTGAGGAAGTGCAAAATTTGTCAAATTGCTAGTGGAAGACAAAGGAAGCCAGCTTTTCCTTTGCAGCCAGTAAACATTGAGCTTGATATCATTGGTGAGATAGTACCTCATTCTTCCAAACAGCACAAATACATCCTCACAGCAACAGATTACTTCACAAAGTGGGTAGAATCAATTCCTCTAAAGGTAGCCAATTCTGATGCAATTATTGATTTCATCGATCAATTCATCATTACCAGGTTTGGTTCACCTAATGCTCTGGTCTTCGATAATGCATCTTATTTTTCTGGTAATAGTATAATGGAATTTGCAATTAAAAGAGGTTTTAAATTGAAATATTCAGCAAATTATTATCCACAAGGTAATGGTTTAGTTGAATCCACTAACAAAAATCTCATCAAAATCATTAAAATGACCATTGATCAAAATTAAAAGAATTGGCACAAGTATTTAATCTTTGCATTATAGGTTGATCGTATTACTCTTAAAGCTTCTATAGGAACTTCACCTTTCAATTTAATTTAGGGAAAAGAAGCTGTGATATCATCAAATCTAGCTCTTCCATCATTATCCCTAGTGCAATTCATTGAAGAAAATCCTTCCTCATCCATTCAGTTGAGATTTGATCAAATCCTTAAATTAGAAGAAGATAGAAAAAAAACAAAATATATTCATGAAAAACATCAATAGCTTGTAAAATCTTATTTTGATTCAAGTTCCACCAGCTTAAAACATTTGTCAATTGGTGATCTTGTTCTAAAATGGGATAAAGCACATGAAGCAAAAGGTAAGCATACCGAATTTCAAAAAATGTGGCTTGGACCATTTTAGATTGTGGAAAAAATAGGCTCATATACATTCACACTCCAACTTTTAACAGGAAAGAGAGAACCTCTTCCTGTAAATGGGCTTGTCTTAAAGAAATTCTTTTCATAAGGAGGTAATCCCTTCTTACTTGTACATATTCCTTTCTGCAATTTTTGTTTGTTTTGAATAAAGGTTGTTAATAGTCTTTGATTGACTTTTTACTATTAGAAAATTGTCTTAGAAAGAATGTTATAAATACTTATTTTGTGTAAATAAATATTTTTAGGGAAATGATTACAATTTTGGATAGTTTTTAAATAAAATGTTAAACTTTGAAAATTTGTTCAAAACATTTTCATGATCTTTTGAAACTTTGAGGAAAATGTAAATCATTATAAGTTTATTAAGCAAAGAAAGGTTATCTTTAAAACGTAAAGAATTTTCAAGCTTTAGCAAACAAAAAACTCTGAACATTGTCATCCATTTATTCTTAAGGATACAACTATTTCACCCCATCCATTTTGGTTGTGATTTTTTAGAATGTAATTCTAAGAAATTGTATGACAAAATTTAGGAGATAAAAGGTCTCATCATGAGCCTATTTACCATGATCATAAGAAGTAATAAAACTAACATTACCAATAGTGCATACCAAAACATGGTAATGGCTTATAAAAGTAAGACAAGGGGTCTCATCATGAGCCAACTTGTTTAGTTTAATTACAACTAGTGAATGGAATTGTTACTAACTGGCTACCAAACCAGAACAATGGCTCTTAAATAAAAAAAAAAAAAAATATATATATATATATATATATATAAAACATGAGATAATATGTCTTATGAATATATTTTTAAGGAGTCATAATCTTAGTTGGATGGGATAATGAATAGTTGATGGTTAAAAGGTAACCCTGTCAAGACTATGAACGTTTGTTGGTAGCAGAGGCAATGCCTATGACGATAGAGTATATTACAAAAGCTAAACTTGAAGAAGTCGACTTACTTCATTATTATCAACCAATCAAAGCTTGAGATAACCCAAAAATGTTTATATTCTTAAGGAATTAGAAAGAAATTGTAAGTGATTTTTATTCTTTTTCATAGTTAGATTTTATTTGAATTATCCTAAGATAGTTTTCATTACCTTTAGAAATTTTTACTTACTAGAAATACAGTGTTCATTTTATTTTTTAGAGATAACTGTTCCTTCCAGTGAAACGCCAATTGTTGTATTGTACAACAACCCTCCCCATTTCTAAATTTCTAGAATAAATTTCATTTAGAAATAGGTCCCCTTTTTTATCTTAATTTCTAGATAGAAATAAAAAATTTAGAAACAATCTGATCATTTTTAAATTACGAATAAGAAGTTCATTGATAAAAGGACATATTGCATATCTTTATTAACAAGTGTGTATAAATAAATAAAACATTGAAAAACTTTCCGATTTGATGAGATATAAAGCTTTTATCATATCAAAATATTACATAAAGTTTTTATATTTAACAATATTTAATGTGTACAGTAATCGCAAATCAGAGAGTTATTTAAGTTTTATATTCACTTTTTAAGACTCTGATGTGATGGAACTCAATCGCAATAGCAAATTGGATAAGTTTTAAGTTTTCATACTTTTTTTGCATACTTCCAATGTGATGCGATTCATCGTAATCACATTTCAGAGAATGATCTTTCATGGACTTGTTATAATAAAACTCCGATGCGATGAGTCCCATCACAATCGTGAATCGGAAAAGTTTTAAGCAATCGTATCTGCTTTGAAATACTCCGATGCGACGCAGTTCATCGCAATCGCATTTTGCAAAACTTTAAACAAACTCTTTGGGGTCAACTGCAAAACCCTCATGCAATATGCTTCATTGCAATTTCATTGCGGAGAGACAAACGTTATATTTGTTTGATTAAAAGACTCCGACGTGGCGGACCCCACCTCATCACAATCGAAAATTGGAGAAACTCATTAACGATCCACTCCATTTGAAAATCCCCGATGCGATCATCGTAATCGGAAATTGGCAGAAATTATATTATGTTATTTCGTTTACCTTTGAAAATTCCCGATGCGATTATTACTTAATGCCCATACACTATTTATTCATTGCATCGCAAGGATTCAAAAGGTAATTTTTTTACACTTATTTCAAAAGTGCCAGCTCCGATTGTACGTATGAGATTGAATAATAAATCAAACGAATAATGGAAAATGATTTTGTTTTAAATACGTGAGTGTGACTATTTAGAGGGCATTTGTTTATTATCATTTTTCGACTAGATTAGATAGTTTATTTCAGTCATTTAGTCCCATTTTCCCTTCACCCAATCATTCCATTACCAACCTATTTAAATTATTAGGAAACGGGTCCTATCAATCCAGTCGGAGCCACCATACCAAACAGAAAAGGAGCTTTCCTAAGGTCCCGACCTGGTCGTTATCCCCCAATGTTTGAAGCAGCAATTTTCGAGGCTTCAACAGGTTCCAAACAATCATTAAGTTGTAGCAACATGCTCTTCTCCAACAATACTTGATACAATCCCAGTTAAAGAAATTAATCTCTCATATTCAAGTACATGTCCAAGAATTTATTCCAAGTGTGCACATGATTTTATCCGTCATCTTGATGTGTACATGGCTGATAAAATTTGGATTAGGGCTTAAGGATTGCTCAATATTAAAGTTATAGGATTGGGTTTGAAATGGTAAAGAAGTTTAGAACTGGATCAAATCCGAATTGGTGGCTATCATGGAGTCTTGGACTCTGCATATATAATCGGGGACTACAAAGTCATGGAAATGTTGCAAGTGGAATAGATAGTAAGTTAAAATTGTAGAACAAAGCGAATGAAGTGACAACGAGAATTGATGGATGAGTATACATCACATCAGAGATTGTTATGTTTACCATTCATTCATTGAAATTTAAGATAGATATCTTGCAATGCGAATTGAGGCGGGACGCGTGTCGTGTGGAGTGAGTGTGTGCATATTGCACATCGATGAAGTTCAAGTTTATGGTTGAGTCTTCGCAGGTTATTTTATTTATGTTGCGATCTGAAGAAGGGTGAGTAGCTAAGGACCGTTAGATCAGATGTAGATCAATGACAGACGACGAGTTGTAATGTCACATTTCGCAAATATTAACAAATATAATTAAGAGTTCGCAAGGTAAATTGGTTGCGACACAGTAAGATTTGAAATTTGCGATGCGAAGAGGGAATTCCATGTGTTGGCATTGCGCACTTCGCAAGAGTTATGGTTTATCGATATCAGTAGAGTGGTATACTTGCAGGGGAGCGATTGCGATGTGTTATGATTGGTTAGCATGTTGTGGGACCCGAAAACCCTGTTCAACACATATGTAAGTTTTTTAAGTCTACGTGTGATCTATTTTAAACACAAGTAATGTTTGATCGCGAACATATGTATGTTTAATGAAAATCCGATATTATATTCCACCATTTCCATTAATTGTCAAGCCATTAACGGTTGGGGTGCGCATGTTTCCATTAGCCTAACCATAATAGTAATTTTGCGACATTATTGGCGGAACAGATAGGGGTGCGCCAATTTTTTTGGTAAACCCTAATATAACTCCAGTTAACTGGAGTTCTCCGCATTTAGTGGACTTTTCCTAGGAGATATTGGGAAAAAGTGTAGAAGGATCAATTTTCGACCATTCTAAGGGAATAAAGAGTCATTCTTCACTAATTCGAGCATTCTAGAGCCATTGGTGAGGTTTTTAGAGCCAAATGAGGACTTTTGAGTGTGATTTTTCTTTAGAGAAGTTCCAAGGGCCAGCAGGAGCTAGCAAGAGAATGAGGCCTAGCTAGGGCAGCCAGAGGCTATTCTCAGGAAACCAATAGTCATTTTTGACTATCTTGAACCTTATGAATCCAATGTTGGGTTTTGCAGAAGAATTTGGATACTTCTAAAGGTTGAGATGCTACAAGGAAGTTTTGAGTGAGCCCAGAGCCACAGGGTGCCACCAAGTGTTGGAGGCATAGCCAGAGCAGCCAGAGGCAATTTTGAATGAATGAATAATCATTTTTGGATGATTTTGGTATTTTTGGAAAGTTTAGAACAAGTTTCAAGAGCAGAAGAGGACTTCTAGGAGAGTTTGTGCCAGAGAGAAGCTAAGGGAAGCTCAAGGACATCGAATTAAGAGGTCAAGCCCAAGGGAGTGTGCTTCCATTTCGAGAGATTGAGTAGTCAATCCAGTGGTATTTTGGTATTCTAAACCCATTGGTACAGTCCAAAAAACCATTTTTTTTTAGCATCAACTTGTAAAAAAAAATTGACCATCTTAATCCCAAAGAACCAAGTCCATTGACGGAGGCTTAAGGAGATGTAGCCCAAGTGTTGAGGGTGAACTCCTTTATTATGTTTTTTGTTATTTTTGTTGGTTAATTTTCTACAGTTTATGGTTTTTTTACATGCTTTTAGTCATCTTAAACAAATTTTTAATTTCTCACACATAAAGCATTAAACCGGTTAAAACACATACACCTGAATCAAGAATTCAATTCCCCACATGCATGTATAAGAAATATCCTTAATTTGTTTTAACTGAGTGGGAGGTGCTTGCATATAAAAAAAAGTCAGCCACCTGCTTCAGAGAAATTTGGTATCTGAGCACTAGGTTTCTTACTTTACATAGCACTAGGTTGCTTGCTTAACAGAGCACAAGGTTGCTTGCTTTCTTGTTCGACTTGAAGGGTGTTTAAGAGTGAAGAGAATTTAAATCTTTTCAAATTGAATGATGCTTACAATTTGGAGTTTTCTAGAGTTGAAGGGGAGCTACTTCTAGCTAATTCTAGAAGAGGACAAGAAGGAATAAGGTTGAAAGCATCCTCCTTACCCAAAGGACCTCAGGGCAACCCTTGAAGCACAAGAGGGATTGTTTGCAAAAGAGACTGCTTGAAGAAGAGATACAAGCTGTAGAGAAGAGCTTGAATCTACGGCCAAATTGTTTTTGAATCTTTCTGAATTGTTTTGAATCTCTTTCATTTATTACAATTTTTATGGCAACTTCATCAAGTGGTGATTCTAAACCATCCTCCTTTGCAAGACTCTTTGATAAAGAGATGAAGCAGGACTTTCACACCATGAAATAAATAGTGCAAAAATTGTATGAATATGTAAGGGAGAGCACTAAAATTTAAGAGAAATTGGTTTCTATGAAGAAATATAAGCAATAACTTCTTCAAAATATGCATGAGATGGAGATTCAGCTCCAGCATGCCAAAGAAGCCTTAACCAAGCATGTGCTTGAAGAAGAGGTAAATAATTCAAATTTGTCTTCAATTACCTCTCAAGATAAATGTGTAGGTTCATTTGAAAAACAAATTAGAGGAACAAGGTCCAAATTGATGATGAAAATGGGCTATGAAGGTAAAGGATTAGGCAAACATGCACAAGGCATAGTTTAGCCAATTTTGGTTGAGGAAAGGCCTAATTATTTGGGTCTTGGCTATGTAAAAATTTATGGAGAAAGTTCTAAAGTTGTGGAGGAACTTGAAATAGTTCCAAGAAGGACTTTTTTTGCAGGATCAAAACCTCAAACATGTAAATTTTGCAATCAATATGAATGCAATTGTTTGAAACCCATGTTGCAGCAAGATGCTTTTAGACATGCAGCTTATGGAGAACAAGAGAGTTGTGATAGCTCTAAGGACATGAACATTGTTGTTGGTCTTCAAAAGAGAGTTGGAACCTCATTAAGTTCATCTTCTCAAGAAGGTAAAAAAGATGAACATTCAAAGAAAAATTCAAGGTATAATTCTTCCATTAATCATGTTGTTTATGACTATGTTAAACATGAAAATTCTGCATGCATGAATGGGAGAAAGATTTTTTATTCCTATTGTGGTTTTTGTAACCATGAATTTTCAAAATGCTAGAAGAGAATGAAAGCATACAAGAAACAGTCGAAGCGGAGGCGAATTGCACAGAACATGCAAAATATTTTTACACATTTCCAGAAAAAGGGACATCTCATTGCCCAATGTTGGAAACTGCATCCAACCACTCATCCCAAGCACATGAAGCAAGAGGATAAAAATATTGGTGAGAATGTGACCAGCGATTCCATCATCGATGTGAGTCTAGATGATTCAGAAGAAGAATATGTTTAGTAGGAAAAATCGCCATTGAAGTGTGTTGGCAAGAAATAGCTCGATTTCTTAACCAAGTAAGGCATGCATTTACTTTGTACATAGATGATAATATCAGCCTTATGTATGCCTGGAATTTTGTTGAAAGTATGAAAAGTTTCAGTAGAGGATCACAACTTGTAGGATGCAAGATTCCATGTGAATGTTGTTCAGTTGAAGGCATTTATATTTATTGCACAATTTCACCATGGAGGTGTAAAAGATGGGTATGTTACTCACTTATGTTGTAGCAATATCATTCAGTTCAGCTCTTATAGTCACGAACATGTTTTGGGATTATGTACTTGTTTGTACTTAAAAGGAAGAATTGAAGGTGTACATATGCATGAGTTTGTATGTGTAAATGGAAAACTTTTAAATAGTTTCATTGTACATAGAGACATGGATTAGTGTTGTCAATGTATCATGTTATATATCAACTTGTGTCGATTGTGTCGCACACATGTTTTTCGACTTGTGTCGATTGTGTTGCACACTTTTCATATCATCTTGTGTCGATTGTATTACACATTTCATGTGGACTTGTTGTTGATGTTGCATGTTGCACGACATATGTTTTAGTCGAGGGTGTTTGTCGATTGTGAGTTGATAAATGGATACACCAATGTGCAAGAGGATCTCAATGTATGTGATGTTACAGAAAGGTGACAATCAGTGGTTTGAAGAAGAAAAAAGAGGTGGTCTTCATTTCGATTCTTGCATAAGATTTTATTTTCAAGATTGATCGTGTGTTCTTGTGACAAGGTGTTGTAGGAAGTTTTGGTCCATTCAGTGAAGAAGTGGACAAGATGCAAGGTTTTTTGCAGCCATTGTAGAACAAGCTGGTGTTTTTGTTGATCACAAGAGTTCACTCATCCTGGGAGCTTAATTTGGAAAGTGGATTTCCAGGACATAGCTTGTATGCCATAGTTGCAAGAGGGACTTCATTCTTAATGGGAAGGCTAAAAATTTTCCAAACACATAGAGAGAACAGTGGTACAACATGTATGCATAAGTTTACAGTAACCAACAATGCTAAAGTGGTTCAGCAACAGCCAGAGAGTAGTGGTCAAGAGACATATCCAGTTGCGGTGCAAGGCATGTCACGATGATTGCCAAAGAGAATTGTCAAGAAAAATCAATTGATATAACTTGAAAGTTGCAGATTATTGAAGCTCAGGGCAGATAATCATCAGATTTTGTGGGTCCAAAATCTCATCAGTGGGCAAGACTGATAATATTGGGATCAGGGCCTAAGGATTGCTCAAAATTCAAGTTACATGATTGGGTTCGAAATGGTAAACAGGTTCAGAAACGGATCGAATCCGAATTGGTGGCTATCATGGAGTCTTGAAATTTGCATAAAGAATCGAGGATTGCAAAGCTGTGGAAATATTGTAGGTGGAATGGACAGTAAGTTCAAATTATAGAACGAAGCGAACAAAGCGACAAAAAGAACAGATGGATGAGCATACATTGCATCAGAGATGGGACATGTGTCGTGTGGAGTGACCATGCGCATATCGCACATTGGCGAAGTTCAAGTTTACGGTTAAGACTTCACAGGTTATGTTATTTATGCTGTGATGCGAAGAAGGGTGAGTAAGTCAGGAGCGTTAGATCTGACGCAGATCAACGATGAATGACGAGTTGCGATGTCTCATTTCGTAAATATTAACGGATATAGTTAAGAGTTCACAAGGTAAATTGGTTGCGACATGGTAAGATTTGAAGTATGCGATGAGATGAGGGAATGCCACGTGTTGGCATTGCGCACAAGCCCACTTCACAA
This sequence comes from Pinus albicaulis, assembly GCA_034641835.2. Lineage (NCBI taxonomy): Eukaryota > Viridiplantae > Streptophyta > Pinopsida > Pinales > Pinaceae > Pinus > Pinus albicaulis. The sequence continues at coordinate 1,035,151,494 of CM076572.1, read as the reverse complement.
GAGTTATGGTTTATCGATATTGGTAGAGTGGTAGACTTGCAGGGGAGCGATTGCGATGTGCTATGATTGGTTGGAATCTTGTGGGACTCGAGAACCCTGTTTAGCATGTATGTAAGCTGTTTAAGGATATGTGTGATATGTTTTAAATGTAAGCATTTTTTGATCGTGAACGTATGTATGTTTAATGAAAATCCGATATTATATTTCGTTTTTTCCATTAACTGTGAATCCATTAATGGTTAGGGTGCACATGTGGCCATCAGCTTAACCATAACAGTAATTGTGTGGCATTATTGGCAGAATGGATAGGGGTGTTACACATTATTTTGTCACCATGACATTTTAACTGTCCATATGGGTTCATCATTACCTATATAATGCTCCCTTAAAGGTCTACAAACCCTAAAGTTCCTAAACCAAGTCTTGGATTTGGAGAAAAGCTCATAAAAATCATAAAAACCCTAGTTCTGTACTTTTCCTAGCCATTACCTGTGGTACCGCACCTTTTGTAAAGAAAAAATACGGTACCTACCACACATTTTGTGTATTAAAACTGCGGACCCCCATAAAAGGTAAAATGGAAGAAAAAGTAAGTTCTAGAAGCCCAACTGGTCAAATATTCTCCCAATTGGAAGCTTCTAGAAGGCGTTATCTGGTCGAAGCTTCACTCCCTCCATTCATGAACCTTTAGCCCTTCATTAAAGTAGCCTATCCCTTGGTATTTGGAGCTTAATCCCTTTATGAGAGGAATTATCCCTTCCTTTTTGGAACTGAGACCACTTCCCTTCTTCTATAAATTTAAGCTATGGCTCAGTCTGAAGGGTAGCTACTGATATATAAAAAAGTACTTGCTTTGTACTTCATATACATTAGAGAAGAGAATTGCTGAGGAAACATACTCTTTTTGCTAGCCATTAGCCCTGCGAGAACGTTTACATACTCTTATCTAGGCTGGTTCAAAGAGTGGAAGGGCTTGTCAGACCAAAGGAAAACACTTGTTCCAGACCACAGAAGTACCTCTACAACATCAAGACGAACGTGGTTGCAAGACTTCTTTTATTTAAAGATATTACAAATGGATCCTGTTTTCTCAATAAGTTGATTATGTGTTTACATGAATGACTTATTTCTTAAATTCCTTGATCATTAAGATAAATTTATGATTTATGAATTACTATATTGTGCAGGTGCTTTTGATTATCTTTCATGTCTTTGATTGCAGGTCTTAAGAGGTGACTTATTTGGAGCGATGGAAAGAAGAATACAACTAGCATTGGATCCCAGGTAGGTCCTTTCTTCATCATAGAAAATTCTAAATCATACATAATCTAGAGAAATTAGTTTACATTTTTCCTGTTTGTTGCTAGCTATCCTTTTGATACTAGGGAGATCCTTCTTGTCCGCAAGAGTGATTTATCCGCTTAACAAATTGGCGACTCCATTGGGGATCTTTCTTCAACCTAGTTTTCTTTTTATCTTTGAGTTTGACTTATGAAAGTATTTTTCTGATTTTGATTAGTCTATACTGGGTTGGGCAATGATTTCAGTAGAATCCCTGAAAATTACTTTAGCATTTTTTATTTTTCTTTATGTTTTATGGTCTCCACACTTTTTCTTTGAAAACAATGTGGTAACCTCCGCAGTTTCTCTGTGTAAACAGTGCGGTACCACACCTTTTTATACTGAAACCTACAGAACCAAGAAAATTTTTGAAAATTTTAATTTCTCTTTTCTGGAATCATCTTACATGATTCTCTGTATTTTCCCAGACTTGTCTTGACTGTCAAAAGCCTTGTGTGAATTTATTTTCAACAATTTTACAATCTCATCAGTCTCTGTTAAGTTAATTGGGTGTTTTGAGTTACTTTTTGAGAAATTCTTAATTTTATTTCCTTGGTCATTACTTCGAGGTTTATCTCAGTCTCTTAATAATTTTGCATCTTTTTTCTTTTGTTTTTGCAAAAATATTCCCCCCTCATTCTCCGAGGGGGGGGGGGGGGCTAAATTGTGTTTGAGTGTTTTTATTGTTTGATCTTTGGAACTCTCACCCAATTTTCTTTACTTACACTTGATTGGTTCTTAGATTACATTAGAATCATCTTGTGTTTGAGAATTATCTTGCATAGATCACATTTGCATAATTATAATTCTCATTTTCAGAATATGAATGAAAAATGTTCATAGATTACATTTTCATAGTTTTCATGTGAATTGTGCATAGATTACAACTGCATAGTTACATTCTAGAAAAATCAATAGTAGATTTAGATTAGTTTCATTGATTTGAATTTACATGTTTTTATTCTTGTTTTAAAAACATAAAAATAAAAAAAATTGAAATTGATTAGCATTAGTTTTTCTTGATGAAATTAGTGCATTAGACAATTTTTTATATTTTCTCTTATTAATTAATTTTTTTCATTGTTGGAAGTGAATGGAAACTCTATCCTTAATTTATTTAGGATTCATCGAATTTAAATGATTACATTATCATATTTGATTGCATTCAGTTTTGGGTCAGGTCATAACACCATTGGTTTCATATCCATTTACCCTTTGAGTAATAACACCCTAAATAACACAGTGCTTAATAAAATTCATCTAGAATTTTTTACATTTTTAGGGCTCTATCCACCAATCTAGCTCAAGATTAGTGCTTTGGAATAGGGAATATTTAAATTTCCAAAGAAACTAAACAAACAGTAGAATCTTGTGGGAGGAAAATTTCAATTGTTGCATGCATGCTTTGGGAAGCTCCTCCTAAAGTAGTCAAGCACGAGATCATATCCGAACCAGTGAGGTAATCATACCTATCTGATTAGGAAAGATAGAATATGTGCACGTATTAAAAATGGTAAACCTCAGATAGACCATTTTCAAGGAGCCTAGGGTCACTTGTCGGTAAACCTTGGATTATGTCAAGGAGCCTTCAAGGGGATCCAGCTTGTTACTCTGCCCTTGCATGTATATCGGATCATAGACTGTCCCCCCAGATATATGTGTTCCCGTTGGTGACCTTAGTGGCCATAAAATTTAGGATTCTTTCCCAATGTGACGGTGGAGGGAAGGTCCCACTGTACCTGGAGCAGACGTCAACTAGACTCACTTGGACTCTCTGGAGGGTTCTCTTCAATAGAGATGGCATAGTGGAGAAACTTGCACCAGTCTATTTCATTAAGCAGGTTGTCAGGGTAACTATTCCAACCTCCATTTCTGCATTAGAATTCTACGATGTTGGATTTCATCACCAACTAGTGTTTCTAGTGCGGGAATCTACTGTTTGTGTGTGGTTTGACTCATAGATTTGTTAGTGCATGTTCATTTGTTTGTTTTACTTTCTAGAGACCATAGGTGTGAATTGTGAATTGTTAATTTTATTTTCAAATTGTTAATAAAATTCGCTGAAGTTGAATATAATGGCAACTGTTCTGGAATTTACCAACCTGGGAATCCCTCTTAATGAGAATCCTAGTACTTTTCCTTGCTTTGGAAATGTTGGTCCTCCTTATATGGCTACATTGTCATTACCTGGATTTACAATAGGTATACTGATATGGTTATTTTCAACTTCGTTGGCCTCGAATACTCCAATTGTTCCACCTCAACTGGATGCTTCACCTCAACAGGGTTCACCATCTCAACATCACCAACCTCATGTTGAACCTTTACCTTCTTCGCCCAACATGTCTTCCTCCCTTTCTTCCTCTTCGCTTGGTAAAAGCCTTGACGCTAGTAACCAGGTGACTAAGAAGAATAAGAAAGGGAAGAAGAAGAAGAAGAAAGATAAGAAAGAAGTCAACCAACCAACCATGGTTGTAAGTGTTAGTAATCTTGAGGAAACCTCCACCGTGCATCATAAACCCAAATTCCCTTGCAAGCTTTGTAAGGGTGACCACTTCCTTATCAATTTTCGTGGTATTCCAAAGATCTTGGAAGTATCGTCAAAACATTCTCATCAACTTATTGTTGATCCATAAACTTGTGATTATCGGGTTCCTAGGAAAAAGGGTAAATTTAGGTTTCTTTGTAGGTTATGAAAAGGTAGTCATCAAACTCATATTTTCCCTCACATGGATGAAGCCTCAAAATTGTTGGAAAAACTTATTGTTCCACAGCAACAACTTCCAACTAGTTACCGAAAAATTTCTCCCAACCTCTCGTCAAATGACGAAGTGATTGATCTAATTCCAGATACAGTCAATCCCACTCTTCCATTGAAGAGTGAAAGTAATATTACTCAGGTTGATGATCCATTAGTTGATCAAGTGGTTGACTCGATTTCACATTCGGTCGATCCCACTCTCCCTGTAGAGAGTGAACTTCATACTTCTTAGGTTCTTCATGTTACATCAGATTCTTCTATGCCAGGGGGCATTTCACCTATTTCTACAGCATCCCCACCAAGTACTGAGGTCATTTCCTTTGATTGGAATAGATTGACAGAACCTCATCTTCCTTCCTCCATCCATTTCCAAATCATTGTGAAGGTTTGTGGTAAGAATGTGCGTCGCACAAATGTAGATGAAAGTGCTTTTGTTAGTATTTTATCCTCAACTAGTTTGCAAGCTTTGGGTTCCCCTTAGCCTGTGCCTATTACACAGAAATTTTCAACTTTTAACATAACCATTAGTGAACCTTTAGGGATCCTTCCTAAGTTTCCTATTACCTTTTAAGGTAAAACTATCTGTATTAATGTTATGGTAGTCTGAGGCCCCTTGTATTTCAATTTGCTCCTTGGGCGAGACTATGTATATTCAATGAAAGTTGTTGTATCGACACTCTTTCGCGTGATGTATTTCCCTCACAATGGAGACATTGTGACAGTTGACCAACTTTCATTCGATAGTATTGATTCTACTACCAATAATTTGACACCCCTAAATTTTCCTTATACGGAAGTGGTATATACCCCGCCATAGGTTAATTATGTGGCAACCAGTCCTATGTTTTCAGTCACCAATGAAAGTGAGCCTCTCACTATTTGCTCGACTTCCTTTGACTTAGATCCAGTAATTGACAGGGCAAACCCTATGGGATTATTTGAATGCAATTTTCTTATCCCTATTGAGTCCCTTGACATGTGTCCCTTCCAGAGAACTGTTCTTCCATCTGATTAAAACCTTTTTGAAGCCATGATCGAGGAGTGTCCCTTGACATGTATTTCTTGCAGTTGGAAGCCATGACAAGGTCACCAAGAGGAAAGTTCCTTTTACTGTGTCAACCTAGTTAAAAAATGAATCAGTGGGTCAAGAGGAAAGTTCCTTTTACTGTGTCAACCTCGTTAAAAAATGAATCAGTGGTTAAAGAGGAAAGTTCCTTTTACTGTGTCAACCTCGTTAAAAAATTAATCAATGATTAAAGAGGAAACTTCCTTTTACTGTGTCAACCTCATTAAAAAATGAATCAGTGGTTCATGAGGAGATTTCATTTTACTGTGTCAACCTTGTTAAAAAATGAATCAATTAGTCAGAGGAAAGTTCATGTTACAGTGTCAACCTCGTTAAAAAATGAAACATGTCTTAGATGAGGACAGTTCTTTTCCTGTGTTAACCTCATTAAAAAATGAATCAGTAGGTTATATAGGTAGATTGTAGAGAGTAGATATGAGGATGGTTCCTTTCCTGTGTCAACCTCGTTAAAAAATGAAACAGGTGTCCTTGAGGAGAGTTCTTTTACTATGTCAACCTCATTAAAAAATGAAACATGTTCATGAGGATAGTTCTTTCCCTGTGTCAACCTTGTTAAAAAATGAAACAGGTGTCCTTGAGGATATTTATTTTACTGTGTCAACCTCATTAAAAAATGAAACATGTTCATGAGGATAGTTCTTTTGCTATGTCAACCTCATTAAAAAATGAAACATGTTCATGAGGATGGTTCTTTTATTGTGTCAACCTTGTTAAAAAATGAAACAGGTGTCCATGAGGATGGTTATTTTACTGTGTCAACCTCGTTAAAAAATGAAAGAGGTGTCCCTCAGGATGATTCTTTTACTGTTTCAACCTCGTTAAAAAATGAAACAGACCCATGAGGACAGTTCTTTTCATGTGTCAACCTCATTAAAAAATGAATTATAGAGAGTAGATTTATAGATTCCATGAGGATGGTTCTTCTCCTCTGTCAACCTCATTAAAAAATGAAACATATACCAAGAGGAAAGTTCCTTTCACTATTTCAACCTCGTTAAAAAATGAATCAGTTGGTATTGAGGATGGTTCTTTTCTTATGTCAACCTCGTTAAAAAATGAAACAAATCATTTTGAGGATAGTTCTTTTCCTGTGCCAAACTTGTTAAAAAATGAAACAAATACCTTAAGGATGGTTCTTTTCCTGTGTCAACCTCATTAAAAAATGAAACAGATCCTTTTGAGCATAGTTCCTTTTCTTGTGTCAACCTCGTTAAAAAATGAAACAGTTCACCATGAGGATGGTTCTTTTCCTGTGTCAACCTCATTAAAAAATGAAACAAATCCTTTCCTAGTCAATTCGAGTCTTTCATCTGATATCGTAAATGAACCTTCATTCCATCCATCTATTACTAACCAGTATTCTACTTACTTGAACGAAATGAATCTTGGGGGGCATGCGCTCTAGCAAGTTACTCTTGGGGGGCATAAAAAATTATCTCAAGTACAGTTTTCTCTTTGTTTCATGCTTGTGTAAAAATGAAACAAACCTATCTTAAGCATGATTTTTAATTTTTTTCAAGCTTGTATAAAAAGGAAACCTATCTTGAGTCCATTTCGGTTATTATTTTCAAGACTCGTTAAACTCATGAAAATCCTGAGCTTCTTTTGCTATTCTTTTCATGCTCGTAAAACGTATAGGAAAATGCTGAGTTCTTTTCGTCTTTTCCTGCTCGTTAATTAAATTGAAAGTAAACCATATGAGTACACTTTTTATCACTTTTCTGAACTCGATAAAACATATGAAAAAGAGAAAACCATGAGTACATTTTTATCACTTTTTCGGACTCTTGAAAATTACAAAAAAAGTGAAACCCTGGAGTTCTCTTTTAAGCCCTTTTCAGACTCTCTAAACATGAAAATATTTTCAAGTACTTGACTATTAGAACTTGTTAAAGGAAATGAACAATCGTCCCTTCACTATAAGTTTACCCCTTTTTCAGACTTAAATGGACTATTTACGAAAAAAGGTATACATTGAATAATCATGGTCAATAGAGTTCTCTTCTGTATTATTTTATTCTTTTTCAGACTTGAGATACTAAATTTAGGAAAAAGTACACCCACAGAGTTTTCTTAAGTTGTTCTTCTGACTCCCTAAAATTTAAAAACACCGAGTTTCTCCTATACTGGACTCGTTAAAACTAAACAGTAAAGGACCTGTCGATTACAAACAGGAATGAACCACTCCTTCTTAGGGTTCAATTTTATACTAAGTTGGAATCATTCGAAGGATGAGCTTACATAACAAGAAAATGTTATCCTCCTCAAACTTATCAAAAATAAAGAGGTACTTGCCAGAAATGGTGGGGGAAAAAGAGAGAAAATGGATCCAGTTGTTAAAATTTGTTTAAAAGCAGTATACCACTCTTGAACATGATACGTTTTGTCAGAATTCTTCCTGGGTCAAGAAAATCCTTTGCCTATCCATTAATCCAACCACAATGAAAGTCTTCAGCCAGTTTCTAGGTATTAGCTTTAGATCAATTGTCACCAAGCCATATGTAGTGTCATTATGTGTTCAAGAGGACAGTTCAAATAAACCAGTCTTTTGCAAACATTTATCTCCATTCGCGTTAACCATCCCTGAGTCAGTCCTTGCAAAATATCTCTACAAAACTTGATCTAATGGTTTCGTGTCGTGGGATTTCCTACGACATGTCAATTTCTATTGATGACAACATATCATCTAGGAAGTTGATCTAGAATCCTTCAGTACCTTGGGATTTGCATGCCTTAATGGCAAGTTTCTCGCTTTCGACGGCAGATTACATCATTGATCTTCGATCGAATGATTACGTGAAGTGTTTGACTTCAAATAATTTATTCACACTTCATATTTTGTACTGAGTACTTTGAGAGCCATTGTTATTAGTGGAGGTTTATCTCACACTTGTTAAAAATTCACATCATTGACTAGTAATCAAGTGGTTTCTACCATGTTCGACTTCGACAATCGCATGGATATAATCATACTAGTTTGGGTAGTTAAAATCAAGACCCTGGATCTAGTTTCCACCATCTAGGTTGTGAGGAGTTTTATTATTCATTATGCAATAGACTATTCAAGACAGATGGCTGCGCCCATACTTTGTCTACTATTGATATAATTTTAGAATCATTTCTATATCCAAACATTTTAGTTGGTTTTTACCTGAGTATGGGAATGCCTACCTCAGCAATGATATATATGTGTGTGTGTGTGTGTGTGTGTGTGTGTGTGCATTGAATGTTTTTACATGTCTTAACCGGTGTGCCCACAAGCCAATCCTCGGAATAATAAAGCACTTCACTCTTCGAATTATCTCAGACTTCACACTTTATGGGGAAATATGTTACACATTATTTTGTCACCATGACATTTTAACTGTCTATATGCGATCATCATTACCTATATAATTCTCCCTTAGAGGTCTAAAAACCCTAAAGTTCCTAGACCAAGTCTTGGATTTGGAGAAAAACTCATAAAAATCATAAAAACCCTAGTTCCGCACTTTTCCTAGCCATTACCTACGGTACCGCATCTTTTTTAAAGAAAAAATGCGGTACCTACGACACGTTTTGTGTATTAAAACTGCGGACCCCTGTAAAAGGTAAAATGGAAGAAAAAGTAAGTTCTAGAAGCCCAGCTGGTTGAATATTCTCTCAACTAGAAGCTTCTAGAAGGCGTTATCTGGTTGAAGCTTCACTCCCTCCATTCACGAACCTTTATCCCTTCATTAAGGAGCCTATCCCTTGGTATTTGGAGCTTAATCCCTTTATGAGAGGAATTATCCCTTCCTTTTTGGAACTGAAACCACTTCCCTTCTGCTATAAATTGAAGCCATGGTTCAGTCTCAAGGGTAGCTACTGATATGTAAAAAAGTACTTGCTTTGTACTTCATATACATTAGAGAAGAGAATTTCTTAGGAAACACACTCTTTTTTCTAGCCATTGTCCATGCGAGAACGTTTACATACTCGTATCTAGGCTGGTTCAAAGAGTGGAAGGGCTTGTCAGACCAAAGGAAAACGCTTGTTCCGGACCCCAGAAGGACTTGTAAGACATCAAGGTGAATGCGGTTGTAAGACTCCTTCTTTTACTAAAATATAATACAAATGGATCTTATTTTCTCAATAAGTTGTTTATGTGTTTACTTGAATGACTTATTTCTTAAATTCCTTGATCATTAAGATAGATTTATGATTTATGAATTAGTATATTCTGTAGTTTCTTTTGATTCTATTTCATGTCTTTGATTGCAGGTATTAAGAGGTGACTTATTTGGAGCGACGAAAAGAAAAATACAACTAGCATTGGATCATAGGTAGGTACTTTCTTCATCATAGAAAATTCTAAATCATACATAATCTAGAGAAAGTAGTTTACATTTGTCCTGTTTGTTTCTAGCTATCCTTGTGATACTAGGGAGATCCTTCTTGTCAGCAAGAAATATTTATCCGCCTAACAAGGGGCACACCAAATTTGGTGATCAACCCTAATCTAACTCCAGTTAACTGGAGTTCTCCACATTTAGTGGAGTTTTCCTAGGAGATATTGGGAAAAAGTGTAAAAGGCTCAATTATCGACCATTTTGAGGGAATAAAGAGTCATTCTTGACTAATTCAAGCATTCTAGAGCTATTGGTGAGGTTTTCAGAGCCACCTGAGGACTTTTGATCCTGATTTTTCTTCAGAGAAGTTCCAAGGGTCACTAGGGCCACCACGAGCTAGTAGGAGAATGAGGCCTAGCTAGGGCAGCTAGAGGCCATTCTAAGAAAACCAATAGTGATTTCTGACTACTTTGAACCTTCTAAATCAAATTTTTGGATTTACAGAAGAATTTTTAGAATTTTGAAGGCTGATATTCTACAGGTAATTTTTCAGTAAGCCCACAACCACATGGTGCCACTTAGTGTTGGAGGCATAGCCATAGCAGCCATAGGCCATTTTGAATTAATGAATAGCCATTTTTGGATGATTTTAGTATTTTTGGAGACAGTAGAATAGGTTTCAGGAGGAGAAGAGGACTTCTAGGAGAGTTTGTGCCACAAATAAGCTAAGGGAAGCTCAAGGACACCGACTAAAGAGGTCAAGCCCAAGGGAGCCTACATCCATTTCCAGAGATTGAACAATCAATCCAGGGGTATTTTGGTATTCTAAACCCATTGGTATAGTCCAAAAAACCATTGGAGTTGAGCATGAGCTTGTAAAATAAATTGACCATCTAAATCCCAAAGAGCCAAGTCCATTGACGGAGGCTCAAGGAGACGTAGCCCAAGTGTTGAGGGTGAAATCCTTTATTATGTTTGATGTTATGTTTGTTGGTTAATTTGATACAATTTATGGCTATTTTACATGATTTATTCAGCTTAAACAAATGTTTAATTTCTCACACATAAAGCCTTAAACCAGTTAAAACACATACTCCTGAATCAAGAATTCAATTCCGCACATGCATGTATAAGCAAGATCCTTAAATTGTTTTAATTGAGTGGGAGGTGCTTGCATAGAAAAATAAGTCAGACACCCATATCAGAGCAATGGCTCCATTGGAAGTATTCCTATACTTGAAAAAGGTTTTGTTTTTTCAACTAGAGTAGGAAAGTGAAAAAAGAAAAAAAATGGAAAGAATAAAATCTCAGGTGAAAACCTCTTTTGAGGCATTTGAGATTGGCTCACTGATTGAAAACCTTTATGAGGCAGTCATTGGGTTGAAGAAAAAAAGAGAAAAATAAAATATCCTAGGTGAAATCCTCCTTTGAGGCACCTAGGCAGACCTACAAGTGGAAAACCTCATTAAGGCATCTAGTAGGCCTTAAAAAAAATGCATTTCTTGATGTATCTCTCTCTAATGAATGAAGGTGCTCTCCAACCTTTGCAGGAAAAAAAAACAAAAAGTTGGCACAAAAAGAAAATTTGGTCAGCACCCTGGTCAAAGGTAGTCAAACTTGGACTTCCTCCTCCTGTGCTCAGAAGCTCCAAAAGGACATCAAGCAGATTATGACATACAGCTTCAGAAAAACTTCAGAACCATTGAAGAAAACTTGAAAAACCATATCAACAGCTTCAATATCACCTGCAAAAACAAATCAATGTTAAGGCTCAAGTATGCAATCATCTAGCCATTTATTTGAATCTATTTTAGCTTAAGAAAATATTAAAAATCATGGGAAGGAAAGTTTTTTACAGCCAAAATCAATAGCAGGGCAACTTCAGCCTTATCTAGCAAGAAACAAAAATAAAAAGGACTTGAGAAAGGGGATAGTAAGCAATTCGTGTATTGGAAGACAATGAGTGCCAAAGAGGTAACAAAAGGTGAAATTAGTTCAAAGAAAAAAGAACTATGATTTTATTCCACATGAAATTAAAAAGAAAAAGAAAAGAAAAGAAAAGAAAAAAAAAGAAAGAAAGGTAGATCCACCACCTCTTGGCATGTGAAACATATTTGATTAAGGTATATGAGGACCTCCATGAAGCACCTATGAGAAGAAATGCAAGAATAATAGCAATAATATTAGCATGAGGAGTAGTGCATGGGCCAATAAACATAAAAATAAATAAGCCAACATGCAGAAAGAACCATAAGGTAGGGATGATGAATAGGTTGCTCAGAGGCCGAGAAATAGTTTCAGTAGGGAGTGATAATGGGCCTCTAAATTAGACATAAAACAAGGCCCATATAACCTTTCTTAGGCCTATATACCTTTCTTATGCACATAATAAGATATATTAAATCTCTCATTCCACACTTAATAATTTCTTTCTTATGCTTTAATATGTTCTTAGGAAGGTTTAAAGGTAATTGCATATTTGTGCCTAATATTGGTTATTTTCATAGAATATTGTGACAATATTGGGAAAATTATGTAGATTTTCAGAAGGAGATAATTTAGGGACTTTCTCCCTGCCACTGAAAGATCAATATTGAAGAATAAATGAGCACAATGTCAGGAAATTATGGAGAAATCTTGGAGAGATTCAAGGGGTTTTTCCACCCTCCTTAACTATTAAAGGAAACCAAGAAAACTCAGGAAGAAGTGCACTCAATCTATGGTTTACTTGGAGTCAAAATTGACTCAATCATTATTTTATAGGGAGCCATTGGTAGATACCCTTGAGGATACATAAAGTTGATCAAGAGCTAATTAGGGTCGATGTCGGTCTATTCGATTCCACTCAGAACTTTTGCTGCTAGCTATTAGGCTTTTGTTGTTAAAGACCCTCGAGATGTAATAAGACTGTATTTTTGTAATGCAATGAGTATTAAGAAGACTTTTTACTGATTTGGTTATATGGAGATGGGATCATGGGTTGGGTCCCAACCCATGTACCTCAGCTTCTCTGTTATTATCATTATTTTCTTTCTGTCATTTAGCTAGTTTGATTTCTGATAGTTTGATTTATGTTTAGTTTTTTCTTCCAATTTTTCTATTTTAGTTCTTAATTTTCTTACAAGAGTAATAAAGTAGAGGAAAAATCCAAAATTTGTGGTCAAGCCTTCCCCCCTCATCTATGTTAATAGCTTTCGACCAGGGTTGACCTTCCCACAAGCCAAAAAAATTTCTTTCTGTTCATCGTTATTATCATGAATTTGGTATATTTTTTCGTGCATGAATCCACATGTTTGTTTGTAGGAATAAGTATCAATAGTCCTAGAGAAGTTCATCAAGTTGTCCTGCTTCATTTTCCATCTTTTTTTTCACACCTGAGCATCGTTGTTGCACCTCCATTTCCCTCCTTCTCTAAGTTAATAGGTACCACACTCTTTTTATTCCCAAAAACCAATTAAAATTTTGACCTCTACCTTTCTCCTCAAAACTCCTGCTCACCATACTTCGCTCTTCGAAAAACACAGATCTCTTGAATTTTCTATTTATGCTCTCCCAGTCCAAGCCCTAAATGCGATATTGTTTTCGTACTCTTCCATGCCATCTAACTTATCGCATTTTGCATTAAGCTCCACTATCCCTTTGCATTTCACATTTCGCAATTTCTTTCCCATCGCATTTCACATTTTTCTCCCACTAGCAAACAACACTTCCTCTTCTTCACCAGCCTTGAAATATTTTGATATTGTAATATCACATATCGCATATCACATTTCTATCCTCCCATCGCATTTCTCATTTCATAATTCAAGCCTCATCACATGCCGCACTTCACACTTTCCTCCTAATTGCACTTTTGGTTCTTCACCAGCCTTGCAATATTGCGATATTATGATATCACATATCACATATCGCAATTCCATCCTCCCATCACATTTCTCATTTCATAATTTGAGCCTCATTGCATCTCGCACTTTGCACTTTCCTCCCAACTGCACTTCCTCTTCTCCACTAGCCTTGTGATATTGCTATATCGCATATCGCATATCGCATATCTCATTTCCATCCTCCCACCACAATTCCGTCATTGCACTTTTCAAGGCCTCCCTTTCCAAATAATTTTTGCAATATGATGTGCTATAATAAAGTCAAAACACCTTTTTCACTCCTCTAAGCCTTGTTTCATGTATTAAGCCTTCCATTAGCATCTTTAGCCATTTCCCTCCGGATTGAAATCAACACTTTTTCAATTATAATTAATTCATGGATAGCTTAGCTACATGGATAGAAGCATGGTAGATAGAGAATAAGATAAGTAGGGTGTGTTTAGCTGATTGGCCAAGTTAAGTGTGGTTTAAATTATTTTATTTTCTGTAATTTATTTTTAACAAGTTAAACTAGTTTCCTTTCCATCATTTCCTTTTTGCAAGTTAAATTAGTTTCCTTGCCACTTCTTTTCATCTAGTTAAATACTTTCCTTTCCTGTCATTTAATTTATAAATTTAATGTAGTTTCCTTTTTGTCATTTCCTTTCTGCAATTTATTTTACTTTCATTGAAGTGTGACAAACTTCATCGAGAAACCCTAGAAGGAGCACCCTTTCATAGAGTGGAAGCGGATGACATGAGTAGAATGCATCTGCTGTGTATAAAGCACTATCACTTCCAATTTTGTACGAAACTCAGGTTGATAAAGTAAAGTAGGGAAGCCCCTAGGAGTTACAACACTCTTGGTGCAATACCAGGGCTCACTAACATGTTGCACCTTCCTGTCCCTATGTTGCTGGTGAGTAGAAAAATTCCGCATCCATGTGTCTCCAATCAACATAATCTCATCGCAAAATGGGACAAAAATTTCCTTGTTTCCCTTCGTAAAATCCTACCCTAGTATCATGTAAAATTTGTTCATCTCGATCACTATGAAGTCCAAACAACCCTGCCAATCTACAATTTTAACTAACACATCAATTTTCAATTCCGACACTTTATCCCTTGAGTGCACTACCTTGAATTCCACATCCTTGGGAGTAATGTACAGTACAACATCCTTTGCTAACCCCGTTGTCAAAAAATTATGAGTGGCACCTATTTCCACCAAAGGTTCGAAGGTTCTACCATGAATCTCAAGGTTAAGAATCCCCAAGCTATGAAGCCAACACTTCTTTTCCTCAAGAACCCCTACATACATATCTAGTCTCTGTTGCATTTTGTTGCATTGGCTCTGATACCATATGTCATGCCTATTAGTTGGTTCCATTGTTCAGGGTGCCATGCGACATCGACTAGACTCCCATACTTAGTATTTTTTTCACCTTCTGAACTACGCCTTCCAACATTATTACTATTTGTGTGTTTCTTTCATTATTAGTTATGTGAGGAATAACATAACATAAAAATGCAACGATACCAATCAAGAGACAAAAAAAACAACATCAATATATCAACTTAAATCTTCATTATAAATTTTCAAAGTATCTATAATATGTTATAGCGGGGAGGATGCATGTACTTGAGTATAATACTCACCTCAATCCTTGTTCATGAGTTTCCCGATACACAACACGCACTACCTATCCAACCGCAGTGCATAATTAGCTTCTCATCACACTCCCAAGACACCTTCTTGCACGAACCACACAATTTCTCCTCTCAATCTGTAGCGCGTATCACTCTGCCCATAGGGTGGTAGCATACCCACACTCAACTACTCATCTGCCCACTTCACACTGCACTCATGTATCACCCCTTGCACTGTGTCCTGCTGAATGGTCTGAGTTATTGTGACTGTGGATGTTGGTTGTTCAATCCACCACATAGCCTGCGATATATATGACTCTCCACCTAGTGTAATATGAACAGTCATGTCGCTTGGGGCATCGACCCTTCCAAGAGAACTTTCCCACTATGCATGACACACTCGTTCATCTCGTCAATGAGTCAGTGCGCTACAATTTCTGCCCATCTTCCACATGTGTCGTCCCATTGAAATTTTTCCTCCTTGTCACACTTCATCACTCAGTTTTTTTCCACTTTAACACATCGAGTTGTGTCACTCCACTCTCATCTGCCTGCACCTGGGTGTGGCATCTTGCTTGGTTGTGCACCCCCGATTGTGCGTTCCACCAGATGTGTTTAACCAAAATTGTGTCGTCAATCACTGTTTCATCTCCCATCGCATCAAATTTAACTGAACTTTCACCGGGTGCGCTCTCCATCCACACCTTTAACTGAACACAAGTTCAGAGGGCACTCGGTGCACCCACCACTATGTCTACATGATCGTCACACATCACGAGCATGCCCATACTAGAAAGTCACCTAAGTGTTGCGTGTGCCTGGTGGGGCCACTGACTCACCCAAGGGAGGTGATGTCAACTCGGGGTCCTGACACTTCCCCTCTCTCTTCTCATCTCATTTTCTAAGCTTTAAATTATTGAAAGCATCTAGAAACTATAATGTTCATTTCCTTCCCTTCAATTGTGATCGAATTTAGTTTTGCTTCTAATCATTGCAAAATATGACTCATAAGAAACATGAACACTGCCACAACCACGAGAAACATCATCGAACCCATCACAGGGAAGTGGAAAGTAGGAACCTCGACTCTGCATTGTTTACTCCTCAACAATGACTATGTATAAGCAGGGTTGGAATTTCACGGGAAAAAAACAGGTATTTTCAATGTATTTAAATTTTTATATAATCAATTTTTGTGATATGTTTTCAAATTTAGTTAAAAGTATTTTTGATGACTTACTATTTTTTAAAAAAGTCATTAATATTTTATCGCAGAAGAGCACATTCTATTTTTTTCCATTCCTGCATCTCCCTAGTTAATTCAAACTAGTTATATTAATGGAATATTAATGGATTTGGCAGGTTCAAATAAAATATATATGAATATTACATATTAAAATCAATTATATAATTGTAATTTCAACAAATTTTTTGGATTAATATTAATTATATTAATATAATATGAACTAATATCACAAATAACTCTCTGTTAACCAATGTATTTAGATGAATGAAGAGTACAAGTAAAATTTCTAATAGAAACATCAATTAATGCCAACGAATGAGATATAATTATAATTTAATATCCATAATTTTCTAGTAGATTAAAAATCAATTTATAATCGTTTAATCAATTGTGTTGAGTTGCGTTCTCTGTGTTACTGACTCTATGACAAGGATGAGAATGACTCTGATAATAATAAAATATTCATTAAGATATATTGATTAATAAATTGTTATGGGTTTGGCATTTCTAGTTGCATCTATGAGGCAATAATCTTCATTTAGTTTATGTTCGACTTTGAACTTATGTGACAGAACAATGGAAACAAATTTTTCCTCCACATTCATCATTTTACCTGTGAGAATAATGCAAACATTACTAGTGCATCATTTGGAGACTAGTTATTTCATTAGAGGCTCAAAATTCCTAGGAAGATTTAGAATATCCCAATTCATAGGTATGCATATAATATTTGATGCCATTTTACATCTAAGTCATATAATTGTGCTTTTATTGAATTAATTTTGGTTTGGACTCCATAAATTTATAGTCAAATGCAATGTGTTTATAGAAATTTGATTCGATTTCCTCACCAAATTCTCCTACGATAGCAAGCCAAATGTAGGTAGTGACTCTATGAGGAATTTCATAGCAATAAGAAAAATCAATTGATAAAATGTCAAATGAGCACTGGAGAATATAAAATCCTTGAGTGTGATAAGCCAATGCTCCAAATATTCATGAAAAATTGACTTTTCTTGATACTACATACTCCGAATGTTCATAATTTCTTTTACTTTTGTTGATACTCCATTAGTTGTTATTTTTCATCCCATATTTACAAATTACCTATTCTAACGAGTTTGAATTTGGAAAGCCACATGAAATGTACAACTATTATCTTTTCTAGGTACAAGAGTCTATGTAATTCACCCTTTCATTCTCATGAGAGTCTATCATTGAACCATCTAAGCACCTTGATGGAACCTCTACAAACAGTAGAAAATTTGTCCCAATTTCCGACAGCCACTTCGTCGCTATTCCGACACATAGTCATCGCAAGAGCTACAGTACGAGGCCAGAAAAAATGTGGTTAGCCATTACGTCGCAATTCTGACACTTTTCCAAAGTGTCGCAATACCGACACTAGCCGTCGCTCTTCCGATGTTTTCCAAAGTGTTGCAATACCGACGCTTTCAAAGCGTCGCAATACTGATACTTACAAAGTGTCGCAACACCGATGCTTAAAAAGCGTCGAAATACCGATGCCTATGGAATACGTTGAAATACCGACGCCTCCAAAGCATCGCAATACTCTATGGCTAACCATGCTTTTAAAGGGTCGCAAGACCGACGAAATAGGAACAATTTCAAGGCGTCGAAAGACCGACGTTTAGAAGGCATCAGAAGACCGACATTTACTCTATGGCTAACCACACTTTTAAAGGGTCGCAAGACCAATGAAATAGCCAAACTTTCAAGGCGTCGGAAGACTGACGTTTACAGAGCATTGCTATAATGAGGGCGGGTTAAATTAAAAAAAAAAATGAAATAGCCCATGGTCGATCCAACTGGAGTATGCTGAATACCGGCGCCATAATAATATTCATGGCCATAAACCACAATCCCCTGTATATATTGTGTTTGCATGTACCTTTGGCATTTCTTTAAATTACAACTGTTAATTCATAATCGATATCAGCTGTTCTTGAGTTCCATATCTCAGTTTCTGGTCTTTGACTCTATTAATGATGTGACTGAAGCTCAATAAAAATAATGGATGTCAATAAGCCAGCTAAGAAAACTTTTGAGGTCCCATTGCTATCCAGTAAATCACCACAGTTTGCCCCAGGTAAAATATTCTTACTCTACGTAGCTATGATAACTTCACTGTGTTGAAAGCTTAAAGGTATACAGAGTAACTGGAGAAAAGTTTGTCTTGGTATTAGAATTTCAATGATTTCACCTATTCTTCCTCGTAGAGAATACACAAGCCTGCCCCTATATGCAAGATTACTAAGCTCATCTCCCATGCCATCCACTACTGATTTTCCATTATAATTAGCTGGATTCTGGACTATATTGTGTTTTCCACCTTTGCGAGGAAATATACTTATAAAAATTTGTTTGATTTTCAAATCCAAGAATGCCAATTTCTTTTTTGCATTGGGATAGCTTTATGGTCGATGATGCTATTAGATCAACCTATTAATCAACCATTCACCCTCTCTTAACACATTTAATCTCCTTGCTATCCACGCCTGACAATTTCTTTTTACATTGTGCTCACTTTATGGTCACAGATGCTATTAGCTCAACCTGGTAACCAAGCATTTGTCCTTTTCTATCACATTATATCAAAAAAATTATGGGATTTACTGTACTCTTAAATTTATGACGGGAAGTATCTGGTAGGGATTGCAATATAAACCCTTCAAATTCCTAAACCAACAACTATTAACTTTTTTGGTGCACTCAAAACAATTTGCATGAGCTATGACAAATAACTTGCTAAGGAAAATTACAATTGTTAATTCATAATAGGTATCAATGACTGCAGTGTACTATCCATATATGCAAGCTTAATCATGGTAAGTGTCACTGCATTCTATTATGTCTTCATTCAAAATAAAATAGTTTATATTTCTAGAACAAAGCTACAAGAAAGGGTTATAAATTATAATTGTATTTCCATCTCATAGATTTATTCATATAAACTTTACACATTAGTAAGACAATCACATGAAAATCAAAGGGATGAGTCCTTTCAAAATTTTAAAATAGACTAACTTAGCATGTATTGGAGTTGCTCAGTGCACCTATACAGAGTGTGCTTTGCAGGTATGGAAAATAGTCATACATCTAAGTATTCAGGTAGATTATAGGTGGCGGGATATGGCATATTACATGCTTCACAAAGGGATTACACATTTACAAGTTCATTCTGTACCATGACACTTGCGATCTTTACTTTATTTTGAGATGATTTTCACTAAATCTCCATAAGATTCCTTCTTTTAGCACAACATTCCTCACTAACTTGTTTTCAGGTATGGAAAAGCATCATTCATCCATTTTTTCAAGTGCCATTATAGGTAGCAGCGAATGGCATTACATGTTCGATCTGTACGATGAAAGTCCCAATATTTACTTTAGTTTTAGATGATTTTCACTAAAGCTCCCTAAGCTTCCTTCTTTTAGCACAACATTCCTCACTAACTTTTTTGCAGGTATGGAAAAGTAGTCATCCATCCATTTGTTCAAGTGCCATTATAGGTAGCAGGTAATGGCATATTACTGTACGAGAGAAATTGAATATTACAGGTTCATCTAACAAATAACACTTCCATTCTAGATTTCAGTCTCAGATAATTTTGATTACATTTTCATCCAATACATAACACTCAATCTATATTTCACTCCGAGATAATTTTGATTCTTGACCAAGGCTTCATATGCCACCTCTTTAGCACAACTTTCTACACAGTATGTATGCATATCTTGTATGTGCAAAAAATCTGAAATGACTTACAAACCAATAAAATAAAGAAATATAAAGTTCTAAATGCAAAAAAGTTGTCCCATGGGTCATCTGTGATCATGCTATGTTATCCTTTGAAGTTTGGATAAAGCTTTGCCCATAAATGATGAAATGGAATAGAAACAGGCAGAACGGTGTGTTTCTTGAAAAATGTTGTGGCAAATTGATGCAGAGGCATTAGGTACAATGAAGCACTTTGTATTTTTATGAGACATAAGGGTCTCATATTTCTAAATCCTCTTGTAATTATTAGTATTTCTGAATAAAAAGTGAGAATTGTAAATGTTCTCTAACTGCAGAGAACATGAGAGAAATGAGTAGTTAGGAATGTGAAGAGACTAGGATCAGTTCAGTTACTTTAGGGATTTTTTCTAAAGTTAGAATTTGTTGAACTATTAAGAAACTGAATCGATTCCTCATCTATCTGTACAAATTTAAGCCAAAATGAATTAAATAGGTAGGTCTGGAGAGTTTAGAACAGTGCAGAGGCAGAGTAGGTTGTAGAAGGCCACTGTAATTGAAGATCTAGCCGCAGACCAGAAGTTCTGTAAGTAAAGTCATGTATATATGTGAAAGGATTTTTTCCAGTGTTAATTGATTTAACTCTACGTGGTAAGCTTGAGTTTCAATGAGAGCTTGTATGAACAATGCGTGACAAACCTCTGTCTTAAGGGTTAATGCCAATGTTTTGATTCATGAGAAATTCAAGTATGCTGAGGATTTATATTGTAATGAATTGATTTTGGAATGGGTAGGAAACTCATATTTATGTTATTGCATTGAATTCCATAGGAATTTTAGATCAAGGAGTAGAACTGCTTTACTGAATGAGTATTGAATAAGGCATCCTGGGGGAACTTACAAATTCGGTTATGTAATTAGGGGACTGTGAAATTCTGGGGTTAACTCGACGTTGGTTATACTGTATAAGTTGTGAAATGAGGGCCGATTTGAGATCACAGTAATGTGTGATGGTATGGCTATGAAATCGAATGAAATTCGATGATTCTGGGGAGTGTATCCTTATGAGTACAGATCTGAAGCGAGTATAATTGTGGTGAACTATAAATTTGTCGAACAGATGAGCTGCAGTTTAATTGAACCCATGAACGAAGAGTTACAATAAAATGAGGCTTCTGGTGTAGTTGAAAGAAGCTCTTAATCTATGGTGGCCGTGTTGGATTGGATGCATAGCAAATAATGGACACAAAGGTTCATCAAAACCATGTGTGGATTAAAGATGTGAAGTCAAGGATTGTAAAAAAACCCCTCGGTGAAAGCGGAACCTCGAGTCAATAGATGGAATCGGATGTGAAATATTAAAGGTGGTTTTGGAGGATAATACCAGTGGTCTCGTGTGTTGCAAAAGTGGTATAGAAATTTTGTGAAAAAAACGCGAAGTGATCCTGTGGTTGACACATAAGCCAAGAGCGGTTTATCAAAACCACGCTTGTTTTTTTGAGGCATTAAACTGCGGGACTAGAAAAAATGCGATATGTGTTGAGACTGTTCGATCTGGAGCGAGGGAGATCTGACGGTATGAGTAATTGGAACCTATGTGGAGGTTAGTAAGGTGCGAATCAACGACGGAAAACACTGTATCGGAGCGCAATGAGTTAGGGATCGCTAGATCCGTCTAGCAATTAGTTAATGAGGTTCGTTAATTAAATGATGTCTGGTTCTGTGGGGCTGAGGGAGAATTCACGTTGATTTTAATGTTGAGTTCATACGTATGAGTCGACAAAGGGTGAGTTAATAAACTTTACCATATAAAGTTTAATAAAGGGTGAAGTGTTGTTAGGTCCCTATATTACTAGTATAGTCCATTATTTTTGTTAGTGTAGCCCCCTTATTATTATTATTGTACCCTTGTAACCCACATATTGTTATTATTGTTCCCTTAAATTATTATTGTTAGGTCGGCTAGGATTACATTATGGCCCCATGGACTTCTATATATATAAAGGAGGTTTTCTAAATTGTATCATTCAAGAATTGTTCATTTATGTAATGTATTGGAGGTTTCCCCCTTGAAGTGGCTTATTTATAAGGTGTTGATATCTCTTTTCTTCTATTTTTTGGAGTCAGTTACACAACATTTGGTATCAGAGCTTTGGATTCTAGGGTTACGCTGCTCTAAATAGGTCATCGTGGAATTTTCGCTATAATTTTTTTTCTATGAAGGTTAAGAATATGAAATTTTTAGGGTGTGAAGCTGAAATCCTGAGGAAACCCGTTAGAAGAGTTTAGAGCTTGGTTCACAATATTTTCGGAGATATGATCTATGGAAGGTAGTGCTTTTTCAGGCTCCCGAATTTCATCTCAAATAGGTGATCGTGGAAAAAGATTCATAAATCTCTCTCTGAGCATCGGATTGGAGTGCCGTAAAAATTGGTCACAATTACACGGACTGTAGTTTCTTGGATATCAATTTTAGAGCCAAAGGATGAAACATTGACACGTGGAAAGTCGTAAAAGTTTTCTCTACTGAACCAGTCCATAATTAGGTCATTGTGGGAAATTGGACACAACTTTGTCTTGGAGAATCCAAATCAGGTCAGACCTGTGGCATTCAAAAGAGAATTCATAGGGCTACGGTGGTACCAAAATTCAAATATTGAAGTGCTGCAATCATAGAGATAATCCAATTTCAATATCGAGCTCCTCAAAAACAAGAAAAAGGTGTGTATTTTTTTTCCAAATTGCACAAGTCTTGTTTGAAGAATCAATTTGAATTGATTCCAAAGGCATATTGTAATAGATATCAATATTGGGCTCTAAAATATGCCCCGTAAAAATAATTCAACACCAATTAAGCCTTCAGAGGGCTCTACTATGACTCATGAAGATGAAGAATCGCAACATGATCTATCAAAATTACAAGAGCAAGTGCACCAAATTTCGCTCTCGCAAAGAGCAACAAAAAATGAAATGGAAGTTTTGAAGAAAGGCGTGGAAGCTAAGATGGATGACATGAAAGGCAACATGGAAAACATGAATAAGGATCTAAAAGCAGACATGGAAGGTTTGACAAAGTTGATACAAGAAATGTTTCATAATGGTGAAAAGATAGTAGAAGAAACTCATGATGAGAACAAAATAAATGTTAATCGTGATTTCATAAACCTAATTTTGGCAGGAAGAAACACCATATTCCAAAAATGGATATGAGGAAGTTTGATGGAAAGGATCCTGTAACATGGATACTACAGATGGAGAAATATTTTGATCCCCATAACGTGCAAAACACACAAAAAGTACGCATTGCAACTTTACATTTAGAAAAAAATACATTTGTATGGTATCGATGGCTTTGCTCCCGTAAAAAAATTGTCACTTGGTCAATTTTTATGCAGGAAATGATAGCACATTATGAGGATACAAAGAGAAACACCTTCTTTAGCCAATTGATAAATCTCAAACAAAAGGGCTTAGTGGGGGAGCACATTGAGGACTTCCAAAAATTGAATATAAGGGTAACTGATATTCCAGAGGAACATAGGATTGATCTCTTCATAGGCACTTTAATGGATAACATCCAACATGAAGTTTTCGTTTTGGAAACTTATTCATTAGAGAAGGCATTCAGGTTGGTAAGAAAAATTGAATGTAAAATTATGTCGACAAGGAATCCTACCACTCACTTCTATAAAGAAGGAAGTGTTCCTACGCCTAGATTTCCACAATCTACAAGGTTGACACCACAACAGTTGGAAGAAAAAAGAGAAAAAGGGCTTTGCTACAGTTGTGATAGCAAATACACTAAAGGTCATAAGTGTGCTGAGAAGAAATTATTTTACATAGATTGTGAAGAGGAAGAATAAAATGAACAAGAAGAGGATATACACCAGGAACCAGCCATAGAAGGGGAAGAAATGAATTCGACCATATCGTATAATGCACTGGTAGGAATTACCACTCCTCAAACTCTCAAGATAGAAGGACATATCAAGAAGAAAAAGGTAATAGTGTTGATTGATTCAAGTAGCACCCATAATTTTATTCATTCTAAGGTAGCCAAGGAATTAAATTGTTTCCTATACCCAGCACCAGAATGTCAAGTGATGGTTGCAAATGGAGGAACTATAAATTTCTCTAGAAAATGTCATAATATCAAGCTAACCATGGGGGAATATGTATTGACTAGTCCAATGCTTGCCATTCCTATGGGAGGTGCTGATGTTGTACTAGGAGTACAATGGTTACAATCTTTGGGGACGGTAGCTTTTAATTTTCAAGAACTTTTCTTGAAATTTTTTTCAGAAGGAAAGGAATTCGAATTACGGGGTATTGCGGGGAAGCCAGGAAGGATAATAAGCTCTAATGTCATGACAAAGCTTCTAAAGAAAGAACAGCGAGGCGTAATTGCACAATTATCCTCACTAGAAGTTCCAACATCAAAATCATCTATTTCTGCAGATCTCCAACAAGTCTTGGACAATCATTCCAAGGTGTTTGAAACTCCCAAAGGACTCCCACCTATTCGTGATCATGATCATGCTATTCATTTGATTCCAGGAAGTGTTCCTCCAAACATCGAGCCTTATAGATATCCTTACTTCCAAAAGAGCGAAATTGAACGTATGATTGCAGAAATGTTAGAGGCGGGTATAATTCAACCTAGTCAAAGTTCTTTCTCTGCTCCTGTAGTATTGGTACACAAGAAGGATAGATCATGGCGAATGTGTCCGGATTATAGGGAGCTCAATAAGCTCACCATTAAAGATAAATTTCCCATTCCTGTGATTGATGAATTATTGGATGAATTACATGGAGCAATTTATTTTACCAAGTTGGATCTTCGTTCACGATATCATCAAATTAGAGTGAAGACTGAAGATATTCCAAAAACAACATTTCGAACTCATGAGGGTCATTATGAATTTTTGGTCATGCCTTTTGGCCTTACCAATGCACCTTCTACATTTCAAGGGTTGATGAATTCCATTTTCAAACCCTTCCTTATAAAGTTTTTCTAGTATTTTTTGGTGATATACTAATCTACAATAGGTCTTGGAAGGATCATGTTGAACATGTTGACAGGGTGCTCAAACTATTGCAGGAGAAACAATTATATGCAAAAACATCCAAATGTTTCTTTTGAGTACAAGAGGTTGAATATCTGGGTCATATTGTATCTCACGAGGTTGTTAAGGTAGACCCTAAAAAAATTAAATCCATTAAGGAATGGAAAGTCCCCACAACCATAAAGCGGTTGCGAGGATTTCTCGGGTTAAAAGGGTATTATCGCAAGTTTGTTAAGAATTATGGGAGAATAGCAGCACCTCTAACAACATTATTGAAGAAAGATGCATTTTCATGGACTCCTGAAGCAACTAAGTCCTTTGAACATATTAAAGAGGCAATGTGTCAATCACCGGTCTTAGCTACGCCAGACTTCACAAAAACCTTTATTGTGGAATGTGATGCCTCAGGAAATGGAATTGGTGTTTTTTTAATGCAGGAAGGAACACCCATTTCTTTTGAAAGTTGTCCAATGAAAGGAAAGTATTTACAAAAACCTATGTATGAGAAAGAAATGTTAGCAATATTGCATGCACTAAAGAAATGGTGAACTTACCTAATGGGAAGACACTTCAAGGTAAAAACTGATAATGATAGTCTTTGTTAAACACTTTTTGGAACAAAGACTATCTTTCGAAGAGCAAAAAAAATGGGTCACAGAGATGTTGGGTTATGACTTTGAAATAATCTACAAAAAATGAAAGGTTATTGTTGTTGCAGATGCACTCTCAAGAAAGAATGAAGAGGTGCAAGCATTGCTTTGTGCCATTTCTATTATCCAACCAGATTGGATAACTAAAGCAAGAGATGAATGGAAGAAGGACAATGATGTATGGACACTCATTCAAAAGTTGTAGCAAGATCCTAGTACATCTGATACATTTAGTTGGAAAAATGATTCCTTATGGTACAAAGATCGCTTATATCTTTGTAAGAATTCCCAACTAAAACAATAGATTCTTTTGGAACTACACACTTCTCCTTTAGGAGGAAACTTATGATTTTTAAGAAATTACCACAGGGTGATGAAAGAATTTTTTTGGGATGGCCTTAAATCTGATATTCAAAATTTTGTGGCGGAATGTTTGGTTTGCCAGCAAAATAAAGTTGAGACAACTAAGACCTCGAGACTTCTACAACCTTTATCCATTCCAAGTCAACTTTGGGAGGATATTTCAATGGATTTTATCATGGGTTTACCTAAGTCTGAAGGAAAGTGTGTCATCATGGTGGTAGTTGATAGAATTACCAAGTATGCACACTTTTGTGCATTATCTCATCCATTTAAAGCAAGTACAGTTGCTACTACATTTATGGACACAATTCAAAAGCTACATGGAAACCCAAGGGTTATTGTGAGCGATAGAGATCCCATTTTTACTGGAATTTTTTGGACGGAGTTATTTTCTTGTTTGGGTACTCAATTAGCTCATAGCTCATCTTATCATCCTCAATCTGATGGTCAAACTGAGATAGTAAATAAATGTTTGGAAGGATATCTTCATTGTTTTGTATCTGATAAACAAACACAATAGGTCAAGTGGTTACCTCTCGCTGAATGGTGGTATAACACTTCCTTCCATACTGCAACAAAAATGACCCCATTTATGGCACTTTATGGATATCATCCACCATCCATCACATCATATTTAAGGGAAATTTCGAAGGTTCAAGCAGTGGAAGATCACATCAAAAAGCAACAAGAAGTTCTCCAACTCTTAAAGGATAACCTGAATTTGGCACAAAACCGAATGAAACAACACACAGATCAACATCGTAGCGAGAGAAGTTTTGATGTAGGAGATTGGGTATTTTTACGGCTACAACCATACAAACAAATTTACCTCAAGCAAGCTAAGAAGGATAATAAATTATCGCCAAAGTACTATGGTCCTTACAAGGTGTCACAAAAGATTGATACTATGGCATACAAATTGGAGCTTCCTGCTTCTTCGCGAGTGCATCAAATTTTCCATGTTTCATGCTTAAAGAAGGTTATAGGTGAAAATCTTCCAGTTCAAACAATATTGCCAGAACTTGATGAGGAAGGAAAAATCATATTGGAACTTGAAGCGGTCACGGAAACAAGAACTTGATAGCTACGAAATTGATCAATTTCAGAGTATCTCATCAAGTGGAAGAACTTACCCACTGAAGATTCTACATGGGAGGATGAGAATTTTATACAGAAGCACCCAAAGCTGCTCAAGCGTTGAGGACAACACTTTTTTGAAGGAGAGGGGCATGTTAGGTTCCTATATTACTAGTATAGTCCCTTATTGTTGTTAGTGTAGCCACCTTATTGTTATTATTGTACCCTTGTAACCCCCATATTGTTATTATTGTGCCCTTAAATTATTATTGTTAGGTCGGCTAGGATTACATTATGGCCCCATGGACTCCTATATATAGAAAGGAGGCTTTGTAAATTGTATCATCCAAGACTTTTTCATTTATGTAATGTATTGGAGGTTTCCCCCTCGAAGTGGCTTATTTCTAAGGCGTTTATATCTCTTTTCTTCTATTTTTGGAGCTAGTTACACAACAAGTGCGGACCGGAGGTAATATTAATCCATTGAATCATAATTTTACAAAGGTATGTGAAGTATTGTGAGTGAGAATATATATATATATATATATATATATATATATATATATATATATATATATATATATATATATATATATATATATAGCTATATATTGCGGGTGCCTTATATAAAGTGAAGGCTTTGTACTAATGTTCTTAACACTTGATTCAGGGAGAATATATATGGAGATATATATGTATGGTTGAATATTCACGTGGGGTAGTATTTAATTTAATACATGAAGGTTCCTATTTTTTGATAAGATTTGGCTTAATTATAAGATTTTAAATTTAAGAATGGGTGGTTGGTTAGCTAAAGTCTTTTCCTAAGACTTTTGAAAAAGTTTTCCCTTTGTGAAACAAACCCTCGGGTTTGAAGATTATGGGTTTTAAAGACATTATAATTTACTTAAAGACATTATAATTCCCATTTGACTAATTTCCATCATCATATGAGAAATATTAAACCCTCAAAATAACATTATATGATAAGTTAAAGTGATAAGATTAATGCAAATTATCTTTTAAACTTCACTTTACTTGGTTATGTTTATGTGTTTTGAGTATACCTTGTCCTACTGTCATATTAACTTTAACTTATATATTATATCCCTATAGAAATAATATTTTCTTATTATATAACTCCTTTTTATATAATATCCCAAAAAACCCATTTATTATAACGTTAGCCAAAGTTATTTAATCCCCACATGTCTAAATAAAATACCCAAATTACAACTCCTTTGGCTTAAATATATCTTCATATTAAATCCTGCCCCTATGGTAAGTAAATCTCTTTGATTTAATTACTATATAATAAAAATATATGAAAAAACTCATGAACATGTTTAAATACATGTTTAAAACAAAAAATATTGGAAACCCAAAGTTTCGTTCAAACTAAACTTCATAACCCTTCCCTTGTCTATTTTTAGTTCTTACTCCATTAACCTAAGGTTAAAAAATATAACTTAACCTTTTCCCTAATGCATATCCCTTCACTACAAACATATAACCTTGGTTAAAATCTTTGTTCCCATCAGGCTCAGTCCTAGCCCTCTGATCCCCAACTTATATTTGATCCAATGATCGTGAACAAACGCAATATATCTATTTCATTCACATCCTCCCATTGCGTTGAATGATAACTGTCAGATCTTCATTCACTTCAAGATCCTACAGCCCAAAATGAACCCGATGAAACCTTTTCCTCGCACCTTTACTTTTAATCATGACCTTTCGCTTGAAAGAACTAGATCTGATAGCCGATACCTCATATCGTGCCCATAAAGTGAACGATCAAAGTTTTATAAATTCTGTGCGATATGGGTGGTTTTCCCAAACCACCCCATGTCGACATGTCATAAAATGATTAGATCACATTCGAAAAGCGAAATACCATTTACCGCTTCATAGCCGCACAATAAACCACCCAGCCCAATCCAAAACCGCTCCCTGCAATAAATTCCATTAAACCTTGGTACGACTAAGGGTTTAATTTATTAAAACTTATGATTTTTAATTACTTTTCACCTATTCGCACCTGTAAACCTGTGAAGAACCTTTACCGAGCCTTTTTCATCATTTTCAAGCCTACCAGTGAACCATTGATTATTTGAAAGACCATTTTCCTCTGAAATTCACTCAAAAAGAGCCACCATACCCTTTAACAGTCTAATTCAGTAGAAATTGAAGACTTTGAAAGCACATGTAACTTAATCAGCCACAAAGGTATTTTTCGTCAATATTGTCCACAAAAAGCTTCAATTTCGGAGGAAAAACACCAATTTATCAGCCATTTCCTATTATTAGCTTAATTGTCCATACAACGAGTCCAAAAAACATCCAAAATACAGGGGAAACCCTGTCAAATTTTCCCCTGAATCCCTCATTTCTGTTTTAGCAAGTTTTATCCACTCGATTATTTTTCATTGCTGAAATTGATCATAGCCTTTTTCTGAGCATTGAAAACCTTTTTTGTCATCCAAAACTCTACTCAGAATCCTATTCTCCCAGAAAAATCCTTCAAAAGCCCCTCGTTTCCAAAATAAGAACTTAGAAAATAGTTTAAGCTTGCTCTGTTCAGTTAAAAATGATGAAGAAACAAGTAACCCCCAAATCAGGAGGCCCAAAACCTCAGAAGAAAGCCGCTACTAAAATCCCTCAGCCTGAGCCTTCTAAACTTGATAAACCCACCTCTGCACTCACTACTAAGTCCACCGAAGTTGTTAGGCCTATCCAACCTCCAGTTACTTCACAAGAAAATAGTGCTCTTGTTGATCTTGATTACAGAATATTAGACCCTTCAGTTGAATTCAATATAATCGATGTCTATAACTGGTGTTTTGGAAAATCTATAGAGAAAAGTGAGAAATATATACCAATATGGGATTCCAATCTGCTAAAATGCATTGTCCCTCTTACTCATTCAGCCCCTAATTTTGTCAGATTGTGTCAGTCATATTATCTTCCAGACCAGAGGTGCATTGTCAATAAAGATAGGGAGGCCATATTTTATATCAATGCAGAGTCCATAAACTCTATGCTGCAACTAAACCATGACCCCAATACTGCTTCATTATCAATAGAGGATTTAACTCAACTTTACCTAGACCTAGATTTTGCTTCCAAGTTCAAAATATTCCAAACTTTTTGCCCCACACAGGTTGATATCCCTAAGCTTAATCCTTCGTTTGATATATTTGATTTTCCAAGTGAAACAAGGAAGATTGTCTCTATGCTATCATTCATACTAGGATATAATAGTGATGAGTTCACTGATGTTTCTATCTTGGTTTCTCTGTCTACTTTGAGTCCTGGCCAGCCTCCATCCATTGTATACAACTTTGCCAAGTTCATTGCAGAAAACATGTACTACCAATTGTCTAGATTGCCAGAAGAAGGAGTCTTAAGATATACTTCATATCTAATTCATATCTTTTTGTATTATCAAGAAGACAAGTTTCCTATTGAGTTTCAGAAGCTAGATCCAGAAGGGAATGCACTTTCAGTTGTGTTTTGTTCATCAATTTTGAGGAAATGGAATAGGGAATACACCTATGCAAACTTCAATGACTTGTTTATAGTACCTGCCATGAATTTATTGAATAAGGAATAGAACCCTAGAATTAATGAAGAAACAAAGAGGATCTTACAGCTATCTAGGAGTTGTAAAACATGGGATTGGTACTTGTACATGAACTACATAGAGATCCGAATATATGGTGCACTCTTGGCTCCATATAAATTTCCTAGATTTGTGACTACAAGGATTTTTGATTTAGAATATTTGAGGCAAATTTTGAATGTAGATGAAGTCAATTTCATGGCTTCCAGAAAAAAGACTTAGTTTAAACTGAAAAATAAAATTGGGCCATTCATTGTGAGCAACAGAGAAGCACCAAATGAGATTAATGTCAAGTTGAAAGAATATAAATTCCCATACAATTTTATGTGGAATTATGATCCTCAGTGTGTTTTAAGCACGATCAGATTGAAATACAAGTTGTCTACTTTCTTACATAATCCCAAGCCTCAAATTGAAAAATATGCCAATAAACTTGAGTGGGAACCAAATACTTTATTTGATAATGACTCATAGGGCATACAGGGAAACAATGGAAAGGATAAATAGGTAGAGCAATTAGAAGTTGTTACAATAAACAAAGAAGCTGAATTTATTCATAAGAGAACGAGAAAGGAAGATAGTTTCACAGCTAAAACTATTCTAGATAAGAGATTCAGAATTCCCTACAATAAGAAAAGTATATTGACTGATGAAGAAAGGGACAAAGAAATTAATGTCGATGATAGCAATGGCCATCAAACCGATGATGAGGCCACTTTAATTGTAAATGAAACACTTAAGGATCTTTAGGATGTCCAACTTGAAACACAGCAGAAAGACACTGTCATGGTTGATAAGTAAACAAATGTTGATATGCCCTCTTCTTCCAAAGAACCTGACAACACAGAGTCGGATATTCAAATCAGGTTTAGATAAATCAAAGAAAAGAATGAAGAAATCAAAGTGAAGTATATTCCAAGTTCCTTAAAGAAAATCCTGGGAATAAAGATAGACTCCTCTCAGCTTTTGATTATTCTTCAAAAAAAATGGTTATGTCATTTTTGAAGCCCGCAGTAGTTGATCCAAAAAAAATTGCAGATTATTCAAAAACAGACTTGGAAGTTGATGCAGATGCTGTCCATGAATTGGACCAGATAGAATTCCACAGAAGAAATATAGAGATGTTGTATTATAAAATAGTCAACAAGACTATGAAGTCTATCAAGCTTAAGAAAAAATTGATAAACCTTCAAAATCAAATGAAATTGGATAAAGCCTTATTGTATGCCAATAGGTTAATAATCAAAGCATTGGAAGATATTGTAATTGAAGCAGGAGCTGACCCAGCAAACATTGAAGGGGCAAAGGCCATAATCAAGAAGAAAAATGAGGACATAGCTGCTCTCAGAAGGCAACTAAAATTTCCTCAAAGTGAGAATCCACAGGCAAAAGAAATCCTTCAACAAAAGACTGAAAATGATGAATTGAAACAACTAGTTCTAAAAATGACAGAACAAATAAAGGAAATGGAAAGAGAAATAGAAGCTTTCATGCAAGAAAATGAAAATTTGAAGAAAGGTCAGCACGCTTCCATTCCTACAGTTATCCCAACTGTAAGCACAGCTATCCCCTCAACATTGGAAGAACATTTGGCACTGCAAGGAGTATTGGAAACTGTAGTGTCAATTACTTCTAAAGATATCTCTGCCACTTCTTCATCGACATCACGAAAAAACACAGTAGGGGAAACAACTACAATAATAAAAGCTATGGAACACATTTCCTTAAAAGATGAAGAAATACTCAGTTTAAAAGGCACCATCAAAGAGTTGGAAGCATCCAAAAGATATGCCTTAATCACTTCCAGAGTTCATGAGCAGAGGGCTGACAGATTACAGGAGCAAGTGAAAATTATTCAACAAGAGGTAAATCTTATTGAATATATTTCCTACATAAAAAATCATTTGGGGACCAAAATTACTGAAGGAATTCACTTATAATGGCCTTCTATTGAAATAATATATGAGCAAAAAGATCTGCTACAAGCTGCCTTAGCAGAAATTGATAAAACAAAGAAGGAAGTTGGCAACAAGCCCCCAGAAGCAATTCAACTCATATCATTCTTAAACAGTAAAAACAGGGAGGAATTAGAAGATTTGAAGATTCCTGACAGGACAGAGGCTATCCTTGAGATCAAAAAAGTCCTAACAAAAAGAAACATTATGAATAATATGGAGAAAAAGTGTGATAATATGAACATATCAATCAGTAAATTCAAGACCAAGTATGACTTGCTACTAGAAGTAGGACTTCCAGATATTCATGCATTGAATGAAAAATTAATTCCACAGAAGGACTATGATCAGAAAATTAGAGCCCATGCTAAGGAGCAGGCTAAAAAGCCTTTACCACAAGGATCTCCATGTGGCAAAGTAATTTTGCAATATTTTGAGAATTTATTCTTTTTGGAGAATGAGATAAACATATGTTCATAGTAAAGCCAAAATTTGCGAAGTACACAGAGGCTGATGAAAGCTACAGAAAATTGAAGAGTATAAAGATCCCCACAACTCAACAATGGCAAGAATTCACAGATCTAATGTGAATTTGAGAGGTAAAAGAGCAGGAAAATGACATGAAAAATTATATTTTACTATTACCTTAGGGTAAAAATAAAGGGTCAAAGTGTATCAGATTGTGAAAGAGTATCAGTAAAAATAATGATACTGTTAGTTATTTTTCAATTACAGCAGTAAAAAAGTGAAAATCAGAGGATAAAGAGTATCAGGGTCGAAAGTGACAAGAAAGAGTGATCTACAAGCTATCTTCCATGAGATAATGCATCCAATGCCATCAATGCTCACAACACGATATGAAATAATTTTGATTAGGATAATCAGTTCTATATTTCCTTGTAAAAGATAACAGCTTGCAAACTATTTTGCTGTTGTCCCTCTTTTTATGCTATATTTCCTATTTTCCCTTGGAACATTATCTCAAACTTTGAGATATTTTGTAAGTAATTCATTTGTATAAATACTTCATCATTCGAAGTATTCAGTGTGGAATAAAATTTATCAAGACTACTATAGTCATTTTGCTGGATATATTGAAGTTGGTGTGAGTCAATTAGCAAAGCAGCAGACTAGAATTGAGAGTAAAGACATCATAACTCAAGATTCTTGTGCTGACCAGATAAGTCTAGTATTTTTCTTGTTTTCATTGTTTTTCTTTCAAAAGTTTCCATACATTCATTTTAATGTGTTTCTATATTTAATGATCAACTAGGAGAATTTAAACAGGAATAGTGATAAAAAAGCTCCCTGTTTTTTACTAGTTGGCATTATTATGTTTTCTAATTGATAACCAAACTATATGATTCTTAATTGCTCTAGGTCCCTGTTTGATCCCCTCCTTCAATCTTAATTTCTGTAACTTAAGGATTCTTAAGTGCCCTTTTGTTCAGATTTCACCCATTCCATCAACAAAGCCTATTCAGAGCCTTTGAAGGTCATCTACCCTGCCCTTAGTACATTTTCATCTTTAAGTCTTATTTACTAGCTTTTCTTGCCTAGAATGTTGACTCCATAGCCCAATGTTCTGGTAGATCCCTTTGGTTTACCTTGAAACACTTTTTATTCCCACCAAAATTTCAATACAAATCCTACTGTCCACTCATAGCTAGCCTAAAACCTAATTATAAAACAAAGTTAAATCTTTAAGAGAGATCCCTCTTTGGAACTCAGGAAGGCTAGATCGTGAATTCTAAAAGTGGTTCTTGGCTACCCCTGGTTTTCTTAACTACAAAAATCCTCATCCCACAACCTCAGAATTACTAGGGTGATAAAAATCCCTGTCATAGCACATTATAACATGCTAACCCATTACTTCCACCCTATTCAAGCAATAGGACGTACTAGTATATTCTACTCACTTCGTTAAGTGATGGAGTAGACTAATGTATTTCAAAATCATATCAACATGTTCTACTCAATGAGGAAATAGAAAGAACTGTTCATTTAAATCATCCTGGTGATGTGTTGGTCACCTAAGGCAACAGTGTCAAATAAGGAGTAAACCCATGTTCTGCCCAGGGCTTAGGGGTGCTACTGCTCTTACTTATTGCGCTTACCTACTCTTGGTAAAAAAATTAACACATAACAGTTACTCAAAACATTCTGCAGGACTAGATTTTCAAGCTCAAGCACACTAAATTTTTGTATCCTCAGTTTGAGGCAATGCCTATGAATTACTCAAATTATTGCACTCATATTTAGACCATCATACCTATAGAAATATAGAGTCTAGAATTACTGCCAAGTATTGTAAACATTCATTCGGTATGAGTGGCTTTACCCTACTACATACTAACAGGGCACCATCCTCGAGGAGGTCCTCATGAATGAAACAAAGAAAACAATATTGTAATTTCGGCCAGGTGACCTATTCCATGCACAGGCCTTAGTAGATACTAGTAACAACAGAGTACCTTAGCAGCTGCTTGGGTCTTGATGAGGCATGGAATACCTATTAGGAATAGGTCTGCACTAAACCACAGGTCCAAAATATGTTAACTTATGGCTGAGATATTCCCACACGTCCGAGGTATAGTCATTGGTAACAGGTTTGGACTTCTCTGCAATAGATCTAAGGTGTGCCACATGTCCGAATGTGCAACAAATCTGAATTATTAAGTGCCACAAGTCACAAGTCGGTTACAGGTATGAGTTGCTAGGGGTATACAAAAGAGCCTGAGTTATAATTCAAGCAAAGATATTTTCCCAAAGTTCTGTCAACAGGAAATATAACAAAAATACAGACATTTCTCCAAAAGCTACCAAATGTCTTTATCCTCCTGCCTCAGATTCAAATCTCCCCCTTTTCTTGAGTTGTTTTTCTTCTTCATATGCAAATTCTTTCTTATTCCTTTACTGATATTCCATGCCATAATGAAAAGTTTTGCGTTATATTTATACTTATTTTAATATGCAAAAGGACGTCTTTTGGTAAGGAGGGATCCAACCTATGCAATTTTCAATATTTATTTAAACTGATTTTAAGACTACTCATCCTTTCTTTGATAAAAACAGCATAAATCATAGACCACATACCATAAGTGAATATGCTCAGAGCACAACCAGAATTTTCCATATTCACATTTTGTGCACCATATAACAAGGATTGAGAATACTTGCAGTTGCATACCAGATATAATTCGAATGTCTAACACTCATTGAAGAAAATAGCTTTTCATTTATCTATAACAAAGATTGAGAATAATTTTAGTTTCAAACCAGATATAATTCGAATGTCTAACACTCACTGAAGAAAAAAATACACCTAGGGTTTCATATATATTCTTCATCTATAAACTTAGTGTAGATTAGGGCTTAGAGCTTGCCTCAACAATGCTATTACACTGTCTGGGAAACTAGATCGAGAATTGTAGTTGGGTATTGTTTCCTTGGAGAGGCAGATCCAAGCCTGGATCAGGCTTATAAGCTCCCACAAAGGTCACTGTGCATTTTTTTCATCAGATCGGGTTGCTAATGGGTTGCTTAATAAGAGTACCTGTTTTTGGAGTTGTGGATTTGAGAGAAATGCAGAGATCCTCACACTGTCCATGGTGCCAGGCTCCAGATCCATGAGCACGGCTCGGGGCACAAATCTACGGCATCCTTCCTCCAAACATGCAATAGTATGGCTGCATCCTTCCTCAAAACTGGCAAAAGTATGGCCGCATCCTCTCTCCTTCTTTGGACAAACCATGCAACCGGAGAGAAATGAACGAGGGAAATTAAAACTTTTGATATTTGAAATTTTTTGACATTTTGAAATGAAAGACGTGTGTTTTTCTTTAAGGCTAGTCAAATTAATTTAAAAATATATATTTTTAAGAATTATAATAATTTTTAAATAATTAAAATAATTTCTAAATAACTAAATGTTTTTTTATTTTGATTATTTAAAATATTTACAATCAAAAAAATAAAACATATCTTTTTGAGAAGCAATTAAAATTATATGAGTAAATAATGGACTGTTTTTTGCATATAGTAATTCTTCTACTCTACAAAATCATCATTTTTTATTAAAAGGAGTTTTAAACTTTACACAATTAAATTATGTTCTATTTTAAATATTTGGAGTTTTAATCTCTTTTTTTATATATATTTTTTCTTTATAATTTATGTATTAATTGTTGACATATGTCGAAAGTCAGTTAGAGAGTGAAATAGAATCGACACGTAGCCCAACTCGTCCCAAGCGCAATACTTAGCCCCAACTGTCGCAATAGCGACGTTTCTTCCGCAACTGTCGCATTAGCAACACCTTTTCCTGAACTATCGCAATAGAGATGATATCCTCAAATGTCGCAATAATGAAACTTTCCTCTATGTCGTCGCAATTCCGACGCTATTGCCGAAACTGTCACAATTCTGACGAATTCCTCAAAACGTCGCACTTGCGACAGTTTGTCTAAGTGTCGGTATTGCGACACTTGTCTCTAAACAGTCACAATTTCGATGGATTCCTCCAAACGTCGCAATTGAGACACTTTTTCTAAGTGTCGGTATTGCGACACTTGTCTCTAAACATTGTATAGCAATGGTTTTGGGTGGGATTTGAAAAAATTGAAAAAATATGGGGAAATTTCTGACATTTGGTCAAAAGTGTCAGAACCAATTGTCAGAATTTCTGCCAAATGTACTAGTGAAATGACTTCCACATGGGATTTTCCTTCTCTTGATATTAAAGAAGTTGAAAATCTTCCAACCAACATTTTCTATGGAGTACCCAATAACGAAGGTTAAATGAAAATGGCCTTGACTGGTCCATGAGAGGACGAGGGTTGATTAGCTAGGAAGCATATATTTTTTATTAATGAAGATGAATAAATAGACTAAACCTTTTGTAAACAATCACGTGCAATATTAAATTCTTAAAAAAAAAAAATTAGCTAATGCCCTAATGTAATTTGGGATTTTTTCTCAAATCCGAAGGCATCAAGGCCACTACCGTTAGATGGATGCACCGGAAAACAAACTTGTGTATATGCTACAAATACACCTTAGTAATCACCATTCTTAAGAAGAGAATCCACACCATTCTTTCCAAGCACCTTGTATAGCAGAGCTCGAATTCCCTTTTTCTTTTTCTATATCATGCAAGGAAAATGACAACAACACATTCAATATTTTTTTAATGGTATGGATTTCCCCAAATATTCAAATATCCTATATTATAATTAATTTTCTATACATAAAATTTAATAATCCTAAGAGAGTATCCATGTTTTGCAATAATTATTCTTTTAGTAGTACATCATTTGAGGTTACAAACAAGCTACCTATGTTTGATTTCTTATGCATACATATGACCGAGGTAACGTTAACAACTTAGATTTGATAGGAAATCCAATGGACATTTTGGTCAAGGTTTAAAGTTGAATATGTCACAATTCACAAGAGGGGTCTAGCCCATCCTAGAAATGCAAAGCTAAAATTAACTGTAAAACAATGTTAATTTTTTATACTATTTTTTTTTTAAATTAAATAATATCAAAAAATACCCCTTTAAGGGCTTCCAATAGATTTTTAGATATCCCTAGAGTCTTCAGTCAGGATTCTCAGAAGAACTACATCCAAATGTTCAGAAGAACTACATCCAAATGTTCTTACATATCATTGAACATTGATGATATAAAGAACATAATACAAGGGATTTCACATAAATTTTTATTGATGTTTTATTGTAACTATCATTTGATCTAATAGTGGCAAGATTCTAATTGAAATGTAATGGAATATGTGTCTAAGATATATGGGCAGAATTTGGTAGAAGTGAATTTTGAAAATCAAGAGGCGAGATAATGGAGGTTACTGGTGGAAGTCAATCCTTTTTCAATGTAGCACAGGGTATGATCAAGGACTCCATATTTATGTGAATTATATTTGACTTGATCTGTTTTGTCCCAAGATCCATTCTATGATACCAGAAATGAGAAACGGGAAACGAAATGAGAAACGCCAATGGTATGAGAAACAGAATTTGGAGGTTTCGCACTCAAGAAATAAGGAGAGAGAAAAAACAACAAAAATATGAAAAACACAGATTTAGTTTCAATTTTCAATATAGTTTCAACTAAATTTATAGCCAAATTTAATTAAAAGACTAATGAGTACCATTGATCTCATACATATACTTCGAAAATTAGCCATTAAGTATATACCCTTTTGCTAATTATTGTTCCTATGTGGAAATTTCAAAAGATTATATATATATATATATATATATATATATATATATCACTCCAGACCAAGATATCCCATGAGGAGGGAAACAATAATTTGAATTTACAATCGATATAGAATTATGTTTAAAGCATGAATTTTTCTAATATACATGCTATAGAAGAAAATCCTTAATAAACTATTAAAAATAATAATTCCCCCTATATTAAATATAAAATATCAGATGAATTTCCAATTTATTTTGACTCTATCTTGAATAGATTTTTTTTTCATCAGTGTTAGGGACAGTTAAAAAAACAATTATCGTAAGATACAGAAAAAATTGAAGAAAATACATTGAATAACTTTCTAGCAACTTTCCATAGGCCTCTAGAAGTTACTAAATAAATATATGCACGAAAGCATTACAATAAAGAGAAAAAATACAAGTTGAGAACTAACTATAAATGGAATGAACTATGATGAAATGAGCTCAAGCACATGGAAAAGTACAGGTTATTTGTTCACAATAAAATTTATGCACTTGTTCATGAAAATGGGCGTAGAAAACGACGTTTCCATTCAGTCATGTTTTTAGTGCTTTTTTCTTTGGGAATGGTTGCTACCATCTCGTTTCTAGTAATGAGGGCTCCATTATGGTAATTTTTTGTTTAGTTAAAGATTATTTTTTAGAGCTAACGATAATTTGGCCTGCATTGGCTAGCTCTTCTGCCATAGTGATTTCTTTGGTCCTGCCATAATTCAAACCCTCATCATCACTCCTATCATATTTGCACAGGCATACTCAAACTACCTTCTTGGTTTTCTTAGATATATACAATATTTAAAATGTTGATCAGAATGAGAGGTTTTTATTTCTAAGTTGTGTATTCTCGGATTTTGTACATATATTTTGTGTTTCCATTTTAA
Organism: Pinus albicaulis; assembly: GCA_034641835.2. Classification (NCBI taxonomy): domain Eukaryota; kingdom Viridiplantae; phylum Streptophyta; class Pinopsida; order Pinales; family Pinaceae; genus Pinus; species Pinus albicaulis. Next base: position 1,035,111,591 of record CM076572.1, on the reverse strand, counting down.
ATATAAATATCCACTTATATAAAAATTGGTCACAATGAAATGCGATGCATTGTAGTCCCTAATGCCTTAAGATGCAGGTTAAAGAGGTCTACCATAATTAGTTTGGTTTTGATGGTTTAATTGGATTTTTTCCTTTGTGTCCCTCTTATTATAGTTACAATATATATTTCATGGAGGTTCGATGTTTATTTTAGCTTGAATTCTTGAAATATATAGATATTGCATTTAAAATGGCATTCTAAACTACTATACACTACAATAGTCTTGGAAAGCACCTCACTTCATTGCACATTTAACTTTATCTAAACATAATATTTTATTATTTGAATAATGGTCTTGTCAAATCCTTTGTTATTTAGCATAGAAGTGAACAATGAGAACTCTTTGTATAATGTATTTGCAAAATGGTGAAACATTTATGTAGAGAATTTCCATTAAATTACTTCTTTGTTGCTTCAAAAGGAAAGATATTTTTTATTTTTTAAAATTGTTTTGGCTAAAGTTTGAATTTCAGCCCAATTTATTTGGGTACCAAACCATCCAATATCAACTTCTATTTCCCATTTTATGCGAACAATTACCTATGTCTGAAACTCACATTAAAAGTCTCATCCTTCCAGAAGAGTTTAAATTTGTAAATATCTAGCCAAGTTACTAATCATGAATGTTGTATAGTTTTTGGCCTAAAATATACTTAACTGGACTCATCCCTATGCCTACTTTGCTCTTGAGGCTAACAAAATAATAATGAATGTAGATCTTACTAACCTATAATGCAAATATAATTGCATAGTAAATATCATGAACAATGGTATCCCTGTCACAGTTACCTCTAATAGCCCTTGACATGGTAGGAATATCTTGCATGCGCTGAGTGAAGTTTCCTTTCTCAAAATACCAATATTTTTTGGATTCCTTTCACACTAAGTTTCCCAACAACGATACAACTTTCAAGGACACACTTCTCTTCTAACTATCTGTCTCTAAAGTTCCAAACAAAATATTCTTAGGAATTTTTAGGACAAACGATTTATTTTCATTTTAAACTTTTGGGATGGCCAAAATATAAGAAAAAAGAAGTTTAGTTAACATACAAAGAATTTACCAACCATTTTATCTACAAGAATTAACTTGTGCTTATATCCATCCACATACAAAAAGCTATAATCTCTAGAAAACTACATGTAAAATTGAAATATGAGTCACAATGATTAAAATCAATGAACCTTGTTATTTTTCTCATTGATTAAGGGTCTCTCCAAGATTACTTTAATAAAAAAGAATAATGATTTCCCTGTTACCAAAAATGTTTCAGTCAGATTTGAGGCATAATGACTAGTGAAATATGTATAATAGAATTTTCATCCCCTAAGATGTTTCAGGTTGATACATTAATGAAGTAAATAAGTATATTATCTGATAAAATAATGGTTGTGATATCCATATATCCATATTGTACCTTCAACCTACTTCTAACTCGGCCATTGTTGGCCCTATATAATCACCAAAATGTACTATGAACTACAAGGTTCGGAAAGTAGTTACATCCTTGAGGACATGCATGTGAATTCATGTGAGTAAGACTAACATCATGGCATGAGTCTAAGGTGGATGTGATTACATTTTTCCTCAAGCAACACTATCATTACCCTTTTGAATATTTTCTTTACAATACCTCCTTAATTGCAAACTTAATCAGAACAGTGTGGCATATACCTTGAGGATTTAGCTCCAAGTTAATATCAATTCAAATGAAAAAGGAATCAATATCAAAATAATAGTGCTCAATATATGACACAAATTTCAAGGTATTCATGCTCAATATCTAGCAATTATAAAGGAAATCTAACATTCATATTAGAAATATATAGAAGAGGGAATAAATATTAAGAATCAAGTCTAGTCGTGATAGCTAGAATCCAAAGAAAATATTTTACGAGTACCAAGCACATGGGCAGACTATGATTTACTGGATACCATAAGTTCGATATGCCCAATACAAGATGTAAAACATGAAAGACACTTCCTCCTAGACTGTCCAAGTTATAACCCACTAAAAATAAAACCAGAGACATAAATGGCTATAATTCTCTGCATATATCTTATTTCCCATTAAATTAAAATGAATTCAGAAGGTTACAAATTATAGAATCCACATTTTTTTTTAAAAATGAAGCTTCTCAACCAAATCTCTAATAAAATTGGATGCTCAATTATAGTTATGCCAGAAAAGATGATATAAACCGATAAGTCTCAAAAGAAAATTAAAAAAAAAAAAGTAGAGATCAAATGTTTTTACCTTCATTAAGAAGATCAACATTGGAGGTGGTTACTGGTTATTTGGTCATTTAAGTTTTAGAGACACATTTATTACATAATATAGATCTAGGATAAATGGCTTAAGGACAATGATTGGAGATACATATAGCATGATGGGAAAACACACTCATATACACCTTTGTTTTGGGATGGAATGTACTATTTCATTTTGAAAATTAATTATACAATTTATAAAAAAAAATTATGATATAAACGCTCATTTTCAAATTTGACTATATTATATTTATTTGAATTATCATAATGTGATATTGTCTCCCATCTGATTTTAGGAATTTAATTTATTTAATAAAAATAAATTTGATTAATAATACATTGATGTCAATTGAAATATAATCCTGGTTTCAAATATAATCCTGAGTTGTGCGTAAAAATTCGTTTGAAAGGTACTTCAAAGAATTTGATCATGTTTTAAACGTTATGCTGCCTAATAATTCTTATTGGTTAGGGCACTCTTAACACTTACTAGTGTTTTATAGTGTTTTAGTTCCAATCGCTCCAACAAGCCCATATGGGTCACGCATGTCCTCAAAGATTTTATTTTCTCTGATTGATGATATGGCGAATCCCTAGTGGGTGCCGGTGATGAAGGTTTTATTAAGTTACTTTGAGAATTGAGAGATAGAATCTAATGAGACCCTGAAATGCTAGCAGTCATTTAAATTATTCTCCTTTCTTTAGGTCTGGCAAAAATAACTCGGGATAATGATGAGGGTCATGAGGATTAGTCCTCATGTTCCTTGTCTCATTGGCTTTAATTAATGATCTTCAATCCAGAGAAAGCAGATATTCATGTTTATTATTATTAAATCTTTTGAATTTTCTGACATATTTCGTCAAACAAATAAATTTCTACCATAATTAAATTAAAATCAAATTTTAATTTTAAAATCAAAGGCTATAATTAATCAATTCATCTTCAAATTTGAAAAGAAAGGGTTATTCTTTGAAGAAAGAAGAAGGGAGGCCACAAATAATTTCGAAACGACACTTTTGTAATTTAAAAGAAAAGCCAACAAAATTACTCTTCTGACGTAAGAGATGCCAAAAACGATTTTAACAAATGTATGAAAACTTTTTACGTTTCATATTTTCCGTCAAGTAAAATTAGAATAAATTATTATTTTAAAGATTAAAAGTATGATTTTTTTTCCTTGAAAATATCTTTAATTTTGAATTAGATAATTTATATTTTTAACAAAGAATGGCCTGTATGCATATCTTGAAGGGTATATATACCATTTTCAACCCTAAGAAGGCAGTATTTGCATCAGATAATTATTTCAAAAGATTATTAATAGTGTAGAAATAAGAAAATCTCTACATTAAATCGTTATTTAAAATGATTATTAATAAATATATATTATATCTTGATTGGTCGATAGTGTGCCTTGATGATATATTTGTATTGACAAATGTAGATTATAAAGGATGTTGGATCGGTTGGAAATACAATCTCAAATGGCCAATTGATATACATCAACATGCCATAGAGTCTAATAAGTATTTCAAAGATTTTGGGTAGTTTGAATTATGTAAGTAATGTGTTAAAGATAGAAAAAGTTTTAATGATAAGTTCAAAAGTATATTCTTTTATAAGCTACAACATATACCAGAGAAATGGAAAATGTCGAAGCAAAGGTAAAGGCATTTTTAATTTTATGTGTTGCAGATGACAACTTACTTGAAATTGTAGAAATAGATGCAAGCAATATTGGATGGGGAATAATAGTAAAAAGTTATCTTGAATGCAATAAATAAGTTTTAGATATATTTGATCAATCAAAGCTTACTGTTAAGGAAAAATGTTGTAGCCATGGAAAATGTATTATGTAAATAAAATGAGAAAGTTGGTGAAGCAACATTTGCTAGACGTCAAGATTTATTATATAATTTTGAATTTGATATTTAACATATAAAAGGGACAAAAATTTGCATCCTTGGCCTTTTAAGTAGAAAAACATTCGCAGACAAGCGAGTGTGTTAACCAAACAAGCAAGAATGCCAACTCATTAAGCAAGCAAGACATCCCATCAAGTGGACATGCCATCTTATAAAAAAAATCATCATGTTTGTGTAAAAATTCATCAAGAGAGCATTGTGAATAGAGCAATGTCATGCAATCCACCACGTGAATGGTTATTGTGACAAAATGGAAAAATAAGGATGAACATCTAAGAGAAATTCCCAATGAAATGAATTGGTTACAATATGAAGACAATATGAGGTCAACATGGCAACTACATAGCACACAAGTTCTAGATATGAATCTACAACCCACACCATCCCTAACTAGGCTTGTTTTAGAAGTTAGATCCTATCCAACATCTTTTGCTAGTATTCCAGACATCATCTGTGGATATCTCCCACAAAGGTTACACAAGAGAGTAATTATTTGATCTATATATTTTGAGATATTAGTCTAATATGGCAAGAAATTAGCAACTAATAAGGGCTAGTACACCAATTTTATGCCACTAATTGGAAAATATCCTTTGCACATGGGCAAGCTGAAACCATATTCTAAAATTTCCTGGTACTGACATCGATTGCTACTAGTACAATCAACTGTGGTAGGATTTCCTATGAAAATAAAAAAAGACAAGACTTATTTCACTCTACTATAATTTTGATGTATTTATACCTCCACACGTAGCCTGGATTGAGAATGATTAAGTGGTTGAAGGAAATTTTTTGGCATTAATTGAACTCCATTGGATCCAAAATCTCTAGAATGATAACATGCAACACATGATATATTTATCTGAATAAAGTATGAGATCTCTCTGATTATGAGGTGATGGATGGAAAATAGCCACTTAGGAAATATGTAGCCTCTCATCTACAATTACTAGTAAAAACAATAATATTTGTACAAATTCTCCAAAGAAATCTAATTATGATAATAAAACTTTATTCAAAAGCTTAGGAAACCTCATCCTATGCATGAATATTTTCTACTGATATATTATATGATTAAGATCTACTTTTGACTATGTGTAGGGGTATTTCCTCTTTGTTAGCACAGTTCTTTACTAAGTCATGAGTCCATTTCATATTTTTATTTTTAGGATTAAACTTCATAAAATTTCAAAATTTTAAATTTTTTTTTAGGTCACTACACGAATTTCCGGAAGCACCAATTTCAATCTTTTCAGATAGTCTGTTATTTTCCTGTTTTTGTCTCTTTTAATTTTATTCTAATGCTGCTGCAATTTCTGGAAGCATACTCTATTTTTAAAAACAAAAACAAAAAAGCGCATGCGCTTTAGATAAGCCACATGTTGTAGTGTAAATATGGCTTAATTTTTTTTAGATCTTTTCATATCACATGATAGCTGTTGTATTGCAGTCATTTAGTTTAAGTCAAGTGGTGATATATGTTGAACCCATGTGTCACGTGCAGTTATGAACTTAACCATTACCCTGTCCTACCTCTCAACCCCAAGTCAATTATACGTATGTCTAAGTACGTGTTTTTTTGAACGGAGGAGATCATGGTTATTACGCTCAACACCATAACCGTTTGGTTGACTGCACAACATTGTCGCCAAAATTTTTGGCTAAGTAACAGGAAAGACAACGGAGGTGACTACTAGTCACAGATCCACTTGCATCAAGACATCTCGAGCACTTCATACGGAAATACGCAGCCAAATGAAGCTGATGATGAATTACCACATGGTGCACATTACGGTGAGGAATATTTTTAATTGTGAAGGTTTTTTTGCATGGGATGATGAACAAAAGTTTGGTTTTAAAATCATAGAAAAAGAAGGAGAACTGTCATTAAAAGTTTTAGTTTTTGGAGTTCGAATTGCTGAGAGTCATAGTTTAAGGAGGAGTATGGATTTTAGAGAAGATTTCAAAAGGTGAATACATGAAATAATTGTAAGGTAAAGCTCCATCAGCTCTGCTACCTATCAGTTGCAAGTAACATAATCATTTATTTTCTGAGGATGACTAAAATAGGTGGAAAAATAAATCGAATTGAGCCATAAGGTGCAGATCTGGTTAATGCCAATTCGAGGGTAAGAAGCTTGTTTATTCATTCAGGGTGGTATTCTCTATGTACCAGGTTAGGTATCTCTCACTCAGGAGTAGCTCAAGAGTTTGCTAGCTCTTTTAATGGACGGGAAGCTACATTTTATGGCCTCGCCTTCCAGGTTTCTGAAGACTCCATTACAGGAGGAGATCTCAATAGCTTCCTCAAAGATGCACACATATATCCAAATTGGGAAAAAGGAATTCCAAGTAGCTATTCTTAACAATGGTTGGGCAGAAGCTATCAAACTTATCAAGATATAACTCACTTGTACATGAGGTTTCTTTTTCATATTGCAGGGACGAAGACATTAAATTTGTCATTTTTCTTGTTGAAAATCCCCAAAAATATGTCAACAAGGGTTTAGACTCACACTGATGTATCAGAGTATAGCTTATACCATCAAGATTTAATCAAAGTTATAGTTGAAGAAGAGTTGGGGAAGAGAAACCAAACTTGGGACCACATTTTACTCTACAGTGCAGGGCAACCTACACCTACACCTTAAGTTTCACAACCAAACCCTCTGCCTGCAAAAAGAAGAACAAAGAGAATGAAAAAAAATAAAACATTCATAAGAAGGCCAAGGGAAAAAAAGAGAAGGTTTATACAGTCAAGGCTGAAAGAAGGCTGGAAAAAAGAGAGAGTTCCTCAGCAAGAAAACATAAATATATGAAAATATTGCCCCCTGTTCCTCCCTTTCCTAATGTCTACACTAGATCCAGAAGAGGAAGGTTTGCAACTACAGATAAATCAAAAGACCAGGTGCTACCAGAAATTCTGGAAGCACATATTCAACAGAAGTTGTAGAAAGAGTATCATCCTACACCATTAGATGAAGAAATCCTTAAGGATGTTGGATATGACATCATCAGTAAGAAGAAGGAAGAGGACAAACCTGTTGCTGGCACCAGAAAGACGCATACTAGAGATAGGAACAAGTGTAGACTTAAGTCCAAGGCTCTACATAATCCAAGCCTAATGACAGATGTCATTGATATTGAAGGTAAATATGAAGGGTCTAAGACAAATAAATCCATGAAGAAAAACAAGAACACAACCCTTTCAGAATAGTACTCGTAGCCCTCAAAGAGAAGAAAAACACAAAAGGGTGCAAAGGAAGAAAAAACCCCTGTCAAGGAAGCAACTACAAGAGCAACTAGATCGAAATCATATGCTCATAGCAAAACGGACTTGGATAAGCTTGTTGAATATGCATCGCACATAGAGGGAAGGTAAAAAAAAAATTTGATACCAGTACCTTTTTTCTTATCAGTTACAATTTTGAACATCATCTTAGGTTTCAAGGAATATAAGACTGCATAGAATTTTCAGTATTTTTTTGTATTTTTGAAAAAGAAACAGGGCCCTACAGAAATTTCTAGTAGCAATCCAGATTTTGTACAATTACAATTTTTTACGGGAATTTCCGGTAGCACCTATTTTAACTGAATTTTGACACCTGTTAGCAAATTTTCTGAGCCATTTAAGGTTGGATAAGAACCCATAACCAAATGGATATTACAAGTGATGGTGAGAGGTGGTTATGAGGTTTTTGGAGGTCTTATTAAATGAATTTACATGGTTATTAAAGGCCAAATACACAAGGAGATAAATCAATAGAAAAAGGGGCAACTTGACAACACACTCAATATTTTAGCCCATATTTCTTCTCTTCTTTCTTCTCCATCTATCCTTTCTGTTATATTTCAATAGGATAAGGTTGTAATGCATTTTGACACCTATGTAATGTTAGAATAAATGTTTCCTTCTTTAGAAGAGATGGATTTGGTGCCTCTTTGTCTATATATACCACTTGTATGTAATGCCTCTCATTTATCAAAAAAAAAAAAATTCTCTTTTTTTACCTGTACATTGTGCCTTGTTGCCATCAGGTGAGACTTGGTTAGCACCTAATTTATATTTCCTCATTCAATAATATTAACATTTCTTTTCATTCAACTAATTTCTAGTTATATAATAAGGAACTTTTCATATTTCCACTTAATATACATAAGGTCCTTTTTATATTTCTATTTAATATTTATTGGTTCTAACTCCCATAAGGCCCTTTTTATGTTATCATTTAATATACATATATTTATACATAAATGAAGTTCCTTTAAATTTACGTATAAGATTTCATAACTATGTCATAGGCCTTTTCTTACAATCATTCTCTTTCCCCACGACTCTTTAACCTTGATAATGCATATATGTTTGTTTTAATTTACTTGATTCACAAATTGGTTTTAAGTTATACTCCTTTATTTAATCCATATCTACCCCGTAATATAACTCTAAGTGACACATAGTTCTAACTTTCCACGAGGGTTCCAAATTATACGCAAGATTCAAATTACACTTACCTTAAAGAACTACGTCTAACTTCACCAAACCTATTAATATGATTCAAGGATACACTTAATTCGAGTTCTATGGTTTTTTTTTGTAAAATGTTGGTGTCAACTGACAATCATAAATGAGGTTTTTCCTCGATTTTCCATGATAGTTCGGTTGGTAAGGATACGATTCACAAATAATTCCTTGAGCCACATAAACAACCACAGTTTATTACTCCATGCTACGGATCTGACCATCATTTTAACTCCCTCACCAGCAACTGTACATTTGCGTTTAATAGAAATATATATTTGTCAAATCTCTAGAGCATATCCTTGATCTGAGGGAGAACTGGTGGATGTCTACCAAGTGTAAGGTTGGAACGAGTTAGGGTTTTTCATTTCAGGTTCTATTAAAATCCTGTGTTACCATATTCACCATTTCTCGATTCGTTTTACCACAAGGGAATTTTATCTCTGCATTTTGATCTTGTAGATGAGAGGGATTTCTTCAGTTACGCCCGTTCCCACTTCATGCATCAGCCCACTAAGTCATAGGTAAGCGTATATCACTGTTCTATCGCCCCATAGGAATCATTTTACCATTTATAATCGCAATCGATTTCTTGTTAATAGTGTGGTGGAGTAAAATCCTCAGCTTCCTCTTATTAAACTAAAATCTTCTTTACTAACTAATAATGATGCTGGCGAATGAATTATTGGTTCGATTATTTTCATTTACTTCATCTGAATAAGTCTACTTGCATTCTGCCTCTCGGTTTATTTCACCATTTATATGATTTGTTAAATACTGTTCAAACCTGAATAACAATTGTAAACTCACCTTTCATGTGATTACTCCTACCATTTCGATTTATATAGTCTATGAGGCTTAGGGTTGATATGTGAATGATGTATCAATAATTACAATTTCTGTTTGTCTTGGAGAACTTTCTCCATTTTACCTTTGATATTCTACATGGCTTACCTTTCAATTTTTTTATTGTTACGAGACTGGCTTACACCATTTTCATAGATGCATGAGGTTGATGGATTTTGGGGAGAGCCCACAGTTTTTCATCTCGGGATTTCTCTCCCGGCCCTGTAAGGACTCTTATGCAATTACTGTATAACACATCAAGTTATACTCACTCGTTTCTCCTGAGCTATGCATTTTGTTAATATTTTGCACCAAATAGACCCAGTGAAGATATTCGTCAGAGCTCTTCAGGTAAAGATGAGGATTAACATTTTCTTTGTTTTTCACTTTCTTCATTTATTACTCCTGTCATTTATCCCCTGTATTAATATTTTTCACAATGGTATTTTTTTTTCATTCTGGCTTATCAGCTGAGTACATGATTTGCCGAGTTTTGAGAGGTAACTAAATCTTAAATTTTGATTTCGAGATTTGTTTACACTCTTCAAATCTCATAATCCTGGGTTTCTAATCCATAACTTTTCTGATTTTTAGGTAATCTCCCTCCTTTGGAATTGTTAATTCTAGTTGCGAATTAAAGTGCGGCATCGAAATCTAACTTATGGTTTACGCATATGTATGTATGTACAGGTCAATAAACACATTGCCTTTGCTACCTTCAGCCTTCGCTAGAATTGTTCTGTATAATTTTTCAAGATTAATAGATGCCTTAGGGCTTCTTCCGTACTTAGTTCTTCTTCTAGTTTACATTTTAATAATTGAAACTTAAATTCTTTCTTGAAGTTTCTCAAAAACAAGACTGTGAAATAAAATCGATTGACTTCAGTTTGTATAATTGTGAAAATTTATTCATAGACTATTTAATATTCCGTCTGGTTTCCTATGCTGTCACAATAGTATATTATATTGTTTCTTTTTGATATTTCAGTTGAAATCACATAATTATATATATGATTGTTTATTTTATTATGGTAGTTATTTTATAACTTTTATCTCCTTTTCTTATTTCAGTGTATGAAATTTATATATTCGTCTCTACGATACAATTATAAAAATTCTCACTTTCTTTCATATAATACCCTGTTGGGGTTTTTATTAAATTTTTTGTGTTAATATACAGGATTATAACATAACCTCTTTTGCGTATTGTTGGAAAAAGTAACTTGAGCTTAAACTGAAATTGCATACCAATTATTTAAATTTTCCTCATTTTCTTTTCATTCAGAAGCAAGATACATAACTTTTTTCCACAGTAATAAAATTGTAATTTTTCTCAATAAGCATCAACTAAATGTGTTGTATAATAATTCTTTTATTATTTTCTCAATAATTAATACAACAAATTTTCTAATGTTGTTTCAAATTATTGTTGTATAGCAAGCTAGTACTTAGGAACAGATTTTATAACAGTACTATAATTCAAAATAGAGTATAACTACAGGAATATGCTGTAATCCCATGGAACATTTATCTATTTGTAATACTTATGCTTTCTACTCAAAATATGTGTTTAATTTCTACATGTTAAATATTTATTTTATGTTTCCTGTCGTACTTCATAGATTCTTTTCTACTGTATTAAGGTTTCTTATTTTAAAGTCAACTTTCTTGACACTGGATTTCTTGCTAATCATTATCATAGAAAAGTAATAAGTAGGATAGGTCACCATTCTTTTGCAGGTAAAATTTTCTATTCTACAGATTAATGTAGTTTTCTCATATATACAGATATATATCTAACACAGAAATAATATTATGCTATATCACCACATAACAGTAATATATTTTTTGAGAGATACTGATCTCCAGATTTATGCCATTGATTCGTTTAGACATTCTGGTAGATGGATCTCATCAGACCTACACCCATACAACCATGCAGATCTAATGTATCTCTTCTTCATTTAAGTCTGTTATGTTGAATCTCTAATTAAACTGAGAGGGGGGGGGGGGGGGGAGTGAATCGATTTAATACATTTACGATCTTTTAAACTTTTCAATAAACTTATTTACACCTTCATTTCAAACTCTATTTAATGTGAGAGTAATCTCATAATGTAATCTGAAAGTATTAGTTTAATAGAGCGGTAGACTTAATTTGAGAGCAGCAGGTATTAAGAAAATGATACATATCAGATCAATACATAAATATCATGCAGAGAGACACCAGATATAAGTGGAAACCCATAAAGGGAGAAAACCACATCTTATTATTGTTGTGATGCAAAGGCAAGCTCCAACTCCCTCTCACCATTGTTTTTCTGCAGGCACCAACCTACAGGAGGCTCCTACCTCAATTCTGCAAGCTACAACTTGCAAGGAAGCACCAACTCCCTTCAGTTTTCTGCAGGCACCAACCTACGGGAGGCTCCAACCTCAGTCAGCTACAACTGACGACTATCAAGCTGCAACTTGATAGGGAAGCTCCAACTTCCTCAATTTATCAAACTGAAAGTTTGTTGATTTACCTCAGATATCAGCCCTGTTCTGTAGCTTCTCCTTCTATTATGCTTTTCTTAATCTTCTCTGTCTTACTCTTCTATATTCTGCCTTCTCTCGATTTACTCTCACTTCTCTATCTTGAATATCAAGATGATATTATTTATAGATTTCTTCACATGACTGTTTGTATTCTGCTTGGAATTCGAAATGGAAAGTCATGTCTCTTTTCCTTCTGCCTTCTCACTCCTTTTATCAGCTTACTCAGAAATTATAACTGTAGGTGTCAATTTTAACATTACGGTGGGAGTTTGTTTTCTCTCGGAGACTTGCCAATGCATCACAAACAATAAAAACAATTAAAACATTTACATTCAAATTTAAATGAGAACTCTAGCTCACTCGTTTTGTCTCTTGGCTTGCTGCGCATTTGTCTTTTCTCTGACTGTGTCTTTGTCTTTTCTGTGACTGTGTTTTATCTCTTTTCTGTTCTCTGTATGTCATTCTGTTTATGGCTGCTGCGTAACTTCTGTATTTGTGTAACTGCATTTTTCATTTTTATATCAACGCTTTATATATATAAATGAATATGCTGACTGTAATTCTGGGCCATATTCCAACGCTTTTCATGCCACGAGTGTCTTGTTGATGTGGAACATTCCGCAAGCGGAACGAACATATATCACAGTCATTGTATATTGATAATCGCCCTCCATCTTAAGCCGAGGCCCGTGGGTCCACAGACCACGCGGCACTTTTCAATACAATCGCAACAACTTTATATATATATATATATATATATATATATATATATATATATAACAGCGCCTTCACAAATTTCCGTTTGCGATTAGAACTGGAACTCAAACACTTGTTAATCATAGTTAATAAGCCCATCGGGTCCGGGCTTCAATCAAATGCAATCGGGGCGCATAATAGAAAAGTTCTGATTGCGATCAGAACACGGATGCGATTTGCATATATCAACTCCCGCTTATAACTAGATCGGGTCCGCCACTTCAATCACAACGTTTTACAAAGTCGTGTGATCAATCGGAGAGTTCTGATTGCGATTGAGATTCTGGATGCGATTGAACCTATTAAATCCATCGTATAATGCCATCGGGTCCGCCACTTGATCAGAGCATATTACAAAGGACTTGCGATCAATCGAAAAGTTCCGATGCGATTAGCTGGAATTCAAATATATATACACCATCGTTAATACACCCATCGGGTCCGAACTCTTAATCGCAATCGCAAGTATTTTAATATGTGTTGCGATTGACCACTGTTCATTGTATTTTGCCGATGCGATTGGGACAGGACTTCAAACATGTTTGAATTATAATTCATACGTCCATCGGGTCCAGACTTCCAATCGCAATCGCAACTCACATGTTCTCCGATGCGATTGACCAATTCCGATGCGATTGGGAACTTGGATGCGATTAGCAATAAACTGTGGCATATAGCTCAATCGGGTTCGGCCTTTAATCGGAGCACATAACAAAACTCTGCTGATTGAACCTTTTCTCCGATTGCGATTGGGGAGGGGTCCCACCTTATAAGCCATTTCGTTTTGATAGAACCTTTGGTTAAAGTGCTCCGCTTTTATATAACTGATATATATCCTTATATATATTTTGCCGCTGGAGTGAAGCGATTCTCGGAATAATGTTTGTATTTGTTATATGTGCTCCGCCGGTTGGAGAGTGCGATTCCCGGAATATGGTTTTGTATTATATGTGTAACGCCCGTCTGGAGTCTGCGATTCCCGGAATAAGACTCGTGTTCTATAACGCCGGTTGGAGTGTGCGATTCCCGGAATATGGTTATATATTATATGCCGCTGGAGTGAAGCGATTCTCGAAATTTTGTAACTGCTCTCTGCCTCTGTCTCTGCCTCTGCTCCGCCGGTTGGAGAGTGCGATTTCCGGAATTTTGTAACTGCTCTCTGCCTCTATCTCTGCTTCCGATAATGGTTCTTCACTATGCTTCTATGACTGTTACATTTTGACTTTCTTCTTGCTGCCTCTATTGCTTTCGTTGTGCCTCTTTTGCCTTCCTTTACCTTTCTGTGTTGCCTCTTTTGCTGAGTGCGCACTCCTTTATCATCAATGAAAATATTTCCAACGATCTCCCAGCATTGATGGCAATCCACTTTCTCTGTTTGCTTTCTCTTTCTCTTGTTGCTTGCTCTTTGTTTGCTATTTGTTCTTCCTCCCCCTTTGACATCAATGGCAAAGGATGACACCTCATCCCTCCGTATGGGTTCTGTCGTTGTATTTCCTTTCTCTGAGTTACGTTTAGGTCCTCTTCTGCTGAAATTGGACTATGGTGTGTTTCATTTGTAGTGCCTGTAATATGTGCTAGATTGTAGACAGAGATGATGCATTTTACGATTGGAAGGTTCTTGTTGCTTCTGAATGCTGATAATATTGATAATGCTGATCCTATGGACTTATATGCCGCTGGAGTGAAGCGATTCTCGGAATTTTGTAACTGCTCTCTGCCTCTGTCTCTGCCTCTGCTCTGCTGGTTGGAGAGTGCGATTTCCGGAATTTTGTAACTACTCTCTGCCTCTGTCTCTACTTCCGATGATGGTTCTTCACTATGCTTCTATGACTGTTACATTTTGACTTTCTTCTTGCTGCCTCTATTTCTTTTGTTGTGTCTCTTTTGCCTTCCTTTGCTACAGTGCTGCCTCTTTTGCCTGAGTGCTGCCTCCTTTGCCATCAATGAAAATATTTCCAACAGTCTCCCCCTTTGGCATTAATGGCAATCCACTTTCTCTGTTTGCTTTCTCTTTCTCTTGTTGCTTGATCTTCCTGTTTTCTATTTGTTCTTCCTCCCCCTTTGACATCAATGGCAAAGGATGACACCTCATCCCTCCGTATGGGTTCTGTCGTTGTATTTCCTTTCTCTGAGTTACGTTTAGGTCCTCTTCTGCTGAAATTGGACTATGCTGTGTTTCATTTGTAGTGCCTATAATATGTGCTAGATTGCAGACAGAGATGATGCATTTTACGATTGGAAGGTTCTTGTTGCTTCTGAATGCTGATAATATTGATAATGCTAATCCTATGGACTTATATGCCGTTGGAGTGAAGCGATTCTCGGAATTTTGTAACTGCTCTCTGCCTCTATCTCTGCCTCTGCGCCACTGGTTGGAGAGTGCGATTTCCGAAATTTTGTAACTGCTCTCTGCCTCTGTCTCTGCTTCCGATAATGGTTCTTCACTATGCTTCTATGACTGCTACATTTTGACTTTCTTCTTGCTGCCTCTATTGCTTTCGTTGTGCCTCTTTTGCCTTCCTTTGCTACAACGCTGCCTCTTTTGCCTGAGTGCTGCCTCCTTTGCCATCAATGACAATATTTCCAACAGTCTCCCCCTTTGGCATTGATGGCAATCCACTTTCTCTGTTTTCTTTATATTTCTCTTGTTGCTTGCTCTTCCTGTTTGCTATTTGTTCTTCCTCCCCCTTTGACATCAATGGCAAAGGATGACACCTCATCCCTCCGTATGGGTTCTGTCGTTGTATTTCCTTTCTCTGAGTTACGTTTAGGTCCTCTTCTGCTGAAATTGGACTATGCTGTGTTTCATTTGTAGTGCCTGTAATATGTGCTAGATTGCAGACAGAGATGATGCATTTTACGATTGAAAGGTTCTTGTTGCTTCTGAATGCTGATAATATTGATAATGTTGATCCTATGGACTTGTTTTATGCTTATCTTGCTGGCTGTTCTCCCCCTGGAATGATATATTCGTTTTGTTCTCCCCCTGAGACTGTACTTTCTCTTCATATTAGAGAATAGTATCTACAGATACTACTCCTAGTTTGTCTCTCAAGTATTCGAATGGTTCTCTGGCAAGTGGTTTGGTAAATATATCTGCTATCTGTTCTTTCGTTGATACATAGTCCAGTTTAACTATCTTCTGAGCCACTTGTTCTCGGAGAAAATGATACTTGATTGGTATATGTTTAGTTTTTGAATGAAGCAGCTGTGGATTTTTAGATACTTATAGCACTTGTATTATCACATTTGATTGAGATAAAGTCTATTAATGCTTACCTTCATGTCTTGAAGAGTTTGCTTCATCCACATGACTTGTGTACAACATGCTGCTGCTGCTATATATTCTGCTTCAGCTGTAGACAGAGATATGGATGTTTGTTTCTTGCTTAGCCATGCCACCAGACTTTCTCCTAGACAGAATGCACCTCCACTTGTACTCTTCCTGTCATCCACACAGCTGGCCCAATCTGCATCTGTGTACGCTGTTAAGGTGAAGCTCTTGCCTTTAGGATACCAAAGCCCATATTGTGTTGTTCCTTGTAGATATCTAAGTATTCTTTTTACTGCCAGAAGATGGTTTTGTTTAGGTGCTGCTTGATATCTTGCCACTAGTCCTACTGCTAGCATGATGTCTGGTCTTGAAGCTGTCAAGTACAGCAGGCTTCCTATCATGGATCTGTAGAGTTTTTGATCTACATCTACAGACCTATCATCAGCACACAACTTGCATCCCGTGATCATGGGGGTTGTCACTAGTTTGCAGTCCTCCATTTTGAATTTTTTTAGCATTTCTTTTAAGTATTTTTCTTGAGAAATGAATGTGCCAGTGTTCTTTTGCTGAATTTGCAGTCCTAAGTAGAAACTGAAATCTCCAATCATAGACATTTCAAACTTTGTTTTCATCTCATCAGCAAACCCTTTTGCTAGTTCATCTTTGTTGCTTCCAAACATAATGTCATCAACATATACTACAACAATCAGGAGTTCATTTTCATGGGCTTTTATATATAGATTGTCACTCCTCCTTTTAAACCCCCGTTTTTGCAAATATTTATCCACTTGAGCAGTCAAAGCACGAGGAGCTCCTGTTTACCCATATAAGGCTTTTTCAGTTTATACACATAGTCTTTTTATCCACAATGAGAAACCTTCGTTGTTCCATGTACACTTCTTCTTCTAGATCTCCATTAAGAAAAGCAGACTTTACATCCATTCGATATACCTTGAAGTCTTGATAGCATGCAAATGCCAGGAACATTCTGATAGCTTCCATTCTAGCTACAGGGGCAAATGTTTCATCATAATCAAGTCCTTCTATTTGTGAGTATCCTTTGCAGACCAGCCTAGCTTTATTCATGATTACTTGTCCTTGCTCATTGATTTTGTTTTTGAATACCCATTTTGAACCAATGATATTTTTCTCAATAGGTCTAGGAACTAGTTGCCAGGTATTGTTCTTCTCAATTTGGTCCAATTCTTCATTCATTGCTTTTATCCAATACTTGTCCTTGCTGGCTTCTTCAAATTTCTTTGGCTCTATTTGTGATAACATGGCTATGTATACTTCTTCTGTTTGTTCTGTTAGCTGCCTTCTTGTCTGGACTCCTGCTTTCTTGTCTCCTATGATCTAATCTTCAGGATGATTCTTCTGAGTGTATCTTGAGGAGGTTTTTGAGCTCAGCTCTGCATCTTCTATTGTCTTGCTAGTTTCTTCATCATTCCGGTCTTCTTCTTCATGATTAACTGATGGACTGCAGCAATCTGTATTTCTTGTATTGTTTGGAAATTCTTCATCAAATCTCACATCAATACTTTCAACTATTTTCCGAAGAGTCTTGTTGTAGCATCTGTATCCTTTACTTTTGGAAGCATATCCTAGAAAAATCCCTTCATCTACTCTTGCATCAAATTTCCCAAGGTTTTCACCATTATTCTTTATGTAACACTTGCTACCAAAGACTCTAAAATGTTTTATTGAAGCTGGCTTTCCATGCCATAGTTCATATGGAGTCTTGTCACTGCTTGGCCTTAAGTGAGCTTTATTAAGGATATGTACTGCTGTGTGTACTGCTTCTGCCCAGAAGGTTTGAGCAATATTATTCTCTAGCATCATAGCTCTGGCTATTTGTTGTATAGACCTGTTTTGTCTCTCTGCTACTCCATTCTGCTGAGGTGTCCCTGCAATAGTAAATTGTTGCTTTATTCCATGTTCATTACATAGGTCTGCAAAGTCATAATCTGTGAATTCTCCTCCTCTGTCTGATCTGATACATTTCAGCTTGCATCCAGTTTGATTTTCTGCTAATGCTCCGAATATCTTAAATTTTTCCAATGCTTCTGATTTATTTTTGAGAAAGGCAACCCATGTCATTCTGGAGAAGTCATCTATTATCAGCATGAAATAGGATTCTTCACTTGGTGTTCTAGTTCTAGCAGGTCCACACAGGTCCATGTGCACAAGCTGGAGTGGTCTTCTTGTTGACAACTCCTCTTTAGATTTAAAGGATGTGCGAGTCTGTTTCCCCAATTGACAAGATTTGCATATAGTACTTGAAGGCCTTTTTATTTCTAGCATGTCTTTGACAGCTTTCTTCTTGCTCAATTTGATGATATGGTCAAAGCTAAGATGTCCCAATCTCCTATGCCACAACCATGACTCCTCAAGTTTGTTAAGATGGCAGGCTTCATCTTCCTCTTTCACTATGTATACATTGTTCTCTGTTCGAACACCTTTGAGCAGAGTCTTTCCTGTTGTGCTTGACCTGACTACACAATCTTGTGCTCTAAAAATAACTTCACAGCCTTTGTCACACATTTGACTGACACTCAGTAAATTTTCTTTCAGTCCATCCACAAATAGTACCTCTTGGGATTTTCCTCTGCCATTGTCTATGCTGACTGACCCTTTTCCTTTGATCTTTCCTGATTTATCATTACCAAAAATAACATTGCCATATTTCTTTTCATCAAGAGTTATAAACTTGCTTCTGTCTCCAGTCATGTGTTTGGAGCAGCCACTGTCCAAGTACCACTGGCTTTTCAGATCTTGAGCAGTTAGAGCCAGGTCACATTTATTCACTTTCTTTATCCACTGGAGGCCCCCTTTAGTTTGGTATCTTTGGTGAGGTGATGAATTATATCCCTTTAGAGAACACTTGGAAGATATATGCCCAATTTGATTGCATATACAACATTTGATTATATTTTTTGCAGAATTGTGAGCATGAACAAAATTGCTTTGACTCATAAACCTCCTTGAGGTATTGAACATCAGTCTTTGTCCATAATTTCTACATTCAATAATTTTATGGCCAAATTCCTTACAATAAAAACAATAACCATAGAAATTATTTGCATACCTGATGTAAGATTGTTTTCTCCATTTGTTTGTTTGTGATAGCCTCTTCACTGTTTGCATCTTTTGCAGGTCTGAATTACTCTTCTTTGCATAACAATATGCAGCAATGTGTCCTGGCTTGTGGCAGACATAGCAGGTGGCATTCTTCATAGGAGGGAAGAATTTCCTCTGATGACTTCCAAATTTGATATAATTAGGGGCATATGATTCTTTTTCTGTCATCTTAGTATTCATTATATTCTTTGTTACTAGAGGTTTCTTCTGCTCTCTGTCTCTCTTATTGCAGATTTCTTCTTTTGTAGGAATTATTTGAGCTACTTCCTCATCCTTCTTTGCTTTTACAAAAATAATCTCTCTGTCAACCTTTTCTTTTCCTTTACCTATATTCTCCTTCGTAGCCTATTCCAGTCTTTATCATAGGGAATCTTTGAGCAACCAAAATTTCATTCAACTTAATAGAGCTTGTTGTTTGAGAAGGGTATATAGAAACTTTCTGTTGGGCATTTTCTAATTTCTTTCTCAGACACAAAATTTCTTCTTCCAGCTTCTCTTGTTCTCGAGATTTATCTTTGATTTGCTGAAGTAACATATCTTCTATCTTCTTGGCTTCTTCAAGTTTTACCTTCAGCTGCATGAGGACTTCTGAATTTTGTTCTTCTCCCACACATTTTAGGAGAATCTCTTTTTGTTTTCTACATTTTAGTTTGAGTCTGTCAATCTCCTCCAGAGCACTTCTTAGCTCCCCCTCAAGGTCTACTTCCCCTTCTTCTTCTTCATCTTCTAGTAGGAGTCCCTCAAGACTATGGCCATCAATAAAAATTATGAGGTTCCTTCTTCACTTGAGGGTTCATCTGAGTCTTCAGATGCACTGTTGTCTTGCTGAGCATAGAAGGATTTTCTGCTGAGTTTCTTTCCTTTCTGCCAGAACTTTGATGTGTCTTTCTCTGATTCTTGAGCTTGATTTCTTACTTTCTTGTGAGGACATTTAGCAGCATAATGTCCAACTCTTCCACAGTTAAAGCATTTGAAGTGAAGTTTACCTTTGTATCTACCTGAGCCTCTATCCAATTTCTTGACAAATTTAGCCTCTTCTTCATCAGAGCAAGAGCATATTTCTTCCTTTTCTTCTTTCTTCTTTTCTATTTTGAATGCTGCTTCCCTTGTACTTGGCTTCTTTTGTGGGAGCCTCA
The DNA here is from genome assembly GCA_034641835.2 of Pinus albicaulis. Classification (NCBI taxonomy): domain Eukaryota; kingdom Viridiplantae; phylum Streptophyta; class Pinopsida; order Pinales; family Pinaceae; genus Pinus; species Pinus albicaulis. Next base: position 1,035,091,139 of record CM076572.1, on the reverse strand, counting down.
TTTCATAGGCTGTTAGATTTCCAAGTATCCGGTTCATGGTCAAAGTCTCCCAATCCGCTGTCTCTTCTATTGCAGATACCTTGGGATTAAATTTGGATGGGAGTGATCTTAGAATATTTTGCACAACTATACTTTCTGGTATGGTTTCTCCAAGAGCTTTCATATTGTTAACAATTTCTGCAACTTTTAAGAAGAAGATGCCAACATCTTCATCATCTTTCATTTTTAAGTTTTCAAATTGGGCTCTATATACTTGAAGTTTGGCAGTTTTTACTTTCTGGTCTCCCTCATGTATATCTTCAAGAGTATCCCATATTTTCTTGGCAGTGTCTTTGTGCATTACTTTAATAAACTCTGCTTCACATAATCCATTTAGGATGGCATTCATGGCTTTTGCATTAGCTACAAAGCTTTCTTTAGCTTCTTTCTCTGTATCAGTTGACTTCGGGGCATATCCTAATTGCACAGCAGCCCAAACTTCTCCTCCTAGTCTGATTTTCCAGAAATCATAATTTTCACCAGTGAAGAAAGGGGCTTTATTGGTTGAGCATCCTTCTTTACTAGCCATCTTGGGAACCTAGGATCTCCTTTCAGTTGTTAGACTTGTACAAAGGCACCCACTCTGATACCAATTGTTGAATCTCTAATTAAACTGAGAGGTGGGGGGGGGGGTGAATCAGTTTAATACATTCCTAATCTTTTAAACTTTTCAATAAACTTATTTACACCTTCATTTCAAACTCTATTTGATGTGAGAGTAATCTTAGAATGTAATCTGAAAGTATTAGTTTAATAGAGCAGTAGACTTAATTTGAGAGCGGCAGGTATTAAGCAAATGATACATATCAGATCAATACATAAATATCATGCACAGAGACACCAGATATAAGTGGAAACCCATAAAGGGAGAAAACCTCATCTTATTATTGTTGTGATGCAAAGGCAAGCTCCAACTCCCTCTCACCACTGTTTTTCTGCAGGCACCAACCTACAGGAGGCTCCTACCTCAATTCTGCAAGCTACAACTTGCAAGGAAGCACCAACTCCCTTCAGTTTTCTGCAGGCACCAACCTACAGGAGGCTCCAACCTCAATCAGCTACAACTGACGACTATCAAGCTGCAACTTGATAGGGAAGCTCCAACTTCCTCAATTTATCAAACTGAAAGTTTGCTGATTTACCTCAGATATCAGCCCTGTTCTGTAGCTTCTCCTTCTGTTCTGATTTTCTTAATCTTCTCTGTCTTACTCTTCTATATTCTGCCTTCTCTCGATTTTTTCTCTCTTCATTTAAAAAAAAAAACCTTCCTCTGCATATCAAGATGATATTATTTATAGATTTCCTCACATGACTGTTTGTATTCTGCTTGGAATTCGAAATGGAAAGTCATGTCTCTTTGCCTTCTGCCTTCTCACTCCTTTTATCAGCTTACTCAGAAATTATAACTGTAAGTGTCAATTTTAACATTACAGTGGGAGTTTGTTTTCTCTCGGAGACTTGCCAATGCATCACAAACAATAAAAACAATTAAAACATTTACATTAAAATCTAAATGAGAACTCCAGCTTACTCATTTTGTCTCTTGGCTTGCTGCGCATTTGTCTTTTCTCTGACTGTGTCTTTGTCTTTTCTGTGACTGTGTTTTATCTCTTTTTTGTTCTCTGTATGTCATTCTGTATATGGCTACTGTGTAACTTCTGTATTTGTGTAACTGCATTTTTCATTTTTACATCAGCGCTTTATATATATAAATGAATATGCTGACTGTAATTCTGGGCCATATTCCAATGCTTTTCATTCCACGAGTGTCTTGTTGATGTAGAACATTCTGCAAGCGGAACGGACATATATCACAGTCATTGCATATTGATAATTGCCCTCCACCTTAAGCCAAGGCCCGTGGGTCCACAGACCACGCGGCACTTTTCAATACAATCACAACAACTTTATATATATATATATTTATATATAACAGTGCCTTCACAAATTTCCGTTTGCGATTAGAACTGGAACTCAAACACTTGTTAATCATAGTTAATAAGCCCGTCGGGTCCAGGCTTCAATCAAATGCAATCGGGGCGCATAATAGAAAAGTTTCGATTGCGATCAGAACACGGATGCGATTTGCATATATCAACTCCCACTTATAACTGGATCGGGTCCGCCACTTCAATCACAGCATTTCACAAAGTCGTGCGATCAATCGGAGAGTTCCGATTGCGATTGAGATTCCAGATGCGATTGAACCTATTAAATCCATTGTATAATGCCATCGGGTCTGCCACTTGATCGGAGCATATTACAAAGGACTTGCGATCAATCGGAAAGTTCCGATGCGATTAGCCAGAATTCAAATATATATACACCATCGTTAATACACCCATCGGGTCCGAAATCTTAATCGCAATCGCAAGTTTTTTAATATGTGTTGCGATTGACCACTGTTCATTGTATTTTGCCGATGCGATTGGGACAGGACTTCAAACATGTTTGAATTATAATTCATACCTCCATCGGGTCCGGACTTCCAATCGCAATCGCAACTCACATGTTCACCGGAGGAAATATTGACTGACTCATGCGATCATTAGCAATAAACTGCAGCAAAAAGCTTTCAATTGAATGCCTTTAATCTAGCACATAACAAAAACTCCGCCATTGAACTGACATATTGGGAGGGGTCCCACCTTATGTCATTTCTGTTTTGATGTAACTTTGCTAAAGTGCTCCGCTTGTATATAACTGATATATATGCTTATATATATTTTGCCGCTGGAGTGAAGCGATTCCCGGAATAATGTTTGTATTTGTTATATGTGCTCTGCTGGTTGGAGAGTGCTATTCCCGGAATATGGTTCTGTATTATATGTGTAACGCCTGTCTGGAGTCTGCGATTCCCGGAATAAGATTCATGTTGTATAACGCCGGTTGGAGTGTGCGATTCGAGGAATATGGTTCTGTATTGTATGCCGCTGGAGTGAAGCGATTCTTGGAATTTTGTAACTGCTCTCTTCCTTTGTCTCTTCTTCCGATAATGGTTCTTCACTATGCTTCTATGACTGTTACATTTTGACTTTCTTCTTGCTGCCTCTATTGCTTTCGTTGTGCCTCTTTTGCCTTCCTTTGCTATAGCGCTGCCTTTTTTGCCTGAGTGTTGCCTCCTTTGCCATCAATGACAATATTTCCAACATGTTAAATGTATGGGTATCACTAATTTTTCAGCATATAATAATTTAAGTTACTCATTAAAAAAACACTGTAATTTAACCATGAACACTTTCATGGAAAATTAAATTAGTTTAGTTCTGGGTGCATAACAATTCAGATGACTAGTCCTCCCAACCGTAGAGTTATATCTCCTTAACTCACCCCTAAGCTAAGATCCCCTGCCTCCAGTGACAGACAAGCCCCCTGTTTGTCCTGGAATAGCTTACTTAAGCACTGCCTTCGCAAGCCTATTTCTAATTTCTGCATCCAAAAATTCCAGGATCCTTTATTCCTGTTTTTGCCTAGGCTTCCCTCAATGAAGTAATTTAAAGTTGTTTTTATGCTTTTACAACTTTTCTTCCTCTTCCCAATTACTTTCCTCTTCATTAGGGAAATTAAAGTTTTCTCTCCCAATCTAATTTAATAATATTCCTTTCAAGGTTTTTCTAAAAGTTTTTGGGAAAGTATAACCTTATCCATATCCTCATGAATCAAGGTTTAGGATCTCCATCTCAATCTAGTCATGTTGCACACAGAATTATTCCATTTATATTTATTGATAAGTATTTAAATAAATCCACACATTGTTTCTCTATTGGGTCCACTTTCCCTTTGGATTTTGTTCAAATCTCCAACTAAAAAGAACAAAAATTTGGGGTGTTACACATTCCCCCTCTAAAGATAAACACTGTCCTCAGTGTTGACAAAATAACTTTAATAGTTCACTGTGAAAATAGTGATGGGTACCTTTCCATCATTTCACTTTCTCTTTCCCAAGTAGCTTCTTCAGCAATAAAGTGCTTCCATTTCATTTTTACTCTGGCTATTGTCTGATTCCTTAGTTCAATTTCTTCACACTCCAAGATTTGAAGCGGATCGGGAAGGAATTCCCCTTCTAGTTCCACCTGAATCACATTCCAATCAATAACGTGAGCAGAATCATGTACATATTTTTTAAATAAAGAAACATGAAACATATCATGAACTTTAATATGCAGGGGTAAGGCCAGTTTATAAGCCACTGGTCCCACCCTTTCCAGTATATCAAACGCTCAACAGTATCTAGGAGCCAATTTTGCACAACTGCCAGTGTGCAAAGTGCTCTTCTTGGGCTTAATCTGCAGATACACATGATCACCCACACTGAACTCTCGGTGTACTCTCTTCTTGTCTGCATAACTTTTCTGCCAATCCTGAGTTGTCTTGATATTTTTCTAAATTTGTTTGACAATTATTTCCATTTCCTTAAAAGTGTCTGGCCCAAGCATTAATTTATCTTCAGGTTGGCTCCAGCTTAAAGGAGTGTGACATTTCGTTCCATAAAGTGCTTCAAATGGACTCATTTTTATGGAAGTTTGATAGCTATTATTATAGTCAAATTCTACTAAATGTATATATTCTTCCGATTTAGTTGGCCCATCCATCACATACATCCCCAACATATCTTCTACAATTTGATTTGTTCTCTCTGTTTGACCATCTGTTTGAGGGTGATAGGCAATACTAAATTTTAATTTAGTACCCATGCCCCCAAACAAACTTTTCCAAAAGGCTGCAGTGAACTTGGTGTCTCTATTAGAAATAGTCATTTTAGGGACCCCATGTAGCCTTACGATCTCTTTCATGAACACATTCGCTACTTGGGCTGTTCCAAAGGTAGATTTAACAGGTATGAAATGTGCGGCCTTCGTCAAAGTGTCTACCACTACCATCACCGTGTCATGCTGATATTTGGTTTTTGGTAACCCAGTTATAAATTCCATAGAAACAATTTCCCATTTCCATTATGCAATTGGTAAAGGATTTAGCAGTACAGCTGGATGTTGATGTTCAAATTTTACTAGTTGACATTCCATGCATCTGGCTAGGTAACTTGATACATCTCTTTTCATTCATGGTGAAAAAACTTATTTTTCAAAGTTGTGAGTAGTTTCTGATATCCAGGATGTCCAGAATAAGGTTGTTTATGATATTCATCTAGAATTTCCTTTTTCAAAGAGTCTACATTGGGGATGTATAGTCTTTCTCTATAACAAATCAGTCCCTTCTGATTTTGTGTATACCCTTTCATTTCCTTTTTCAGCATTTGAATTTTCAGTTTTTCATAGATTGGATCTTGATCTGCTACCTTTTTAAGTAATCCTTATAAATCAAAGTTAGCACTACTCCCAATGTTGATTATGTTTTGGCAAGCATTTTTGCTTAGGGCATCAGCAATTTTGTTTTCTTTTCCTTTTATATGTTTTAATTCCATATCAAATTCACTCAAAAAAGACATCCATTTGGCTTGTCTAGCTTTCAAATATGTTTGAGTGAAGAAATACTTTAGGCTGATGTGATCTATCATCAAAATAAATTTATTCCCTAGAAGATAGTGTCACCACATCTTGCACACGTGAATTACAACAGCTAACTCAAGATCATACACATTGTAATTCTGTTCATGTTTCTTAAGCTTTCTAGATTTATAAGCAATGACAAAATTTTCTTGCAATAATACTCCCCCTAATCCTTTTCCACACACATCAGTACATACTATAAACTCCTGGTCAGGATCTACAATCTTCAAAATAGGTGTTGTAGTAAGTTTTAATTTTAGTTGTTCAAATTCTGGCATTTTTCTGTCCATTCAAATTTTGTACCTTTCCTTTGCAATGAAGTTATGGGATAGGCTAAAGTGGAAAATATTTCCACAAACCTTCTGTAGTACCCCACAATCCCCATAAATGATCTTACCGATGATACATCAGTAGGTATAGGCCATTCTCTAAAAGACACTATCTTCTCAAGGTCAAAAGCCGACCCTTTTTCTGAAATTATATGCCCCAAATATTGAATTTTATCCTCATAAAATTCACATTTGCTAAACTTGGCATACAACTGATTCTCCTTAAGAGTCCGCAACACAATTCTAAGGTGTTCTTGATGCTCTGCCTCACTTTTTGAATAGATTAAAATGTTGTCAATAAATACTAGTACAAATTTATCTAAGTATTTATTCAAGACAGTATTCATTGAGCACATAAAAGTGGCAGGTGCATTTGTCAACCCGAATGGTAGGAATACAGATTCATAGTGTCCATACCCGGTTCGAAATGTTGTTTTGCTGATATCTTCTTCTTTAATTCTCAACTGGTGATAACTTGTCCTTAAATCAATCTTGGAAAACACAGAGGCTCCCCTAACTTGATCAAAGAGGTCATCTATTTGGGGTAATGGATACATGTTCTTGATAGTCAACTTATTTAGTTGACGATAGTCAATTCAAATTGCATGCCAATTATTTAAATTTTCCTCGTTTTCTTTTCATTCAGAAGCAAGACACAAAACATTTTTCCACAGTAATAAAATTTTAATTTTTCTCAATAACCATCAACTAAATGTGTTGTATAATAATTCTTTTATTATTTTCCCAATACTTAATACAACAAAATTTCTAATGCTATTTCAAATTATTGTTGTATAGCAAGCTAGTACCTAGGAACATATTTTATAATAGTACTATAATTCATAATAGATTATAACTACATGAATATGTTGTAATCATATGGAACATTTATCTGTTTGTAATAATTATGATTTCTACTTAACATATGTTTTTAATTTCTACATATTAAATATTTATTTTATGTTTCATGTCCTACTTCACAGATTCTTTTCTACAATATTAAGGTTTCTTATTTTAAAGTCAACTTTCTTGACACTGGATTTGCTACTAATCATTACCATAGCATAATAATAAGTAGGATAGGTCACCATTCTTTTGCAGGTAAAATTTTCTATTCTACAGGTTAATATAGTTTTCTGATATATACAGATATATATCTAACACATAAATAATATTATGCTATATCACCACATAACAGTAATATATTTTCTGAGAGATACTGATCTCAATATTTAAGCCATTGATTGGTTTAGACATTCTGGTAGATGGATCTCATCAGACCTACACCCATACAACCATATAGATCTAATGTATCTTTGCTTCATTTAAGTTTGTTAAATGTATGGGTATCACTAATTTTTCAACATACAATAATTTAAGTTACTCATTAAAACAACACTGTAAGTTAACCATGAACACTTTCATGTAAAAATAAATTATTTTAGTTCTGGGTGCATACCAATTCATATGACTAGTCTTCCCAACCGTAGAGTTATATCTCCTTAACTCACCCCCGAGCTGAGATCCCCTGCTTCCAGTGACGGAAAACCCCCTTCTCTGTCCTGCAACAGCTTACTTAAGCAATGCTTTCTCGATCCTGTTTCTAATTTTTGCGTCTAGAAATTCCAGGAAGCTTTATTCCTATTTTTGCCTAGGCTTCCCTCAATGAGGTACTTTAAAGCTGTTTTTTTTCTTTTACAGCTTTTCTTCCTCTTCCCAATTACTTTCCTCTTCATTGGGGAAATTAGATTTTTCTCTCCCAATCTAATTTAGTAATATTCCTTTCAACGTTTTTCTGAGAGGTTTTGGGAAAGTCTAACCTTATCCATATCCTCATGGATCAAGGTTTAGGATCTCCTTCTCAATCTATTCATGTTGCACATAGAATTATTCCATTTATATTTATTGATAAATATTTAAATAAATCCACACATTGTTTCTCCATTGTGTCCACTTTCCCTTTGGATTTTGTTCAAATTTCAAACTAAAAAGCATAGAAATTTGGGGTGTTACATGTAAATATCATTTCCAGGTTGGATGTTGGTCTACATGAAGACTGAGTATAATAAAAAGCCTTTTTTACTTCATTCTGGAGGATTTTGTGACTCAGGGAACATCTAGTGTGTGGTGTGTCTCTTTTCTTTGTTAATTTCTTCTAAAATATGAAGTGCAACAACTAGTAAGGTGTGAATGAGAAACTGTTAAAGGATTTAACAATAAATTATCTACTTTCAGTTTTCTCTGAATTATATGTGTATTATAGAACATGTCAATGAAGATTTCATAAAGGATTTGTGGAATAATTTATACATGTATTATATTTTCTAAATGTTGTTTACTTTGGATAAACAAATTTTGTGTAAAGAGCCATCATCATAGCTATGTGACTAATTTAGGATAGAAATATTTCCTGCAATAGGTACCAGCTATCCATCTTCTCCATTTGTACTCTCTTCTCCCTATACTACCTTTTACCCACACAATTTATACTTTCCACAACTTTCCAAATGCATGAAAGTCCTAAAGAACATAAAAATAATTTCAAAATATTTGAGAAAACCATCCCACCACTCAAACAACCCATTTGAAATGAACTATGATGTGTAAGGCTTACTCCTTATGTAGTCAAGGAGTGACTCCTTGCACTAACGCTCTTCAATTAAATCCATTTTTAGATTTTTTTTCACCGACTTTCGAGATGAATCTCTAAAACTCAAATAACTTCTTTGAATTTTACTACGTTTTGACCCACAGTTTAGAGAATCTATGAAAAATGGTTTAGATATGTGATATTTAACTATCACAATTTTTTATTCCTTGTTATCCCAAGGAGTTGTTCTTTTCTCACTCAAATTTTAATAAATTGAGGAGGATCCCTTTCATTCTTCTCATTCGATTCTAGAAAGAAATATTAGAATCAGTCTCTCAGGCTCCCTATTTTATGAGCTCTCTATATTTCTTTTAGGAATATTTTCATGAGTTTGATAAGAATGCGCGTGTATGCGAGATTATTTTTGGACCTAAAGTGGAAGAAATCTTTCTATATCTATAACACGTATGTTTGTAAACATTTCCAATATCATCTCTAAAGTTTGTAGCCATTAGATCTGAAGTTTGTAAACATTTCCAAGTTTGACTCTGGCTAATAAAAATATTTTCCATTGTGTTATTATTATTGCTTGTTACTCTATTTCTTCTAAAATTCATTCAAGGTTCCTCTAAAGCTCACTTAGGATTCTAGAGTATTGGAAATTCTCAATTTTATCTCGATAAGGTAGGAGGATGTTAAAGGAAGTTTGGAGGTGAAGGCATTAAATCTGTCTGAATATTCATGAAAGAGTTCATGTAGGAATTTTTGTAAGAAAGTGATCATGTGGATTAAGAAATCATCATCCCTATCAAGGGAGGAAATATTGTTGCATCTCTTTCCAATCACCCAGTATGGTTTGATTGTTTTCCAAACTACTCCATTTATTCTTTCGATGAAAATTTGGGGGACATCTTTAAAATTCAGATAAAAACTATTGGATTTGAAATGAAAAGTTTTGTAAAAATTTTTTTTCTCCAAAACTGTGGTTGTTTTCACCATACAATTACAATGTATCTCACTGTTCTCCATACTTCAAGTTGCGACTCACAACATTGATATGTTGTTCTTATAGACCTTGTAAATCAAAATATGTTACATCAAATAATTACATGGGAAAACATATCTTTACCATCTCATTGGGTTATGGATGTACATAAACATCGCAAGCAACAAACATTACTTCTACTAATATCAAATAATATGCTTCATCGATTGTTATTTATTTTGATCAATATTATCCGCTTTTTTCTTGTTTACATCCTTCACTTTTATAGTTATCCCAATATCTTGGCCCCATTTCATATTCTATTAAATTAAAAGAATGCTCTCAAATTATTTATTTACGTAGTTTAACATCCCATCATGTTGAGTCTTTTCTACAGATTTCCCCTCACTTACCCTTTCATCAACATCATAATATCTGAATAAATCTGCCACCAGTATCAATAGAAAAGGTGCCCTTTCTAATTGAGAATTCTCAAATATGGCTGATATTAACTTTCCACATTATAGTCATATCTTGATGATGCACTCCATTCCAGAGTTAGAAATAGAATATCACAGGCTCAAATAAATATTCAGTGGTTGTTGTACCCCTATAACACCAAAATATAGACTTGGGTATGTAGAAAAAGGACTGTTCTATTATTCTTGCTTATCATTTTGATAGTTCCCTTTCATCCAACATAAAAGCACCATCCATTCCTGAAATATAGAAGTTCCTATCTCTTATGAAATTTTGTTATAAATTTCATTTAAATGGTGACTACATGAAGATAATGTCAGATTGGGATCTTTTCACTCATCCATAGACCATGGTATTTAATAGTACAACTCCAAATAAGAAAAAAAAGGACTTGTGTGACAAATGAAAATCATATGTAGATAAAATAAAATGCTAGATTTATTTCTATGAATGGAGAGTTAAGAAATTAAATCAATCTGTCCAAATGTTAGAGACAAAATCATCAAGTCTAAAACACAAATGGAAGGGTATAGGTGGACAGGGAGTAAAATATGTTTCTACCTTTCCCCCTTTCAATAGAATAATCATGGTATAAGATCAAAATAAATCTCTGGATATCCCAATTGTCCTTGCAAATAACAAATCTCAATTAGCCAATGCAAAAAATAAGTTGCAAAGTGTGTTAGAGAAATTAAATTTGACAAATATAGCTAGTTGAGGAATGGTTTCACACACTTTTCTCGCTAAAACATATTAATACTCCTCAAGTGTTTTCTAATGAAATTTATACTTCTATAAATACTTTGAATGAAAAAGTATCAAATATCAAAGAAGGTTTAGAAGAAAAAAAGGGTTTGGTAATTGAAGAAAAATATGTTACTTCTAAAATCCATGAGGAATTAATAGAAAGTATTGAGGGAGCCTTACCAAGATTAGACAAATAAATTAAAGAGAGATATGAGGGAAATTTTCCTAATAAAATCATTCCACTTACTCATGTTTTTCCACAATGTGTCGCTGTAGTCAGTTCACCTATTTTTACTCCAGAAGAATCTATAGTGATGAATAAATTTCCCATTAGAGGAAATTTCAACCTAAAAGTGCCCATGATTTTTTCAGGTAATTTTCATGTCCTAATATGTAAACCAATCAAAATATTTTAAATTTAAAAGAGGTACATATAAATATTTTGGAAGGAAAAGAATAAAAACTACTTTTTTTTAATTGTATATTTTTCTCATCTCCTTATAAGTTTACTCATTTGGATGTGGAATTAAATTCCACATCCAATGAGTACCAATTATGCATACTTTTGAGAAGATGCACGATCATAAAAATTGAATATACATTAAATAAGTGTGTTCAATTTGTAATGTAGCTTCATTTTTTTTTATCAATGTGAGTATTCTCTAAAGTAAGCATAATGGGTACTCGTTGGATGTGGAATTTAATTCCCCATCCAATGAGTGCCCACACTTGAAATTTGAGTAAAACTATAAGGAGATAAGCAAAAAATACAATTAAAAAAATATATATTTTTCTTCTTTTTCTTCCAAAATTCATAATTCTTGTTTTATTATTTTAACTATTATTTTATTATTTCTCATTAGGAGCCCACTTTTAGGCTAAATTTACTCTAATGACTACATTTTCACACTGAAAAAACTAAGTCCTCATCATAATACCATCTATTTGTCATTGAAAACCATGTCTTACAAACCAAAGAAACACTTCCTTGGAACATATCTAGACCTCGAGCTCTAGTCCTTTATGGTAATGGAAAGCTTTTAGACGTTCAATCCTCTGTATACAAGTGGTATTCTTAGTGGAACATAGATGGAATGTTTGTAGGAAAATTCCAGCAAGTCATTCATATATTGTTTGTTTATTACAAAATCATGTGTATGAAGGGAAGGTCAGAAGTAGAAGCATGAAAGTCAATTATTTAATGTTTTACTAGTACTTTTGAAAAATGGTGGGAGGTAGAATCATCTCTAACCTTGATTTCTAAAATGGAAGAAGAAAATATGAAAAATGAAGGTGGAGATATAATATTACGTGAAAATGTTCCTTAGAAAAATATGATTAAATGGAAGAATAAAATATGAAAAATGAAGGTGGAGATATAATATTATGTGAAAATGTTCCTTAGAAAAATATGATTGGTGCTTTAACAGCAACAATTTTTGTACACTAGCATGGAATATAACAGGAAATAGCTTATAACATTCTCTGATATTAATGAACATGAGATGCAAGAAAATGTCTTACTATGATGACTTCAAGAGAGAGTGGAAATAGATAATATATGAAGTCAAAGATAGTAAGAATCTACTTTGGAAGAAATTTTATCTTGTTTCCATAACCAACAAGTTTTTAAAATATCTCTAAGAGAAAGAGGCCTTTAAATAACCATATGAATTCTACACATGTAGAGAAATATATTCTATTATTACGAGTTCCCTTGAAATTCTCTACACAAATACTAAATTAAGTAAGTCCATCCAAAAAATATCCAAACTCCATGATAGTAAATTCATCTATGAAAAATATGACTTAAGTATTGAAGGTCATATCAGAAGTCGAAAAAGAGAAAAAAATGGTTTGAAGAATATCAGGAAGGAAAAATATAACAAATAAAAGCCTCATTTTCAAAGAAATTATTCTCATAAGGAAACAAAATATTATCTAAAAACTCATTATTACTCTCAAGTAGAAAACAATCAAGCAACAAGCAAAAAAGTCAATTGTTTGTCAGTTCCATGGGTAGACAAGGTGTTTGGAAAATAGGTGTCCACGAGGAGAAGCCTGAATAGAATTAAGAGGAAAAGTTTCTATAAAGAGTAAAGAACACAAGAGAAAGATCATAAAGATTGAGAAAAATGATAGCACAACATTGCAACAAATGTGGATCAAACACCCATTATACAAATCATTTTCCACATCATCCGTTTCACATCAAAAGTGAATAAGTCCATGTATTAAATTAGGGATGTTGTGCTTCATGTCCAAGTAACTTTTCATTTGAATATGATTATGAAGACATCTCAAAATAAAAACAATAGCTATTGTTTATCGTATATCATTTTAGTTGTGAAAATCCTCAAGTTTGTAATTGTTAGATAAGAGGATAACAGTTCTAAATCAAAAGGTGAATCAGAATATTCAGACTATGAATAAATTCAACCTAAATAAACTAAAAGTTTGCATGGCTAAGGGAGGGTCATATGATGATGCACAAATGATTGCATAATTAAAGCATTTCCTAAAGGAGAAATGAATGTTGCAAATTATTATACTTCTTGCTAAAAACAATGGTGAAAGCACATAAATCTCCAGAGTTCACAACTGGTAACAATGCTCTCTTTTTTTATGCTGCTTTTGAAAATAATACCATTCCATATATCGGGCATAATAGGGATGAGAAATTAGAACCATTAACCACAAATGGTTTAGGAAAAAAAAATGTGTTAATAAAATAACTTGCAAAGCTCAAAAAGAAAATGAAGAAAATAGAAGAGCGAGTAGGGGAAGAAGATGGTTATAAAAAAAACCTTTGGGAAACACAAAAAAAATCATATTGCTACAAATTCAATTTTAGACAATTGCTTTTGGGCCACATCTTATAGATGATGTACCCTTGAAAGAAAATTCTAATATAGATATATACGAAAAAACTAGCATTGAATGATTAAATGCTATTAAAATATTGGCCATTGACATCAAAAATATCATGTTCTGATGAAATTAAAATTCAAGGTCAATATTTCATGCTCACAACCTTGATATAATATTGGTATGATTTGAATATATTGCGCAAATATATTATCGCATCTAGATACTGGAGTAAAACAAGTCATTTGGTAGTTGGTCTTGGAAATAAGACAATGGAAATGAATTAAGGAGCTGTAAAAGAAACTCTATGTTTTGGCCACTACTATCTTGATATGGAATTTCTACTTGCGGAGATAGCAGTAGCATGCATTCATGGTACTCCTTTTTTAGTTGCTATTGAATCTCATGGTTCTTAGAATATGCCTGATGGAAAATTAGCATACTTCATTACTATTCCTAAAATTAAAGGAATACATGAAAATGGAATAATACTAAGGTAATCTTTCCTTTTGTTTCTATACCACAATTTTCAACAATGGTTCAAGTATCCCAAACCCTTTATTAATATAAGAAACATGTAGAAGAACTGAAAAAAAATGAAATTAAATAAGGAGATTTAGGACTAATTACAAGATCCATACAGTAGGAAAAAATAACACATTTACAATCCAAATTTGGACAACAATTATGCACTAATAATCCTACTACTTTCTAGGAAAATAAAAAATAATATGTTAAACTTCCCTAAAAATAAACATATGAAGGAAGACCATACAGAAGTAGAGAAATCCCTATGCATAATATTGAAACTCTATGAAGAAGAAATCATAGGTATTCTTAAAAAGGGACTAATAAGAGTCCACGAGGAGCTCAAATTTTTATGGTCTTTATGTCAATAAATATTCTGAGCAAGTTAGAGGTTTTCTAAGTCTAATAATAAACTATAAACCTCTTAATAAAGTTATTGTCGATGAAACATATCTTATTTGTCACAAATCTAGTCTAGTGGATAGGATAGGAGGCTTAAAAAATATGTTCAAAATATGATCTTAAATGTAGATTTTGGAAAGTGGATATCAAAGAAGGAGATAAATTCAAAATGACATTCACTGTGCTTGTAGGAAATTATGAATGGAGTGATATGCATTTTAGGTTGAAAAACGCTCCATCAAAATTCGAAAGGATTATGGATAATGTCCTTAAACCATATTTTTATTGGTTGATAGTCAATATTGATGATGTCCTTGTATTTTCAAATTATGTAGATTAACATTTCAAACATTTGAACAAGTTCCCACGAATTGTATAGGATGCTTGATTGGTTATCTCAAAATGGAAGATGGGATTGTTCAATACAAGCTTTCTCATCGTCTTCTTTAATAACGTGAATCTTTGAATGTAACCTACCCACCGGAATCACTAGACATGTTAGCTCTATACCACAAACTTCATGAATCACTTAGTGCATGGGTATTCAGACGAGATTTGAAAAGCTCAGTTCCTTTATCAACTGTCGGGGTGCACACATCATAATCTCAAGAGCTTTCACAAATGGTCGCAGGTGTATGCGAAATGCAAAGAAGATAAATAGAAAGGTAAATCACTTGGTTTTCGTTCTTGGTTCAACCATATATAACTTTGGGCGGCGGCTCCAAAAAACAAAGAGATCCTAAATCAAATTGAGGAATGATACACTCCAAAAAATTGAATAGAGGATGACAATGAGAGGTTATTCAGATATTTGGTTTTCCCTATGGATAACGACCCAGGAACTTAAGATTCCAATAAAATTAAAAAGGCACACCATCAGGGCATTGTAGAACCACCACTCCTCAACAAGCAACCTTCCTTTATGATCCCTCTGAACAATAGCCTAGTAGGTTCACAAGATTCCTATGTTGAATTTTTGGCCAAAAAATTTCACAGTTATTTATTTTCCATTTCAGTCGTTAGCTAAAAAAATTCAGACAAAAATATATGTATCATTCTCTTTTTAAAAGAGAAGCACTCATGGGTAAAAAACAGTTTTAAATCTCTTCAATATATTCCATACCAATAGTCAAGTATGTGGTCCCATTACTTTGTAAAGGACTAACACAAAATATTTAAAAATTCATTCTATTTGAACAACCTAGATATGAGAGATAAAGTGATCCACCTAACTTTGATGAGTTTTAGAACGCTGAAATATGTGCTCTACAAGGCTATTCACATTTTATTTTTCACCCTCAATTATAACAACTGTCCAGATGTTTTCTAAGATCTTTTTGAACACTGTTGAAACAATGGAAACGCACATCCCTCAATGAAAGCATGAAAATTGAGTTACATTTGGGTGTGGCGGTTTTTTCCAACTACCAAGTCAAAACGAAATACAAAATTCACTTTGTTTGAACGATCACTCTATATATATACAAAGACAATCTCTAGCCATAATCCCAAACATTACAATATCAAGCTCTCTGAAGTGGCTAGTAGGTAGGTATATCTATGTATACGAGAATTATTACTTAGTATGTATTATCGAACAATGGCACGACTAAATCTGTGAAAGCAAACAAACAAAACTAAGATGCATATCTTTCCCTTTAGAAATGATGTTGGATAACAATACAATATCACAAAGATGTATTTTTGAGATTTTTTTCAGTGTTTAGGGGAAATTACAAGGATTCCATTAGTGTAAAAATCTGTGTTATATTTATTTATTTCCATTTTTATGTATATTGTATGTGAATGAGATTTGGGTATCTTCATTTATTAGTTATTTTTCATGTTTTTATAATATGTAGATTATTCATTTGATTTCTATATAGTATATTGTATGTTTTTTTTTGTAAGTTTGGTAGTACCTTTCATTTTTTCTCATTTTTTTCATCCATCTTCGTCAACATGCCCACATACAGCACTCTCATTAGGGATATAGTATATTGTATGTTAAAGTGTATTTGTTTTATTTATTTAAAATTAAAATATTTATGTCCAATGGTTTATTTAACACTGTAGAATATAAAATGGTGCAAGGAATTTTTTTTTAAAATATAGAAAGATTTTTTTGAAATACAGCAGGATATTAATGATTTTTTTTATGTGTAGGTTGATTTATATATGTGTTTTTGGTCTTTTAATTGTATTTTTTCCTATATTAATTTTGTATTTTTAAAGATATTATGTATAGTAAAAATATCTTTGTTTTTAAGTATTTTTGAATTCTGCAAAGTGTTTGAAAATTTGAAAATAAAGTTTTCCCAAATTTTTTCAAAATATTCCTTTATATTATATTTATAAACAATTTCAATGACCCGCTAGCAATGGATGAGGACAAAAACTTTAGAAAAACGCGTAAACTCTAAAAACAACGCTCACCCGTTAGACCTTCCACTGCGCCTTCCTCATACCTGCACCCACGCTTTCAACAATCACGCGTTTCGATTAACCAATTATTAATTATGGCTCTGGTTGTGCCGTTCCTTCACACTCAACATATCATATCATCGTCCGTTGAACTTTCGTCGATTTCTTCCCCTGGCTTCACCGGCCATTGTGTTACCTGTGGCTTCTAGACTTCTGCAGTTTCTACGCGTTATTCTTTGCTTAATGGCCAAGGCTTCTATCTAACGCCCGCTATATATATCAACGCCTATCTTCCTTCTCCAACTCATCTCATCTGCTAAGCGCTAAACTATTGCGACTGTCTAGAAACCATTCTGTGCATTTTCTTCAATATTGATCGAATTCAGTTCTGTTTCTAACCATCCGAAAAGATGGTTCACAGGAAACATGAGCACCACCATCAGAAAAATGAGCAACCCCACCAGAAAGAGATGGAAAGCAAGAACGTACCCCATAAGATTAATGAATCAGAATACAACAAGGCAAGGAAATACGAGAAGCATCATAAGCGTATGGAACATTTGGGGGAAATGGGAGCAGCCGCTGCCGGAGCGTTTGCAATGGTACTATATATATCTTTTTATTCATTAATTTTAAATTTTCTGCTAAATAGATCCATATATGGAGTCAAGTATATTTTTGGTCTTCTGTGATGATAACCGTATCCAATGGAATGTACTATTGAGTATTGTTTTTTGTATTTTGCAGTCAGCTGATAACTACAATATACCCAAAACCCGAATGATAGAAAATTTCTATGATTTTTATTACATACAAGAATTGTATATTAATGTAAAATTTACATGTGTGCAGCATGAGAAGCATGAAGTAAAGAAGGATCCAGAACACGCAGAGAGGCATAAGATGCAGGAGAAGATTGCGGCCGCAGTTGCAGTTGGAGCAGGGGGCTATGCCGTTCATGAACATCACAAGAGGGAGGAGTCGAAGAAGATGGCAAAAGAAGCTCATGGCAAAAAACATCACCGCCATCTATTTTAGCTAACCTCACGCAAATCATCTATTCTTTTAGAATAATTAATGTCTTCATGTCAGTCACAACATTTGTTCATTTCTTGGATGGATCTTCCCCTTATCCAAATAAACATTGTATCGCGAATCTTATAATGTGATGTAACTATAATCTCTCGAGCCTGTGATTCATCTCCATTTTGCAGAGTTATTTATCAAAACCGGCTCATTCTTTTTCCCAACATTTTGACATAAAAATACATGATTTATGTCCAGCCTTCCCAAATAAATATTTATTTGGTAATCTCTTTCTGCAAGTTAGAATTCGATAGTGAGATTTTATAGAGTAAAAACAAGTTAACTTTGAAAACGAAAACAATTGCGTACCAGAACGTTTTTGTATTTTGAAATAGGGTTTCAATATTTTATCTCATAAATAGTCATATTATCGATGTATTTTAAATTATTTTTAAAAAAATTATCAAATTATAAATTATAAATTAAACTAAAATTATATATAATAATAATAATATGATATAATATAATATAATATTATAAGTTAAACTAAAATTATATATATATATATATATATATATGGGGTAGTGTTAATAATTTTTTTTCTATTAAAATTATTATTATATTATATATATTATTTTTATAATTAGTATTAATAATAATAATTTAAAATAAAATTTGATACATTTTATGATTTTTTTTTAAATATTATAGATTAAGAGTTTTAATGCATATCATCTATTATATTATCATTTCAATTTTTATTAAGCTATTTAATTTATATAGTTATGTTCTTTTATTTTTAATGACATCTTTATTTAGAACTAACTAACTTCTACTTATATATTAACATGTGTGTATACAAACAAGTTAACTTTAAATGTCTACAATATGCACATATTTTGTTTCTCTTGTATTCACCCATCCTCCAACCTCTTCTTCTACATCAACATCAACAATGTCTTGTCAATTAATTCTAGATTCTCATTGTACATTTAAAATTTACTTGTGAATATGGTTAGGGGTATACTACACAAACAAGGCTTGTATTGACTTCTTTGTTGAGTGTTCCTAGCTTAGGACCTGCAAGTAGAAAGGAAGAAGAACAAGATTTTTAAATATATATACTCTTTTGTATAATATTACAATAAAATATATATGCCCAACAATAAAAAACACCATGTGCCATAAACCCACTTTTACCAAAACTATGCGTCGAAAACCACCAAAAGTGAATGCAAATGACCACCACATTCTCTTCAAGGGAAATACCCTTGAAACGTCATGTAGGGGGGTAGTTGTGCCCCTAAAAACTCCCTAAAAGGGTAAACTATCAGCTCCTTGTGAGCCCCTCGTTGTGTGGTGATATTCATGCAAATAATATAACACATATCAACCAAACATTCTCACACTTGTTTTATTTGTACATAGGGGGTCATAGAAATACATGATAAGAAATTTAGGGAAATAATGTTCATAATTTCTCTATACCATGTGAATTTTTTAGTGCTAAAAACCTTTTTTTATTGAATATACAACATTCTTGATAATATCCACATTTTACAATAGGACTTTCTTGTCTCCAATCATATCTCTCATGAATTGATATTGAGAATCAATATGTTCTATTTTTGAATGATAAGTTGAGTTCTTCACCAACAATATTGCATTATAACATTCACAATATATCTTTAAAGCTTTTTTTACCAACCAAATTCCTGAACAAAATATTTAAAACGATATTTCTTGCTTACTTATATGAGTGGCTACCATATCTTCATCTCAATGTAGTTGGGAGTGCTACTATAAATTTTATTTTTATATTCCAAATATGTTAAACACATATCCAATTTTTTATCTTCTACAATCCATATCTCCAACCCAGTTTGTATCAAGAAAGGTACGTACTTCCAACACTTTATCCAATAATTGTTTTCCTTGGTAGCACACTCCATAGCTTGTAGCGCCATAGAAATACCTAAAAATCATCCTTAATATTTCCCATATACTTTCTTTGACTTAATGAAAGTTTCTTGTTTTTCTAACCTCTTTATTTCCATGCCCAAGATAACATTTTTAGCACCAAGGTCCTTCATATCAAATTTATAGGAAAATTATTTTTCAACTTCTAGGATGATTCCGCTATCATTTCCAATGAACAATATATCATCCACATACAATACTGGAAATAGATAAAATGATCACTATCTAATTTGAAATACACATAGTGATATTTATTTATCCTTGTTATCAATTTTTTATACCACATCCTTGGTGATGCTTTAAGTCATACATGACCTTTTCAGCATGCATACTAGCTATTTCTTTACTTTCATAGTAAAGCCTTCTAGCTACTTCATGGAGATTTCTTCTTCTAGATTCATATGTCAATATACAATAAAGAAGTCAAGCACCTAAAACTATTGAATCAGAAGTGTGATACATTGGATAATTGATGAGAGATTTGTGGAGATGGACTCCCTAGCCGTGTGATACATTGGATAATTGATGAGAGATTTGTGGAGATGGACTCCCTAGCCTTTCTTACCCACGCGACCAACAAAATTGAGTCTCCTATGCCTGTGATCTTTCAGGTTCTCCATTCTATGACTAGTTTGATACCTTTCCAAAGAGATAAATATTCTTCTTGATTATTCATCACGATGCTGAAACTCTAAGCAAATTGAATCTCTATTTTTTCATCAAAGTGAAGGATAACCCCTTCCACTCCTACCCACCCTTAATCTAATTATCAATAATTATTAGGTGGATGGTAAGGATTTAACCTTCATGGAATATTTAGAAAACTCATAATAAAATACACAAATCAATGTTTGAGATTTATCTTCAAAGTGGTTATTCCCTTTTTACCCTTTTAATTAAATTTATTAATTAAAAAAATTTCATATAAACAATGGTAAAATGAAGGGAATAATGGTTTATTGGAAATGTGATATTGATAAGCCATATATTAATCCATGATATTATAACAAACCAAATAAAAAATATCCCATTAAATATACATATGTTTAAATTATATGTTAACTTTTTTTTAATAAATAATAACTTAAATCTAATATTATAATTGATTTATTTTTAATATCTTTTAAAATTTTCTCAACCAAAATTTTATTATAAAATAAGCATTTTGATACTTGTTATAGATTTATTTATATTAATGTTTAATGATTATTAATTTATATAACTATACTAAATATAAGCAATGATACATTCCAATTCAAAAAGAACACTATCATTAAAAATTTTAGATTGAATTCATCGATTTATCCATCTATATATGTTATAAAACCCTTAATAATGTTAAAAACCCCATGGAAAATACTAAGGTGGAATACATGGATATTTAATGAGAAGCCGATCCCCATAGATTATTATGTCACAAATGGGAGCCTCATCTTTTATTTGTATATCTAAAGATGAAATATTTTACTATTTTTGTTTTTATTAAAATACAATTGACTTTCAATTAGTTTCAAAAATTTTAAATATATTTTGTAAAGTTGATTAAAGTTTTGAAAAAACTAAATATCAAATTTAATATTTTGAAAATTAAAGATATATTTTGAATTTTTTTAAATTTAAATTTGTATATTTTATTAGTTCATACAGATGAAGTGACTATTTTTATGGAGTTATATCCAGAAAGAAATTAAATAAAAATAAAAATGATATATCACCAAATTGCATCATAGTACACATATAAATATTAATAATTATAACTAAATTCCAATTAAATCTCTTGTGAATATTTGATTTGACATGTTATCATTAAAATATTTTAGAATCAAAATGTCATATAATATTAGAAGAAATTAATAATAAAAGAAAATTTCAATATTTATTAAAAGTAAATTATTTTAATATATGTCTTAAATAAAATAATCTAAAATCAAATTTATGTAAATAATATAAAAAATAATTGAAAACCACTCTTTTTTATTTAAATTTCATTCCAAATTGTTTTTATATCATTTTCTAAATTTTAATATAGAATTGAAACATGACATTTAAAAAATTGTTTCAATTTCAATTATATATATATTGCGTGCACATGCAATTTCGCATTTATAGACTTACATACCCAGAATTAATGTAAATCCATTTTAACTTTGATCCATCATGTAAACTACTAGTTTCACTAACATATTTGTGGAATTAACTTAGAAATCTCAATTTACACTAAATTTCTTGACTTAGACACATTGAAATAGTTAAATTCCCAAATAATATTTCAATTTTACACATATTTGATCCCAAACATCATGTGGAAACAAGATAAATGCATTATCAACCAACACAAAAGGCCATATGATATTTGTATATATTTCTTTAGTATATATATTTTATTAATATTATTCATGGTAGTGTAATTTATTTTATTTTATTTGTATAATACACCACCACACACTTTTGAAGAGAAATCTCTATAATGTTGTCAAAGGATTTTGATTTCTATGTACTATGTACATAATTTATTTATAGTATATACCAACACAAATCTTTTAAAAATGAGACAAGAATAAATACTTTTATAAGGTTGTCAAATGATTTTATTTTCTAATGTACACTTGCTTTGATTATATACTAAGTTACCATTAAATCATAAACTTTATTTTATTTTAATTTCTAAGGTACTCAATATTAACTTTTTCATTTTACCTTTTTCCTTGAACTTATGCATTTGGTTAAACTTATATGTATTTATTTAAAAAAATACATAAGAATGTAAATGAGTTTTTGTTTTTCTATTTAATTAAGTAATTAAAATTTAATAATTTTAAATTTTAAATTTTCCATACAATTATGTTTTAATTTTATAATTAATTATTTTTTATATTAATATCAAAAAATGTTTTCATAAAAATAATTATTTAAAATAATATTAATTTTATTTTTAATTATTTTTTATATTAATATAAAAAAAAATCATAAAAAAAAATTATTTAATATAATATAAAAAATTAAAATTTCCATAATTATTCATTACTATATATTAAAATCTAAATAAAAAAAAAAATTCTAAAATATAAATAGTATTCATATGAAAGTTTTTATTACAAATTAAAGTGATATTTTTGAAAATGTATTTTTAATATAATAAAGATTAATTGCATTATTAAGTACTCAATCACATATTAAGTTGGTTGATCAAATTCATTTGTTTATATTTCCAATAGAACAAGAAAATATCTTTTATATTATTTTGATTACAATTCCCTGCTAGATATAAGACGAAATTTATCAAGAAATGATCTACAAATATACCTCTTAAAGTATGAAAACATCCAATAATTCAACTAAATTTTTTTTGTTTATTTATTATTATAGATATCCTATATACACCCATATTAAATCATAATTTCAAAATATTTGCTACAATATCAACTTCTAAACCTTCAATCTCATAAAAAATCAAAATGATTTATGATTGGATTTATTGAAAAAAAATCAAATATATAAATCAAATTTGAAAGAAAATCAAATAATTCTTTTATCTTTTAAAAATTCCATCAACAAATTTTAATATTATTAAACATTATTGTATGTGTGAACTAGTAGAATTGGAAGCTAAGACAACCCATAAATTACAAGTAATCAACAAAATACAAACAATTTAATATTTACTGGAAACATCCAATATCTTTATGAGACCAATAAATTCAAATAATAATAATAATAATAATAATTTTTTTAGTTATAATTTAATTTATTTTTGAAATATGATAGTATTTTTTTTCCACAAAACAAGGTAGTAATTTTTCATTAATAATAATAAAAATCACATGTTACATCTAGCATCATAATCATCTATTATAAGATCAAAAAGTTTTACATATTCTCCATAGATTTGATATTCTGTCAAATACAGCGATGGTTTTTTAGCTATTCTAATATAATATTTACATAAAAATACTAATATAAAGTATGTGACATGTATCAAAATAAATAAATAGGATGACAGTCGAGTAGACAGTTTATATATGCCACAATAGATTAAAAAAACAAAACAACAGTTAATTAATGATTGCATCCTGTGCCGCAAAATCGTCAATGAACGAGCGATGGTAGTACTGATATGCCATATCCCCATCATGAGATGATATATGCCATTTACCCCACTCTAACTGCGAGGCCTCCTTGGAAATTTTTTTGCCCACCTGATTCTGCTACCTATAAATGTGAGTAATAGAGATAAAAAATAAAATAGTGATTTTAGTAATAAGACCTCATCTAGAAGTGCTCTAAGAAAATGAGTGTTACATTGTTCCTTCAAGTTAAACCAATTGATGATAATATAAAAATCTCCAAAAATCTAAATTCTATTGCAACCTTGTTCGCGGGCAGAGGTGAGGAGAAGCCTGAGGCTATTAAGTTCAACATAGTTATTTGATCTCGAACCAAGTCCCATTTTAATGTGGAAATAATGAGTTTCATGCAGATACCCCAGGCAATGAGGAGTGGTATGATCCTCTCTTTTGGCCTTCAGGTGCCATTCAACCAGTTGGACCAAGCAGTATAAATCGAGGTGCCTCTCAAGATTTGAGTGCATCCAAGTACGGTGGTTGTAGAGTGCTAGAGATGACAGAAAATAGGGCAATCCACGAAAAGATGATTTATAGTTTCCGCCTGGGCGAGGCATAAAAAAAAATCTAGATGGTCCATGAAACTACCTTTTAATAAGGCTGTCCTCTGTGGGTGTGCAGTTCAAAAGTATGCACCATATAAGAAATTTCGCTTCGGGGGGAGCCTTCGATTTCCATAATTGTTGCCACCACTAGACCTTGTCCTTTGGCTCTATCAGATTGCAGAGAGTCATGTAGCCAATTTTTGGAGTGTATCTACTAGACGGAGATATAGCCTAAAGTATCTCATCCACCTATTCTATAATTCTGATGTTGGTGGAGTGTAGGGCCTTGATGAACTCACCCCAAATCGGCCACCAGTGTGTGGGGAGGTTCAGATCATGTGCATATAACCATGATTGTGAGGCCCAAGTGGTTTTCCCCAGGTCAACAATCTAATATAGGAACAGTCAGCCAGCACGAGCCGGATTTAGCCTGATATCCAAGGGTAGAGAAAATTCTTGACCGCAACTGGACCATGCATACACACAAATTTTGACCCGCTCTCGGGACCTGATGCACCAAGCCATACCTTGTTTAATCAGGTGGATGAATATGGCGATGGCCTTCCAGGTGATCTAAGTGCCATGACCCAACTGATGGTTTCTCGTGATCCAGTCTAATGTGGTGTTGGGGGAGATATATCTATAATAGGTAACTTGTTGCCATAGGCTGTGTCCAACCAATAATTTCTAACCCATATTGGCTTCCAATGTAGTAGCAAATTTTTTGAGATATTTTAGGCCCCATCCCCCCCAACTCTTTGGTTTTGAAATTTTCTCCCAAGAAATCCAAGCATATGCTCTTTCATCCTTCATAACCCACCAAAGAAACCACCGACAGATCTATTGGAGTCTAGCAGTTTCACCTTTAGGGATCCACACGAGTGCCATCCAGTATACAGCGATGGCTTTTAGGAAAGATTTTATGAGAAACAATATGTCAGCCCGAGACAGCCATCCGTGATGCCATTTGTTGATCCTGCATTCAACTTTTGCAATCATCCAATGCCAATATTCGATACGGTAATCATTTGGTTTAAGATGAAAACCAAGATATTTCAATCCATATTCCAGATTCTTGGGTTCATATTGAAATAGACCCAGAGAACGTCAGATTTCATTGATGGAGCATATAACCATCATAATGGTATATTTTCTTTGATTCAGTACCATACCTATAGCTTTGCTAAAAGTGTTGACCAACTTGAAAAAATTTAAATTATCATGACAAGAACCATCTAGAAATATAACTACATCATCGGCAAATAATAGATGCGTTAATCGAATAAAATCATTAATTTCAATACCATGAATGGAGCCCTTGTGCTTTGCTTGGGTCATGACAGCAAAGAGACCCTCCATAATTAAAAGGAAAAGTAGGGGGGAAAGGGGGCAGCCTTGATGAAGTCCCCTCTTGGCATGAAAAAAATCAATTGCAGCACCATTAATAAGGATGTTGAAAGAGGCATTGGTAATGCATCCCATAATGCAATTCAAATTTTCCTTGCCATATGATTCTTGCTATCGAGACATGTCCTTAGAAAGCATTGCCACCATGGAATCTTTTACACTTTAAAAATCACTACCCATTAGGTTTCATATGAAAAGAAATGCCTGAATCGATAAGGGATGCCCCCATGATCTATGTGTATACTTGAAGAGGCAAAGTACACATCCCCTCATTCATTTGAGGAGGTTTTTTCTTTTGCAAAAGGATAATCTTCAAATCCCTTCCCTTTCTTAAGAATTTTATCTACAATGATTCTGATAATTCCCTTCATTTTGACATGTCCAACATACCATTACAAACTTTGCTCAATATTTAGATCTTGCTTCAGGTTTCAATCTCCCACCTGAGGAATTATTTTTATTTCTATTTTAGGAGCAGTCTCTTATAGAAAATACATTTCCATTATGAGTTTCCATGTTTTTCTATCTCATCTCTTTCGATAACGAGGATGATAATATTTCATCAAACTTTAAAGTAGTTCCATTACTACTTATGGAAACAAATAGACTATCTAACCAATCCGATAGAGAACATAACAAACTAATGCACTTATCTTTATTTGAAATCATAATACCAATAGATAATAGATAACTTTCTGTAGTATTGAAGGCATTTAGATGGTCTATCATTGAGTTTCCATTCTCCTTCTTTAGGTTATACTTATTTTGTAGGAACAATTTGTTCAACAAGTATTTAGATTGGTACAAAGCCCTTAACTTGTCCAATAAAGACTTTGTTGTAGCATCCGCTAAAATTTTTATTAATATTGAATTTGAGAGAAACAATTGTATTTTTTCTCTTTTCATTTCAATCCAACATTATCTAGTCTTTTGTTGACATCCAATTTGGTGCAATAGCTATATCCATGGTGATATATTGATCTCTATCAACCAAAAAATCTTTCATTTTGAGGTGCATATCCTAAAACTTTTTCAATTGAATTTCTCAACCTATATATTTGAAATACTCTCTATTTCATTTTCACCATAAACATTACATTTCCAGATCTTCCATTATAAAAGGTTATACTATAGTCCCAATCCAAATCCCTTTGCCATAGAGGCATTTCCTTGAAGTCAAAATTGTTGTGATACCAGATGTAGGTTTTTACTATATACAATTAGTTGTTGCAAATAGATTGTCAATTAAAACAAAATGGTTGCAATGGAGAACACACACATTGATAAAAAAACTTTATATTGGAAACCCAAAACCTAGAAAACTAGCAAGATGTTTCAACACACACACACACATAGATATTTATTTTGTAGAGTATTACAATACAATATATAGTCCCTCGTAATTGTGAACACCCAATCTATTTACCATATATTAGAATAAAATTGTAGTTCCTTAATCAAAACTACAAAACCATGGGAAAAGTCACCATGCACCAAAAAATTTATTTTAGCAAAACTCTGTGGAAAAAAAAAAAATTTGAATGCAAAAAAAATGCAAAAAAATATTTTCAAATATGCTACCCACACAACTGGAATTTCTTCTCCACATTCCATGCCCCCTTATAAAGCGTTTTCTATGCTCAACACAACATACAACACATAGTAATCATTATACAAATAATATAACACATACCCAACATCCTTCCCTTAAAAACTCCAAAAAAAAATTCACTAAAAATTAACAATAATAATAAACTCAAATAACCTCATACATATATATATATATGATTACTATATACAATTATAATAATAACATTATATAAATCCTAATAACATTATATAAATAGTAATTATTTTCCAAGTTAACATCAATCTCTATAAAAAGAGCTACAATATTCATAATCTCATTCTTATCTTTGTAGATTGTTTAGTTAGATATATGCTTATATATTATAAAGTAATTGTAAAAATATTAGTAAATTGTTTTCTTATATATATAAAGTAATTGTAAAAATATTAGTAAATTGTTTTCTTATATATTTAAAATCACTGGTTTTAGTTTTTTCCATATATGTTTTTAATTTAAATTTAAGTTATATATATGTTTTTCATTTAAATTTAAATTTTAAAGTTTACACGTGTGTGTGAGACGTGTTGGTGAATTAATATGTGAGTGAGTTATAAGTTAGTCGAGAATTTGGATTCAAATCTTTGAAATTTGAATTCAATGATCTACCACATGAGTTTCATATTTTTAATTAATTATAAATAATTTCAAAAACCTATGTCTAAAAAATGTATAAGTACGAAAAATTTAGAAAGGAATGTTAGGTTCTTATATTATTAGTGTAGTCTCTTTTTGTTGTTAGTGGCACCTCCTTATTGTTATTGTTGTACCCCTGTAGTCCCCATATTTTTATTAATTTTCCCCATAAAACCCTACTATTGTTATTGTTGTGCCCTTATATTATTATTGTTAGGTCGACTAGGATTATATTGTTACCCCATGGACTCGTATATATAGAAATGAGGTTTTGTAATTTGAATCATCCAAGAATTGCATTTATTTAATGTAAAGGAGGTTCCCCCCTTGAAGTGGCTGATTTCTAAGACGTTGATCTCTCATTTCTTCTATTTTTGGAGCTCGTTTCATAACATCCCCCTTGGTATGACTTCTTGTTCGAAAAAATCTCTGACATCTCTAAATATCACAGCTCGATTATACAAAACCTTATTATTTTTTTGGGTTCTAATGTTTTTAACCTTTCAAACAATATTTATATTGAATAAAGATACATGTTTCCCCTTTTTTATCTAGATTAATCCTATTCTCTTTTGGAATGTGTAAATAAGCATCACATCCAAGTACCATAGGATTTTTAAGAAAATGTTTCTTACAATTCCATACCTCATGCAAATTGTTGTCATTCAACATTGATGAGGGTGATATATTTACTAGATAACATGCAATGTCTAGTGCCTCTAACAGGAATTCATGTCTTGACATGAAAAAACTAAACATTTTACTCTAATTCTCCATCAATGTCCTATTTATCCTTACTACAACTCAATTCTTTTGAGGTGTGCAGGGAGTAGTCTTGTTCCTTTGTATGTTACACTTCTGACAAAATTCTTCAAATTCATTCCTAGAAAATTCTCCATTATTATATATCTTCACCACCTTAATTTTATTCTCTGTCTAATTTTACACAAGAACCTTAAACTCTTTGAACTTGTCAAAGACTTCATATTTATTACTGAGGAAACATACCCATGTACTACTTGAGAATTCATCTATAAAAGAGACATAATGCATAGATTTACCTAGTAATGGAACTGGCATAGGTCTAGAGACATCATTGTTCACCAGTTGTAATATTCCCTCCGACCTCATAGAACCAAAGAAGAATTTACCCATTTTTGCATCCCATATAAACAATAACCATAGAAATTAGATTCTAGAGAGTAGCTAGACATACCTTATACCATACCATTATTTTGTAGTACTCAAAGTCCATTCTCTTTGATATTTCCCAGTCTTTGATACCATAACATAATATTTTCTCAAAAATATACAAGATTTTTTCCTTCTTCTCCCCCACTGTAAAAGGAAATGAAGCTATTACACCCATCAATAATCGTTCTTCCTAACAAATTATATAGAATTCCAAGTTGAGCTCCCTTCAACAATACCATTTACCTTTGAGTTATCATGCAGGTATCCTCTTAAAACATTTTTTTTACACGTCCATCACTCATATTTCTTACAAATATCAAATTTCTTGGCTAATATTAGGATGTGTACAACACTAAGAATTGTTTTGATCCTTCCACCCATGAGGTTCAACTTAAATTTTCCTTTACGTATGATTATCGCTATCGAGGCATGTCCTTATAAAGCATCGCCACCATGGAATATTTTACACTTTCAAAACCACTACCCATTAGGTGTCATATCAAAAGAAATGCTTGAATCGACAAGGGATGCCCCCATGATATTTGTTTATACTTGAAGAGGCAAAGTCCACATCCACTCATTCGAGGAGGTTTTTTCTTTTGAAAAAGGATAATATTCAAATCCCTTCCCTTTCTTAAGAATCTAATCGACGATGCTTCCTACAACCCCCTTCATTTTGACATGTCCAACATACCATTACAAAATTTCCTCAATATTTAGATCTTGCTCCTGATTTAAATCTCCCACGTGAGGACTTATTTTTATTTCTATATTAGGATACTTCTCTTATAGAAAATACATTTCCATTATGAGTTTCCATGTTTTTCTATCTCATCTCCTTCGATAACCAGGATGATAATATTTGATCAAACTTTAAAGTAGTTGCATTACTAATTATGGAAACAAATAGACTATCTGACCAATCTGATAGAGAACATAACAAACTAATGCACTTATCTTTATTTTAAATCATAATACCAATAGATAATAGATAAATTTCCATAATATTGAAGGAATTTAGATTCTCTATCATTGAGTTTCCATCCTGCTTCTTTAGGTTATAATTATTTTGTAGGAACAATTTGTCCAACAAGTATTTATATTCGTACAAAGCCCTTAATATTGAATTTGAGAGAAACAATTGTATTTTTTCTCTTTTCATTTCAATCCAACATGGTCTAGTTTTCTGTTGGCATCCAATTTGGTGCAATAGCTAGATCCATGGTGATACATTGATCACTATCAACCAATAAATCTTTCATTTTCAGGTGCATATCCTAAAACTTTGGCAATTGAATTTCTCAACCTATGTATTTGAACTACTCTCTATTTCATTTTCACCATAAACATTGCATTTCCATATTTTCCATTATAAAAGGTTATAGTATAGACCCAATCCAAACCAATTAGCCATATAGGCATTTCCTTGAAGCCAAAATTGTTGTGATACCAGATGTCGGTTTTTACCCTATACAATTAGTTATTGCAAATAGATTCTCAATTAAAACAGAATGGTTGCAATGGCGAACACACACATTGATAAAAATACTTTATATTGGAAACCAAAAACTGAGAAAACTAGCAAGATGTTTATATTTATATATATATATATATATATATATATATATATATATATATATATATATATATATATATATATAGATATAGATATAGATATAGATATAGATATAGATATAGATATAGATATAGATATAGATATAGATATAGATATAGATATAGATATAGATATAGATATAGATATAGATATAGATATAGATATAGATATAGATATAGATATAGATATATATTGTAGAGTATTACAATACAATATACAGTCCCTCGTAATTGTGAACAACCAATCTATTTACCACATATTAGAATAAAATTGTAGTTCCTTAATCAAAACTACAAAACCATGGGAAAAATCACCATGCATCACAAAATTTCTTTTAGTAAAACTCTGTGGAATAACAAAAAAATTGAATGCAAAATTTTTTTTTTTCAAAAATGCTACACATACAAGTGACATTGCTTCTCCACCATCCATAACCCCTTATAATGCCGTTGCTATGCTAAATCCAACAAACAATAAATGGTAATCGTTATATAAAGAATATAACACATACTCAACACCTTTCCCTTAAAAACTCGAGAAAAAACTCACTAAAAATCAACAATAATAATAAACTCAAATAACCTCATTTATATATATATATATATATATATATATATATATATATATATATATAAATTTGATTATTATATACAATTATAATAATAACATTATATAAATGGTAATAACTTAGTAATTATTTTCCGAGTTAACATCAATCTATATAAAAAGAGTTACAATATTCATAATATCATTCTTATCTTTGTAGATTTTTTTAGTTAGAAATATGCTTATATTTTATAAAGTAATTGTAAAAATATTAGTAAAATGTTTTCTTATATATTTAAAATGATTGGTTTTAGTTTTTTCTTTATATATGTTTTTAATTTAAATTTAAAATATATATATGTTTTTCATTTAAATTTAAATTTTAAAGCTTACACGTGTGTGTGAGACGTGTTGGTGAATTAATGTGTGAATGAGTTATAAGTTATTTTTTCAATTTGGTGAATGTGGGTTTACTTCTACGAAGTGGGATTGTCCCCATGATATGTATATGTTTCTTTTTTCTCTCCATGTTACATTTCCGAGTGGCATCTGGGGGATCTTTTTAGTCATTATCATCGACTCCTTGCTGGATTATGAGTCTCATGTGATGGGTATGTTTCGCCAGATCACATTATTTTTGGTTTTAGGAGCAATGTTGCATATTTTTGAAGTGATTACTCCCTTCACTTCTTATGCTGTATTATGCACTATTTTTATTTTCCATAATATAAAACAACGTTTTTTTCTTTCTGAAAATAAATAAATAAATAAATAAAATAAAAAAGAGAGTTATAAGTTAGTCGAGAATTTCGATTCAAATCTTTGAGATTTGAATTCAATAATCCAACACATGAGTGCCATACTTTTAAATAATTATAAACAATTACAAAGACCCACGTTTAAAAAATGGATGAGGATAAAGAATTTAGAAAGTGCGTCTATTTTAAAAACAACACACCCTCTTCCGTTTCAGTCGATAAACTTTCCTCTGTGCCTTCTGGTGTGGTTCCTCATACCTGCACCCACGCTTTGAACAGTCACGCAATTCGATTAATTATGGTTGTGCCATTCCTTCACACTCAACATATCAAACCACCGTCCATCGAACTTTGCTCGACTTCTTCCTCTGGCTTGACAGGGCATTGTGTTACGCGTGGCTTTCAACAATAATGTGTTTTTATTAACCAATTATTAATTATGGCTCTGTTGTTCCTTCAAACTGAAGATATCAAATCATCGTCTGTTGAACTTTCCTCGACTTCTTCCTCTGGCTTGACCAACCATTGTGTTACTTGCGGGCTCTGGACTTCTGCAGTTTCTACGCGTAATTCTTTGCTTAATAGAAAAGGCTTATATCCAACACCTGCTATATATATAAACACCTATGTTCCTACCCCAACTCATCTCATCTCCGAATCATTAAACTATTACGACTGTCTAGAAACCATTCTATGCATTTTCTTCAGTTCTATTTATTGTTGAAAATATTAAAGTCACCTCCAAGCTCTGTGCAAGTAGAAACAAAGTATAATAGGAGCAGAGAAGGTTGAGTGTACACCTTCGTGTATTCAACATACTTTAATGGAGCTGTAAAGATGAATTTATGGTTTGTGGCTGCACCTGACTTTGCAAGAGGAATTGAAGAAATAGTGGTTCAAACCACGCAACAACAAAGCTTTAAAAGAAAAGTATTTTCGGGCGTAAAAGCTCTCACCAATCAAACAAAGAAGTCTTTGTTAAACGCGCCAAGTTTTTAAACTTATGAAAGGGCCAACTCTTTTTGTGGTCCCAACCAGTTTTAATCCATTGTCGAAATTTTGATGCAATGTGGTCCCAACAACCATCGCACATCGCAATAGCCGAATGCATGTGTTAGTGTCTTGTTGATGTGAAGTTTTGGAGCAATGCGATGTTGCGATATTGCACATTGCATATCGCAAATGGACGAGTGTTTTATACCACCACATATGAGTTCACTGCCGATGTTGCAATGCGATGTGGTCCCTACCACCATCGCATATCGCACATCGTGCTTAACCACTCCGCCCATCCACAAAGGTTTCCGCCGAAGTTTATCGCCGATGTGATGTGCCGATGCCGATAGCACTCAGCGCACATCGCAGCATCGCATCATCGCAATCGCTAATCACCAAAGACAAAGTCCATTCCACCAAACCATTAATCCGCCGAAGCGTCCATGCCATGTGGTCCCACTGTCCAAGGCCACATGGATGAATCACGTTGATTCACGTTCGATTTTACCATGATGTCACTTTAACCTTTTGGTACGTGAAGATTTTATAGAATCAGGTTCAGTTTTGATTTGAATTAGGCAGGCTGCAACAGCTGGCCAATCACAAGCCGTTCACGCTCATTTTGGGCTCGCTGACGTAAGGGCGTTTTGTAACGTGAAAAGAATGCATTTAAGTTTGTTGAAGATTTGAAGTCTGGGTTAAAGTTATTTTATTTTTTATTAACTATAGTGTTACGGGGGCAGTGAAAAGGTTTCAAAAGAACCGAGGGGTGCCTTCGCAGTTGACCAAGCCATCGCACGATTGACTAGAGATGAATGGTGGAGGATCACTGTGGTAGCACAACACAGATTTGATGTACCCGCAGAGGAGTTCCTCCGCAGGGACACACAAAAGGGTTTCACAAATATGTTTTATTTCATAATTTTGTTTTATGTTTTAAAAAGGATGCTCCATATATAGAGTTGCCATATCGTATAGTTGTTAAGTTAGTTGTTTTGCACAGACAGACTGTGTATGTGTTTTTTGTAATGCTCGAAGGAAGAAAGAGAGACAGAGAGGAAATATTGTAACGTTGCATCTGTAGCGGCTAATCCACTGTAAACCAGAACTTAGTTCTGAAGATAGAAAATCTATTTTGTAATAGTTTTTATTTTGTTAATGAAAAATAAAAATTGTGCCATCTCTGTCCAACATTCGAAAACTTATATTGAATCTCCATGTTGTGGTAGAGGAGATATTATTCTCCCTGTGTGTTCGGAATATTCAGAAATTCCAACATCGTATCAAAGCTAATCCAGGCTCTTTGAAGGTGTCAAAGAAGCTGAAGGAAGGAAGGATTTGTTGCAGTGGTTCTCCAGCAGCGCGAAGCCTCAATAGAAGTTTAAGTCCAGGTATTTCTCAAAAAAAGACAGATTTTTGTCTTGTCTAAAAAAAGTGCAGTCTAGTGAAGTCTTGTTGGAGACAGAGTTTGTCTTTTAAACAAGGAAAGACAGCTTGTTTAAGAAAAACACAGTCAAGTTTAGTTCAGAGTTCAGTTTATAAGTAATGGTTGGACCAAGCATCAATATGAGTATTGGAAATACTCAGCTCCCACAATTTAATGGGAAAAACTATGATTATTAGGCCATTACCATAAGAGTCCTATTTGCCTCTCAGAATCTATGCGAGTTTGTAGAAGATGATTTTGATGAACCAGTTGATGAGCATGCCTTTAATGCCTTAACACAGGTAGAGAAGGATTTATTGAAGAGCAATAAGAAGAAGGACTCTAAAGCCCTCTTCTAATTCTATCAAGCAGTACATGAGAGTGTGTTTCCAAGGATAGCAGCAGCTAAGAGATCCAAGGATGCATGGGATACTCTTAAGATAGCCTATCAAGGTATGAGAAAGTGAAGACAACCAAACTACAATCACTGAGGAGAGATTTTGAAACTCTCTGTATGAAAGAGTCTGATAACATAGACTCATTTTTCACACATGTGATTTGGATGGTCACATACATAAGGTCTCATGGAGAGACACTTGAAGAAAGAAGGATAATGGAGAAACTGTTGAGGAGCCTACGCTCAAGGTTTGATGTTATTGTAACCACCATTGAAGAGATAAAGGATCTCTGAAAGTTCACAGTTGATGAACGTCATGCATCACTGATGACTCATGAACATAGATTGGGAAGATCAGTAAACCCATCTTTGGAGCATGCCTTCAAGACCCAGATTCCTTTTGGAAAAGGAAGAGGTCAAGGTAGAGGAAGAGAAAGAGGTAGAAGCCAAAGCAAAGGAGGAAGAAACAACCCTTCTAATACACATGGAAGGAGCAATAGTCAGAATCAAAGCCAAGGCCAAAGCAGTAGCCAGCAAGGTGGACACAAACATGCTCATAGACAAACGTATGACAAATCTAATGTTCAATGTCATTATTGCAAAAAATATGGCCATTATGCCAATGCGTGTAGGAAAAAGAGAAATGACATGAATAATAGGCAGAATGCTAATGTAGCAAAAGAAGAAAAGAACCCAAAGAATGTGTTGTTAACATGTAATGTAGCACAAGATAGGCAGGATGATGTATGGTTCTTAGATTTAGGCTGCAGTAATCACATGACTGGAAACATAGAAATGCTTGCCAATCTTGATGAAGATGTTAAATTTGAAGTAACAACAGGAACTGATACTAAGATCTCTGTGAAGGGAAAAAGGCAGAGCAAGTATCTGTGCAAGAAATGGAGAGCAGAAATTTGTGCCAGATGTATACTATGTTCCTGGCTTGAAATGCAATCTTTTGAGCGTTGGGCAGCTCATTAACAAAGGTTACAATGTATTTTTTAAAAATGATGTGCGTACAATAATGGACATACCTCCAAATAAGAAGGTGTCATGTCTCGCAACCTGACCCCAAATTTTTTTTTTCTTACACTAATAATAGAAATGTATATTCCTATTTGCTCAAATAATCACTTCTCTAACACAACCTTTACTACAATCTACACCCATGATGAAATTGATTTCCTTGCTTGATATATGATTGTTATAAAATTGTTTTTTTTCCATTGTATATCACTATATATACACGTCCACCCTAATTTGATTTGCCCCTTTTTAAGTACATATCACCTCGGCATGAGGGTGCACCTATATCATTCTTTGCGTTGTAAGTTGGTTTAAAGTATTTAAATGATGGTTTACCACCTTTACATATGTTAATAAAACTCATCACTTCTTTCGACTTGTCATGCATTCCCTTTTATTATTCGAACTCCCATGTCAAGATCAATTTTCATTAAAGTTCAATAGGAATGTTTTATGGAATTATTATGTGGACTATATGAATATATGGTGTACACATATGGTTATGATCTAAAACTGCATTAAATCGATAAATATATTGAATTGTCACATCTGACTTGCGTGAGATGGTATATGAAATCTGGAATTGAATTGTAACAATCCCAAGATATTTACCCAGAGCACGGTTTCATTTAAGGCGTCGACTCCCGTGGAGATTTTGTCTCACTCTAAAATATATTTAATTGTTATTATGTACCTTTTTGGTTACGGCTGTTGAACGCCAGCTCTTTGTTACCTTACCTCGCATCTGATGCCCCTTCTCGAGCCGAAGATTTGTACATAGAAGTCATTTTCACATTTATTTCCTGGGCTCATATGCGTAAAGGATATCAATACACCATTACAACCTCTGATTTTTTTATTGACCTAACCCTAGTTTCCAGTATGCATCTCCCAGATCGTGCCATATGTATGGTTTGGATGTGTTAGGGTTTAACGTCTACTTAATGAAGACTTTTCTCTTGTTGCTATCTCCATTTGGTTCTTGCCAGTTTCGCGGCATGATTTTTTTGCACAGGGTATTGACAGATGTGCCCTTGAACCTCTGGAGATACACCATTACTCATTTGGCACACAAAAGCAAGGGTCACAGGTAAATCTTTCTTCTTAGAGCGTCACCTCTAGCTTGCATTTACTCGTGCTCTTCGTTGTATACAACTCTTACTATATTCACGATTTTATTTTATTTTATTTTTCTCTACAGAATAAGTTTGGACTATTGATCCTCTGTCACGTTTGTGATTAGCTTCACGGACTGAGCATATTCATACTATATCGAACCCTTCACAGTGATTTGATTTCATTCATTTCGTGAGGTAATGCCATATTTCGTGTTCAGGCTTCAATTTTTTTTTTTTCATTGTGGTTTACTATCATTGAGCCGCCTAAGTCTTTGTTTTTATTTAACTATCCCGGGTTCCTTTCAATTTTAGGGTTGGGACTCGCCCATACTACGTCCTCTTTTCCAAGGTAATTTCTGATTCGGTTATGGTGTTTACAATTTTTTTTTGATAGTTTATACTGGCCTCTTCTTTGCCATACTAACCTTGCGCTGGGTTTCTTGTATCCATAGGTAACTTAACTACTTCCCGCCATCACAATTGTCTCTCTGTCCCTCGCTCTCATCATCTATTTCCATTGCGCTCTAAGGTGTTTGTATTCGTGTGTGTATTCAAGTTGGTTCTCCTTCTCGTCGTAGAGAATTTCGGTTTCTCTAGTACTCTCCTCCCATATGCATGGGTCGGCTTTAGCTCTAGTTTATTTGTCTATCTGAGACTTCTCTTTGAGTTGTTTGATTGTGGTGCGAAGTTGATAACCCTCGTCGCGCATATAAATGTAATTGGGACTGTCTAAACATTTTTATACTATGGATCTTCTATGCAATAGTCTGGTTGTACCGTATTCTTTTCCCTTTAGAGCTCATGCGCATGGATTTTCCTCGCTCGGCGAGACCTATCGAGCTCAATTTTTAAGGCCTCGTTTATTTATTGTGTATTAGTAGGTAGGATTTTCTCATGTTCACCATGGTCTCCATGCACTGGTTATTTATTTCCAGATCGACTCTGCATTTTCATTTAATAGTTATACACATATTAAATTATGGTATTTTTAATGTTCTCCATGACTACATGTAAGCAGAGGGTTTGAGTCCTCTGTCTGCTAATTGTTTTATTTTCTGCCATGGTCTCTATATGCTACCTTATGACTTATATCTTTTCTCTGTGTAATATCTATACCATTGTAAATTTTTGATCAGTGTACTAGCTTCTAGTTAGGTGTAACATTCTGGCCAGTACAATTTTCCTTTCAGTATAAGATTAGGAGAGGTAATAATATCTATCTGAGTGCTTATTCGTTTAACCCCTGGATTACAAGGGTTTAATGTTCTTAGGCTTTCTTATCATTATTATTACAATTAGAATAGTGGAAATAAATCAGTAAAACTCTTAACAAAGTTTAAGTGAATACTTTATTCGAATACCTGGTTTACATTTGTTGTAACAAAATGAAATCTATTTAAACTGAAATCCATTACATAATTTCAGATGACATTATTTCGGTGTTCATGGTTTGTTTTACCTTTCCTGTCAAGTAAGTAGAATATAATAAAACTTTTCTTATTGAGGACATATCAATGACATCTATCTTCCTGTTGTGAAACTTTCATTTCTAACACAACAATTTAGTTCTATATATATATATATATATATATATATATATATATATATATATATATATATACCTCCTAGATAGTTTCATGATATGACAATGTATTAAACCAAAATTTCATTCTTTTCCTAGTATAAATTAATTATACTTTTCATATCAGTCTTGCAATTGACTTAACCTATCATTTCTGCTTTCTTCTTTCTTCACTGTTGTACAATTCTATATCATATTTGGACTCATGCAACCAGAATTATTCATTTTCTAGTGCAATAATAATAATTGATTTCTCTCTCTTTTATATTAATAGCTGGTTTTTCAGCCTCAGATTTCCTATTTCAATACAGAGTTGATTTCGTTTTCTACAGAATTTTAGTACAGCTATATAATAATAAAGTTAAGGGAGTAAAATAAATCTCCATATTTAAACCTTTAGCAGGTTTAGAACTTCTGGTTGATTTTTCCCTTAACTCCTGTCCATACAACTACACAGAATGGAGAGGATTAATTTCCTATAAACAATTCTGTAAATGTATGGCTACCAGTTTCAACATTTAATAAAATAACATCTAATGCCTTAAATCACACTACACAGTAACAACCAAATTCAACCATCCATAAGCATGTAAGACATACCACTTCTGCTATTGACCAGTCCTCCCAACCTTAGAGTTATTTTATTCACACAACTCACCCCTGAGCTGAGATCATCTCCTAAAACATACCAACCTCTAATCTATCCAGGGATAGCTTATTTAAGCTTTTGCTCCCCACAGCCTGTTTCTAATTCTGTGTCCAGAATATCATGATGTTTTTCTTCATGTTTGCCTAGGCTTCCCTTATTTAGGGATTTTGAAAGCTGCTTTATGCTTTTCCCAGCTTTTTACCTCTTCCCAAATACTCTCCACATCATTGAGGAAACTAGATTTTCCTAAAAATCTATTTTGGAAATAAATTCTTTCAAGGATTTTTGAAAGATTTTTGGGGAAAGTATTTTCCTCTTTCCATCCTCATGGATTTAACAAGTGATCTCATAATTCTCATTTGGTCAATATGCACAGAATTATTTAATTTAATTTCCATAATTTATTTTTTAATTACATCCACAAAATACTTATCCATTGGGGTCCACTCCCCTTTGGATTAAAGTTCAAATGTCTAACTTTGAAAGAAACATAAAACTAGGGGTGTTACATATTCCCCCTCTGAAAGAAAACACCATCCTTGGCATTGATAACTAACTACTAGAGTTCATTTTTCAAACAAAAATGGATATTTTTCCATCGTCTCAGCTTCTCTTTCCCAGCTAGCTTCTTCAGCAGTAAAGTGCTTCCACTGCACCTTTACTCTTGCTACCGTTCGATTCCTCAATTCAATTTCTTCCTGCTCCAATATTTGAAGCGGCTCTGGAAGGAACTCCCCTTCTGGTTCCATCTGTATCACATTCCAATTAACAATGTGAGAAGCATCATGTACATATCTTTTTAATAATGGAACATGAAACACATCATGAACTTTAACATGGGGTAGTAAGGCCAGCTTATAAGCCAATGGTCCCACCCTTTCTAACACTTCAAAAGGCCCACAATATCTAGGAGCCAATTTTGCACAACTTCCAGCATAAAGTGTGCTATTTTTAGGTTTAATACGCAAATACACATGCTCCCCCACTTTGGATTCTCGATGTACTCTCTTCTTATCCGCATAGTTTTTCTGTTGATCTTGTGCTTTCTTGATGTTTCTTTGTATTTGTTTAACAATTCTTTCCATCTCTTGTAAATCATCTAGTCCCAACATTAGCTTGTCCTCAGGTTGGCTCCAGCTCAAAGGAGTATGACATTTCCTCCCATAGAGTGCTTCAAACAGACTCATTTTGATAGAGGATTGATAGCTGTTATTATAGGCAAATTCAGCTAAGTGCAAGTAGTATTTCCATTTTGATGGCCTGTCCATCACATACATTCTCATCACATCCTCTAAAATCTGATTTTTTCTCTCTGTCTGACCGTCGGTCTGAGGGTGATAGGTAGTACTAAAATTCAACTTAGTGCCCATGCCCCCAAATAGACCTTTCCAAAAGGTTGCTGTGAACTTAGCATCTCTGTCCGAAACAATCATCTTTGGGACCCCATGGAGCCTTACTACTTCCTTCAGGAACACATCCACTACTTGGGCTGTCCCAAAAGTAGATTTCACAGGTATGAAGTGTGAAACTTTTGTTAAAGTGTCTACTACCACCATCACTGAGTCGTGTTGGTATTTAGTTTTGGGGTAGCCCTATTATGAAATCTATAGAAATGGTGTCCCATTTCCATTCTGCAATCGGCAAAGGATTTAGAAGACCAGCAGGATGTTGATGCTCAACTTTAACTAATTGACACTCCATGCACCTAGCTAAATATTCTGCTACATCTCTTTCCATTTCTGGCCAAAACAACTTCTTTTTCAAAGCTTTTAGCATTTTCTGATATCCAGGATGCCCTGCATACGACTGTTTGTGATATTCATCTAGGATTTATTTTTTCAAAGTTTCCACATTGGGGATATACAATCTATTTTTGTAACAGATCAACCCTTTTTGGTTTGGAGTGTATTCAGCCCTCTCCTTCTTTAGTATTTTCACCTTTAGATTCTCATAATTTGGATCCTGGTCTGCTACCTTTTTCACTAATTCTTCTCATTCAAAATTAGCACTGCTTCCAATACCGTTTATGTTTTGACAAGCATTTCTGCTCAGGGCATCAGCAATTTTATTTTCTTTCCCTCTGATATGTTTTATGTCCATATCAAATTCACTCAGAAAATACAGCCATCTGGCTTGTCTAGCATTCAAATCAGTTTGGGAAAAGAAATATTTAAGACTAATATGATCAGTCATCAATGTAAATTTTTTTCCAAGAAGATAGTGTTGCCACATCTTCAAGGCATGAATTAAAGAAGCCAATTCCAAATCATATGCACTATAGTTCTATTAAAGTGTCTTAAGTTTCCTAGACTCATATGAAATAACTGAATTTTTTTGCAACAGGACTCCTCCCAACCCCTCTCTATAGGCATCCGTACATACAACAAATTCTTTATCACGATATGCAATATTCAGTATAGGGGCTGTAGTGAGTTTTAATTTTAATTGTTCAAAACTGTTTTGGCATTTTTCAGTCGACTCAAACTTGACCCCCTTTCTCTGTAGTGAGGTTATGGGATATGCTATGGCAGAAAATCTCTCCACAAATTTGCGATAATAACCTGCAACCCCCATGAATGATCTCACTGCTGAAACATCAGTTAGCACCAGCCATTCTCTAATAGCTTTTATCTTTTCAGGGTCAACAGCCAACCCTTGTTCAAAAATAATATGACCCAAGTATTGGATCTTGTCCTTATAGAATTCACATTTACTGAATTTGGCATACAACTGGTATTCTTTCAAAGTTTGCAACACTATTCTCAAGTGATCTTTGTGCTCCTCCTTACTTTTTGAATAAACTAAAATATCTTCTATGAACACTAGTACAAATTTATCCAAGTGCTTGTTTAAAACACTGTTCATTAAGCACATAAAGGTGGCAGGGGAATTTTTCAAACCGAAAGGTAGGACTACCAATTCGTAGTGACCATACCTGGCTCGAAAAGTTGTTTTGCTAATGTCTTCCTCTTTAATTCTGAGCTAGTGATAACCAGTCCTTAGATCAATCTTAGAAAATACTGAAGCTCCTCTTACCTGATCAAAAAGATCATCAATTTGAGGCAAAGGGTATCTATTTTTAATTTTCAAATTATTCAGCTGACGATAATCAATACACATTATAAAAGTTCCATCTTTCTTTTTCACAAACAGCACCGGTGCTCCCCAAGGAGACACACTCGGTCTGATATAACCCTTATCCAGCAATTCTTGCAATTGCATTTTCAGCTCCATGAGTTCCAAGGAGACTCATTCGATAAGGGGCTCGAGAAACGGTGCTCCCCCCACCAAATCGATTGAAAGATCAATCTCTCTTTGGGGGAAGATGAGGAATCCCATCCGGAAACTTCCTTAAACTCTTTATTACTTGGCAAAGTGTCCAACAGTTTTTTTCGTGTTTCGTTCTAATTTTCATACCGCATATACTTGATATCCTTTCCTAGCTTTTCTTTTAAGTTGCGAAGGTTTGTATATTTGTCTTACAGATGGGTTTTGGTTTTCCCTTGAGAATATCAGGTTTCCTTCTTCGTCTATGTAATGCAGAATTTTATCTCCAATGGGGTCACATAATGATACCGATGAAATAGGTAAGCCGACCAAAACCGGAACTCTAGCCCAAAAAGACTCAAAAAACATAAAAAAACGCCCCAAAAACAAAAAGTGTGTATTCCAGAATGCACTTCATTTTTTTGAAGGTCAAATTTCAACATTTTATAAAATTATGGTAAAAACAAAATTGATTTTTGAAAAAAGGATTGAAAAAACACCCTTAAAACAAAACGAGTTGACGCTGGAATAACCAAAAAAAAAATTGTGTCATACTTTTGCCATTTTTAAAAATAGAAGTAACATTTTTTAATTTTTTAAATTCAAGCATTTAAAAAAACCTAAAATTTAAGAACAAAAATAAGTTTAAAAAATAAAAACATTTAAAAGCTTAAAATTTAAAAATATATGAAGATAAAAA
The DNA here is from genome assembly GCA_034641835.2 of Pinus albicaulis. NCBI lineage: Eukaryota > Viridiplantae > Streptophyta > Pinopsida > Pinales > Pinaceae > Pinus > Pinus albicaulis. The sequence continues at coordinate 1,035,047,624 of CM076572.1, read as the reverse complement.
ACAAAAAAACAAAAACAATTTTTTTTTTTTAATTCAAACATTAAAAAAAACCTAAAATTTAAGGAAAAAAAAATTAAAAAATTAAAATAAAAAACAAAATAAAAATATTAAATTTTAAAAAATAAAAACAAGTTAAAAAAAGAAGGAAATTATAAAAAATAAAATACAGAAATTAAATTTAAAAAAAAAAAAAGAAAACGTTTATTAAATTTTAAAAAAAAAATTAATTTTAAAACAAAAAATAAATTTAAGGAAATATATTAAATTTTAATAAATTAAAAAAAAAAAACCTTATTTAAATTAAAAGTAAAAAAATGAAAAAATAATTAAAAATAAAAAATGAAAAATAAAATACAATAAAAATATTAAATTTAAAACAATATATATTAAAAAAACAAATAAATTATAAAAAATAAATTAAATTTAAATTATAAAAATTAATATATATATATATATATATATATATAAACTTAAATTAAAATATGTCTATATATATGATTTTATTAAATAAATAAAAAATACAAAATTTATTAACTTTTATAAAATTAAATTTAAAAACTAAACATAAAATTTAATAATAAAGAAAATTTATGAAATTAAAAAAAAAAAATCAATTAAATAAAAAAAATGCAAAATTTGATAAAAAAATATTAACAAAATTTAAAAAGAAAATTTAAAAACAAAAAAAAAATTATAAAATTAAAAAAAAATTAAAAAAAACAAATTAAATTTTAAATATAAAAAGTAAATTAAAAAAGAATAAATTTTTTGAAATTAAAAAAAAAAAAAAAATTAAAAAAAAATCAAATTACGGTATCGCAGAGGAAAAGGCCGATTCCCGGAATCGGATTTGACAAAGCACTACTCAGAAATATCATATTTCGATTCCCGGAATCGGATTTGACAAAGCACTGCTAGGGAATATCGTATTTCGTTCATATGCATATTTTTCCGAAGGTTAGCGCAAGGTCAGTTCATCAGAATCCATACATTTGCAGCTTTTCCAGTGCAGGGTGATGGAGAACCATGGATTCAGCGGCCTTGTACGCTACCGATATCATATCATGGACAGGTCTACATTTTTACCTACATTGACTTTCCTTTTTCTATTTGTTGATAATGATGTCATCATCGGAGCTAAATTTCATGCTGAAATGGATAAAATAAATTATGCTGAAGAGAATCTCCGAGGAACAACAATTAACAACTCATATTGATCTATTAAAACAAAGGATGCTATAGAAAACAAAATTAAAAACTCATATTGATATATTAAAACAAAGGCTGCTATAGAATCATGATTAGGGGATTTGCGGGCTGGTCACTGACAATGCTTGGTCAGTTCGGTCTTATGGGTTTCTACAGCCAAGTTTTTTCACCTCAAGCGAGCCTGATTTGCTTATGCTTTTGTATGATAAGGAATATTGTCAATCAGGCCATTTATTACATATACGCTCCTGTCAATGTGGTTCTGGAGTGTCTGTTGCAGATTCTATGGGGAGAGGTGTATGCATTATAGTTTTTCCTCATTCTCAATCTCCCTCTTCCGCTTATCATGATCTTAATTCTCTGGTCCATTTTTAAGAGATCCAATTTTGTAGTTTTTGTAATGCTCATCTATAGTTGCTGGATCCATATCTTATTGGTTTTTTGATGGAGGAGATGTTCTGATATGGGGAGGCCGACTGTCTCTCTCATGTATTTGAGAGAGTATTGGTCTGGCTCGTATGTTTTGGATTACTGGCTATAGCTCTACATAGCTGTGTTTATGTATGCACAATGTACTGTTTATATTTTAATATATACAGCGTTTTTTTCTTCTGAAAAAAAAAAGAATCATGATTATGTAGTGGTCTATTTAAATTTAGTAAACAAAAACAGAATGAAATCATAACTCAAAAATCTCATAAGTACAAATAAATATAAACCTTTATTAAGCGGGATTCGAATGTGGAGTAATGACAACTTTCACTTTTGACAATTTAATGAGTATATGTGTATCTCCTGACTGTGTTTTGACCTCAGATTCCATATACTTTTGTTTGTTTTGACTTTTCTTTAATTTATTTTTCCTCTTATTTTTGTGTATTATTGTATTTGTTTTGTTCATTAATGTTATTTGTTTATAACTAAGGTGTTTTTAACTCAGTTTGACAAGGCTTCACACATTTGACCATTGGTCAATTCTTCAAAATCGAATACAAACATTTCCCTTCAAACTAATCACTCCAGCAGAAAATTCACATTTATTATTCCGATTACACATTTGAATCATTAACAATATTTTCACGTAGTCCATATGGAAATATCTGTGTTCAATCCTCTCTGCACGCATTGTATTTTAGCATGCTATACGTTGATTTATTTAACAGAATTTTTGTGTGAATTCATGAGCGGATTTCAACAATTATTTCCACAAAGGTTATATCATTACGATTTAATTGCTACAAGTTTATGATTACTTGTTTCTGTTTTGATGTTGGTTGCAGGATCACACGAATCTGGGTACTACTACAACCAAGTTCGAATAAACAAGTGGTCGTTAAGATGGCGCACTGTGATAATTCAACGAAAAATAACTTCTGAACTTGACTTTCCCTCAAACTTCTGAACTTGACTTTCCCTCAAAAGAACATCTAATGAGCATTATGTGTGCTGCAAATTGAAAGATACCTACAACAAAACCAAAATGAATTCATATCGGTTTGTTGCATTTAGTCAAGTTGTCCAACTGTTTAACATCCAAGATCGACATCAAGAGTATGAATATGCCAGTTTTAGTTAATGCTGATCTCTTCTCATTAATTTTTAATCTTATTTTCAGTTACAGAGTATTTCTTTTGAAAGAAGAACTGGCATTCCCTGTAATACCTATATAAACCAAGCTTGAGATCTTGAGATTAAGGAGACTCTCTTCAGCATAAAATCCAGCAAGAAATTTAGCTCCGATGATGAGATCATTATCAACAAATAGAAAAAGAAAAGTCAATGTAGGTAAAAAGATGGACTTGTCCATGATATGATATCGGTAGCGTACAAGGCTGCTGAATCCATGGTTCTCCATCAACTTGCACTGGAAAAGCTACAAATGTATGGATTCTGATGAACTGACCTTGCGCTAACCTTAGTCCTGAGCAGTGTTTTGTCAAATCCGATTCCGAGAATCGAAATACGATATTTCTGAGCAGTGCTTTGTCAAATCTGATTCCGGGAATCGGCTTTTTCCTCTGCGATACCGTAATTTGATTTTTTTTTTAATTTTTTTTTTTTTTCAAAAAATTTAAATTTTTTTTTTTATTTAATTTTTATATTTAAAATTTAAATTGTTTTTTTTTTTTTTAATTTTCTTTTTATTTTTTTTATTTTAAATTTTCTTTTTGTTAATAATTTTTATCAAATTTTGCATCTTTTTTATTTAATTGATTTTTTTCTTTTTTTTTAATTTCATAAAAAAAATTTATTATTAAGTTTTATGTTTAGTTTTTAAATTTAATTTTATAAAAGTTAGTAAATTTTGTATTTTTTTTTTTTAAATTTAATCAAATCTAATATATAGACATATTTTAATTTAATTTCATATATATATTTTACTTTTTATAATTTAAATTTGATTTATTTTTTATAATTTATTTGTTTTTTTAATATATATTGTTTTAAATTTAATATTTTTATTGTATTGTATTTTTCATTTTTTATTTTTAATTAATTTTTCTTTTTTTTACTTTTAATTTAAATAATGTTTTTTTTTTTTTATTTAATTAAAATTTAATATATTTCCTTCAATGTAATTTTTTGTTTTAAAATTAATTAATTTTTTTTAAAAATTAATAAACAATTTCTTTTTCTTTTTTAAATTTTATTTTGTATTTTATTTTTTATAATTTCCTTCTTTTTTAACTTATTTTTATTTTTTAAAATTTAATATTTTTATTTTGTTTTTATTTTAATTTTTTAATTTCTATTTTTTTTTTTTAATTTTAATCTTTAAATTTTTTTTTCCTTAAATTTTAGGTTTTTTTTCTAATGTTTGATTTTTTTAATTTTTTTTATCTTCGTATATTTTTAAATTTTAAGCTTTTAAATGTTTTGATTTTTTAAAATGATTCTAAACTATGCCAAGGCCAAGCTAGAGTCCATTTGCCCACAAAATCTTTCCTGCGCTGACATTCTTGGCATCGAAATGTCATCGCAATGTCATCGCTGCAAGATATGTTGTAGTTATGGTATTTACTATAATCTCCTCTCAATAATTTTATTTTTTTAATCTAAATTTTAATTTTGTAATTTTAATTTTAAATTTTTTTTTTTTTAATTATATGGTTTTTTTTTAATAAGTTAGAAAAAGAAAGTTTTCGATGTTTTTATTTTTATTTTTTTGGGTCAATTTTTGTTTTTTTTCTTTAAATTATGTGTTTTTTTTTTCAAATTTTGTCATTTCTTTTGATATCATTTTCGAATATTTTTGTTTTTTTATTTATTTTTGTTTAAATTTTTTATTTTTACGAGCTAATTTTGTTTTTTTTTACATTTTTATTGGTTTTTTTTTATTGTTTTTTATATTTTTTTTTATCTAAGTTTTGTGTTTTATTACCAACATGAAAATCACCACTCTAAAAAAAAGGTTGATGCTGCATCAATACGTTTCAAAATTAGCATGAAAATCACCGCTCTAAAAAAAAAAAGTTGATGTGGCATCAATACATTTCAAAATTAGCATGAAAATCACTAACATTTTAAAACAAATATTCATACTTCATAAATAAAAATATTAGAGGGTCAAAAATGTGCACAAAAAAAAGGGTGATTCTGCATCACCACTTTTCAAAATCGGGTGCTTTCTATGCTACCAAAAAAAAGTAGGTAACATTGCGGTTACCTATTTCATCAGTAACATTGTTTTCATCATAGCCTTTCTCTTTTCCAGCTAGTCCATTCCTATCAGCAAGTCATATGAGCCTAAGGGCAGAATGTTGAAGTTTACTTCTGTCTGAAAATCATTTAATTTAATTGTTGTTTGAGGTAACTTATGAGTTACTTTCCTCTTAGTGCCAATGGCTAACTAGACCAACCAAGACTGCTGAAATTATTCATCTTTGAGATTGCATTTTTCTACCACTTGGGGGCTAATGTAACTCAAAGAAGCACCTGGATCAATTAAAACAGAAACAGATTGGTCAGCAATCTTACCTTCCATTTCAACCATGGTAGCTTGGTGTTCTGCTTGTCGATTCTCCAAGGCTGCACTAATAGTGGGTATATTCCTTGCTATATCATTTACGGTGGTAGCTTCTTGATCCCTCATAATCATCTGAATATTTCGGTGGGAACAATCCCTCAAGAGATGAGGTTCTCCACAACCCCAGCATTTCAAAGGCTCCCTCATTTTAACTGTGCCTTCCTTCTTACTTTCTCCATCTAGTTGTTTGGAACCAACTTGGGACTGAGTAGTTTGGCTTTCTTTTGGTTTATTAAAAATTTTCCGCTGATGATCCCTACCAAAATTCTTTAAGTAAGCTAGTTTTTGTTTCTTTCCTTTGATTTCACCTTTGTTTATCCAGCCTTTTCCATGCTCACCCTTTCCTTTAAACTGTTGGTAGCATAATCTAGCTTTCCTCACTACTTCGTCCATAGTTTTTGGGTTATCAAACTCGATCTTCTCTTTGTACACGGCAGGAAAACAATTCAAAAACCTTTGCTCCTTTGCCTTCTCTTCCCAAATGTAAGGGAAATATCTTAACAGATTTGCAAAATTGGTGAAAAACTCATCAATAGTGAGCTATCCCAATCTAATTTCATGGAATTCCTTTTCTTTATCATCATAATAACGTTCGTTCAAATAACGGTTTTTAAACTTGACTTGGAAATCTTCCCAAGTCACAGTTTTTTCATCAATGGCATGGATCATTTTCGTCTCCTCCCACCACAAGGTAGCCTTACCTTGTACCTTGTAGACAGCTAATCTGGCCTTTAGATTGCTTTCATATTCGTAGACCTGGAAATATTTAATTATGTTCAACAACCAGGCTTCAGCATCTTCCTCCTTGTCCCCATCATAGGAGGGAGGTTTGATCTTTCTGAATTATCCCTGTAATTCCTTTTGCTGCTTATACTGATGCCTAGTAATATCATCTTCCTCAGAATCATCAGAGAACTTGCCCTTCTTCCTCTTTCCAGAACCTTCACCTTCTTGGTTGTTCCACGAAGTTAATTCTTTGATGAGCTTTTCCTGCTCCTCACTGGCTAATGACAGTCTGTCATTCTGGCTTCTTAGCTTAGCCATCTCTCATTGCAAACTGTACAACATAGCCATCACCGGAGTGTTGGGATCTGGTGTATTATCTTCATCATGCAGATCAACATAAATTTCATCACTTCCAGCCATTTGAATTTTCTGTTTCAGCAACACTGTACACTAAACAACACATATTAGTAATTTTTTTTTTTTCCAACAAGAAATAATTTATACAGTGAGCACAACAACAACAGCCTAGTTTTCTAACATGACCTCTGATACCATTTGTCATGTCTCCCAACTTGACCCCAAAATTTATTTTTTCTTACACTAATAATAGAAATGTATATTTCTATTTGCTCGAATAATCACTTCTCTACCACAACCTTTACTACAATCTACACCCATGATGAAATTGATTTCCTTGCTTGATATATGATTGTTATAAAATTGTTTTTTTTTTCCATTGTATATCACTATATATACACGTCCACCCTAATTTGATTTGCCCCTTTTTAAGTACATATCACCTCGGCATGAGGGTGCACCTATATCATTATTTGCGTTGTAAGTTGGTTGCAGGTATTTAAACGATGGTTTACCACCTTTACCTATGTTAATAAAACTCATCACTTCTTTCGACTTGTCATGCATTCCCTTTTATTATTTGAACTCTTATGTCGAGATCGATTTTCATTAAAGCTCGATAGGAATGTTTTATGGAATTATTACGTGGACTGTATGAATATATGGTGTACACATATGGTTATGATCTGCAACTACATTAAATCGATACATATATTGAATTGTCACATCTGGCTTGCGTGAGATGGTATATGAAATCTGGAATTGAATTGTAACGATTCGAAGATATTTACCCAGAGCACGGTTTCATTTAAGGCGTCGACTCCCGTGGAGATTTTGCCTCACTCTAAAATATATTTAATTGCTATTGTGTACCTTTTTGGTTATGGTTGTTGAATGCCAGCTCTTTGTTACCTTACCTTGCATCTGCTGCCCCTTCTCGAGCCGAAGATTTGTACATAGAAGTCATTTTCACATTTATTTCCCGGGCTCGGATGTGTAAAGGCTATCAATACGCCATTACAACCTCTGATTTTTTTATTGACCTAACCCTAGTTTCCAGTATGCATCTCCCAGATCGTGCCATCTGTATGGTTTGGATGCATTAGGGTTTAACGTCTACTTAATGGAGAATTTTCTCTTGTTGCTATCTCCATTTGGTTCTTTCCAGTTTCGGGCCCGATTTTTCTGCACAGGGTATCGACAGACGTGCCATCGAACCTCTGGAGATACAACATTACTCGTTTGGCACACAGAAGCAAGGGTCACAGGTAAATCGTTCTTCTTAGAGCGTCACCTCTAGCTTGAATTTACTCTTGCTCTTCGTTGTATACAGCTCTTACTATATTCACAATTTTATTTTATTTTATTTTTCTCTACAGAATAAGTTTGGACTATTGATCCTCTGTCACGTTGGTGATTAGCTTCACGGACTGAGTGTATTCATACTATATCAAACCCTTCACAGTGATTTGTGTATTCAGGTTGGTTCTCCTTCTCGTCGCAGAGAATTTCAGTTTCTCTAGTACTATCCTCCCATATGCATGGGTTGGCTTTAGCTCTAGTTTATTTTTCTATCTAAGACTTCTCTTCAAGTTGTTTGATTATGGCACGAAGTTGATAACCCTCGTCGCGCATATAAATGTAATTGGGACTGTCTAAACATTTTTATACTATGGATAATCTATGCAATATTCCGGTCGTATCATATTATTTTCCCTTTAGAGATCATGCGCATGGATTTTCCTCGCTCGGCGAGACCTGTCGAGCTCAATTTTTAAGGCTTAGTTTATTTATTGTGTATTAGTAGGTAGGATTTTCTCATGTTCACCATGGTCGCCACGCACTAGTTATTTATTTCCAGATCGAATTTGCATTTTCATTTGATAGTTATACACATATTAAATTATGGTATTTTTAATGTTCTCCATGACTACATGTAAGCAGAGGGTTTGAGTTCTCTTTCTGCTAATTTTTTTGTTTTCTGCCATGGTCTCTATATGCTACCTTACAACTTATATCTTTTCTCTGTGTAATATCTATACCATTGTATATTTTTGATCAATGTACTAGCTTCTAGTTAGGTGTAACATTATGGCCAGTACAATTTTCCTTTCAGTATAAGATTAGGAGAGGTAATAATATCTATCTGAGTGCTTATTCGTTTAACTCCTGGATTACAAGGGTTTACTGTTCTTAGTCTTTCTTATCATTATGAGTACAATTAGAATAGTGGAAATAGATTAGTAAAACTCTTAACAAAGTTTAAGTGAATACTTTATTCGAATACCTGGTTTACATTTGCTGTAACAAAATGAAATCTATTTAAACTGAAATCCATTACATAATTTCAGATGACAGTATTTCGGTGTTCATGGTTTTTTTTACCTTTCCTGTCAAGTAAGTAGAATATAATAAAACTTTTCTTATTGAGCACATATCAATGACATCTATCTTTCTGTTGTGAAACTTTCATTTCTAACACAACAATTTAGTTCTATATATATATATATATATATATATATATATATATATATATATATATACCTCCTAGATAGTTTCATGATATGACAATGTGTTAAACCAAAATTTCATTCTTTACCTAGTATAAATTAATTATACTTTTCATATCAGTCTTGCAATTGACTTAACCTATCATTTATGCTTTCTTCTTTCTTCGCTGTTGTACAATTCTATATCATATTTGGACTCATGCAACCAAAATTATTCATTTCCTAGTGCAATAATAATAATTGATTTATGTATCTTTTATATTAATAGTTGGTTTTTCAGCCTCAAATTTCCTATTTCAATACAGAGTTGATTTCGTTTTCTACAGAATTTTAGTACAACTATACAATAGTAAAGATAAGGGAGTAAAATAAATCTCCAGATTTAAACCTTTAGCACGTTTAGAACTTTTGGTTGATTTTTCCCTTAACTCCTGTCCATACAACTACACAGAATGGAGATGATTAATTTCCTATAAAAAATTCTGTAAATGTATGGCTACCAGTTTCAACATCTAATAAAATAACATATAATTCCTTAAATCACACTACACAGTAACAACCAAATTCAACCATCCATAAGCATGTTAGACATACCACTTCTGCTATTGACTAGTCCTCCCAACCTTAGAGTTCTTTTATCCACAGAACTCACCCCCGAGCTGAGATCATCTCCTAAAACAAGCCAACCTCTAATTTGTTCAGGAATAGCTTATTTAATATTTTTCTCCCCAAAGCCCATTTCTAATTATGCGTCCAGAATATCAGGATGTTTTTCTTCCTGTTTGCCTAGGCTTTCCTATTTAGGGATTTTGAAAGTTGCTTTCTACTTTTCTGTCATGTCCCTCTACTTCCCCATACTAATTTTTTTTTTTAAGGTTGTCCCTCTAAAACTAACTCTCCATTCACTTTAAAATTATCATTTCTGGGGATTTATGCCAACTCCATTTTTTTCATTTAACTGATACATTTATTATTACCCTTTTAATTTACCCCATTTATATGTTTAATCTATTCCCCATTGTACATATACATTCCAATAGAGTAACACATAGAAAATATTTGGTATAAATCCCTTTGTTACATTAATCGTTATATTTCATATCATTAAATCCTTAATTCTATTCCTTAGCTATTGTTAGTATGAATCCTTTGTCGAAGTGTACGAAAAAAGACCACTTTAGCTACGCATAACTAATAGCCCTAACATCAAAGATGGTTGCCAATATCTTTAGATCTCATAGCTATTTGACTTCATTAATGTAGTTTCAAAAACCAAGATTCATATGATGAAAGACATTAAGCAAAAGAAAAAGAAGGGCTTGCTCCATGTATCCAATTAAAGACAAAGAACAAATTTTCAGAATTTTTTGTATTTGAAAATTTAGAGGAAAACAAGCATGGTGGTATCCACCTCTCACAGTGTTCTTGAAGTCCTCAAAGACTTTATCGAATCTCTGTTGGTGTAGAAATCAAGGAAGAAGATAGAATCTAAAGGAGCCACAGCAAATAATGTAGAAAAATGTGGATCAAGTATAGATCCAGAGTGATCTAATAGGCAACAAAAGGTGACAAATGAATGGGAAAACCCTTCCATTTATAACAAAATATTGGGTCATTCTAGATCTTGGTGCATGATTAAAATAATATTAACCAAATCTAGATCCACCTTTTATGGAATATTTATTATATTTGTTGGAGAAAAGTAATACCTAACAACCTTTATTATTAATAATAAATAAATAAATGATTTATTTATTCTTTAAGTATGATGAAGATAATCTTAATAAATAATGTGATTGTATTTAATATTTGTATGATTTGTCATATTTTAACAAGGGAATACTATTCAAATAAGATTTACTGAATATTCCTAGAAAAGAACAAGATAAGAAAGAAGCGATCTCATTTAATTTCTTTGTTTGTTAACACTAGGAATCAATAATAAAAACAGGTTTACACTTTGAATTATCTTATGAGGAAAACCACCAAAAACATGTTTGTCAATATTTCCTTATTTCCTCATGGATCAAACAACCTAATAATGGTTTATTAAGTTATTTTACATAGTGAAAGCAATTTTACTTAGGGTAAAATTGGTCTTACATGGTGTACTTGGGTCCATCTAATGATAAGAGGTTAGATGACCAAAAAATGGTGTAACAGCTATATATATATATATATAATCCACTATATACAATTCATATAATCTCCATCATATACACATATAACATCCATCCTATATATATGTAAGATATGATGATTTTTATTCTATTGGTGATTCCCTTTAATTTTAAATCGTTAGAAAAGTTCCACCTCCATGATCTACGTTCTTGGAAAAATATTGTACTCATCCAACAATTATATATTGTTCTTCACATAGGCGTTGGCGTACCTTACTATTTTTCTAGTTTACATGACTTTATCGTTCTCATACTTGGGTGATATGGAGTACACCCCAAGTACTTTGTCGTGTTTTCGTGTGATGGTTTCGTAATTTCTACGTTGGGATATTCATATCAATTACCTCGCCTTTATCGTACACGGCTCAATGTACCTTGGTATTCAATCTATGGATTTGCTCGTATCCTCTACTCTGAGTTAAAATATATTCTATAGCACTATTCTTTTACTGCTCTGAATGGATACTAATTATCTTGAGGTACTTGTACTTCTGCTTTTATTGAATTCCTACCGAAACGAATTTTCAAGATTGTTGTCGATCCATGTGATAGTCTACAGATTGTTGCCACTTGGACGGCTAGATTTTATTAGGGATATCATATATGTCTACTATAAGAGTTGAACTGTAACCCTTGTTCGCTTCTCTATTTGGCCTACTGTTCTGCAACCATTCTTTGTTTGCTATCGCTTTGGCCTCTCTATTCGATCGTGGTGACTTAATGATGCAAGACGCTTACTTTGTAGCACTCCCTCAGCCATACACAGAGGTAACTTACGTTTTCCAACATTTTGGTATTAGTAGTAAGGAAACGTAGTGTGTATTTGGTCACTATGATTTCATTTTCACTTCTCCTCATCATAAGATTCAGAGCGAAAGCCTGAATGGACTTTATATCCCCGGTATTTTCTTCCGTCAGGGATTTTTGTATTGTTATATAGTTTTATAATTATTTTTATTGCCAAATCGATGTATTATCATCCGTCCATTTCATATTATTAATTCCTCATTTCTTAGAACCAATTCACTGATATTATTGATGGCTTCATCTAATCTATGGAAGTTTTGTGTACGTGACTTGTTACAAAGATGAGGCGAGGGGTTTCATCCTCCATAGTCTTCGGTTCCCAACTGAGTTCTGCGATGACCAAGAGATTTAACAATGACTCTTATCAGATACTGGGTATTATTTATCTAGGTACAATTATCTCTATGCATAGAAAATCTGTCTTTCGTAAATTTCGTCTATAGGTGAATTTGGTTACGGTTATCTTGCCAAAATCTTATTTCAATTTTTTTTCTACATATTTTTAACACATATGGATACTTCTAGAGTCATTCACTGACCAGGTAATAATTTTTGTTATAGAATTCAAACTCATTCAGCCCCTTAAACAAGATTTCCCTCTCGTTCTGCATCATTTAATTATTCACTTATTTATTTAATTGATGAAATTTCCATATATTCGATTACAGGTAAATAATGGCTACCTCATTCGTCTGAACACTTCTTAAGAGCTCGTTTCCTTTTTCGTTGAAGAATTTGTAATACCTTTCTCTCTCTAATACAGGTCAGTACTCATGAGAACTTCAGCTATGTATTAACACATTGCCTCTGCAACGACTTATTTAACATTGGTTTATATCAGTCCCTGGATACTATCATTGAATCCAAGAAGATTCGTACCATTGTCGTTAAATTTTTTTTTTCTTTCCTTACTGTTTACGCCGGACATTATATACCTTGACTTGGGTTTAAGTTTCCCATACGAGGAAGATCTACCATTCCTCCATACTATTATTATTTTTCTAATTGATGACTTTTCATTTAATTTAAATTCCACTTTGGACCTTTTGTATATACAAACTTTTTATTCCATGGTTCATGGTCTGTTATATTTGGAAAAATTAAAATCCTTTGTACCAATGGTATTTTGTTTTTATTTACTGTTATTTCCATATACCAGTGTATTGGAACTCTGTTAATTTACTTCTGTGAAGTCCATATAGTATTTGGGTCAAGAAAAATTCTTTTCGTTTGTTACAAGATTTCGAATCATACAGAATTTTCCTATGGTTTGATGAAAAAAGTCAGAACTCTCTCACGTTTAGGTAATGTAATCACTAGTGCCGAATGAAATCTCCAGTAACGTGTTGTCTTTCCAATATAATAATTTAAATATTTCACCACCGTTTTCTGAAATACTTCACTCGTTCCTTTTTGGTACTGGTATAACTACATATCTTTAAAATACTATGATGGTAATGAGTTTATAAGGTTTAAATACTCATCTCGTTAGACCTTTTTATTTAAATTTTGCTGGATAGAATTTGTGTAACTATAATTGGTTCTCATGTCTAACATACCATGTTAATCAGTACTGTACCCACCTATGTATCACAGGCCTTTGGTTTCAGTATAGATGACTATGCAATGTATTAAATATACATATGTGTTTAAATTTGGAATGAGTTTAGTTTTGTGACTAAACATATAGGTATACTTGTAACATACTCAGGTTTTCCAATTTATTGAATTCAGGATCCTGTCACTAGTGATCTATGGCATTCTTATCAATTATATACTATGTGTTTTCTGCTTATTTATTTCACTGTTTATTCTAAGTAAATATCCTTGTATCTATTTTCCTTACTCTATGATGCATGTAAGGGTACCAGGCTTCATTTTTCGATACTTAGGATTTAGTTCACAAAACCAGAAGCAGATTAAAGTTAAACTGTAAATCATCTTTGGGAAATATGTATTCTCAGATTTAGACCAGCTATGGTTTAGAGATTTTGATGAACTCCTTCGCATAGATGTGACTCCTACAACTGTACAGAAATTGGAAGGCTAATTCTTCTGATAATTCTATTAAATGTATGGAACATAATCACTCACAGCATGCCACATATACTACTTTCACATTCAATACCACATAAAATTTATACCTACACCTTATAACAGAAAAATGTAAATGAACTGTGCATACCACTTAATTATATGACCAATCCACCCAACCTTAGAATTCGTCTATCTCCAGAATTCACCCCTGAGTTGAGATCCCTCCAAGAACAGATCAACCTCTAATCCATTCAGGAATAGCTTATTTAAGCTACTGCTCCCCAAAGCCTATTTCTAATTCTGCGTCCATAATATCAGGATGCTTTTCTTCCTGTTTGCCTAGGCTTCCCTATTTAGGGACTTTTAAAGCTGCTTTCTGCTTTTCCAGCTTTTTATCTCTTCCCAACTACTCTCCACATCATTGGGGAAACTATATTTTCCTCAAAATCTAATTTGGAAATAAATTCTTTTAAGGATTTTTGAAAGATTGTGGGGAAAGTATTTGCCTTTATCCATCCTCATGGATTTAGCAAGTGATCTCATAATTCTCATTTTGGTCAATCTGCACAGAATTATTTTATTCATTTTCTCATTTTAAATATTTAATTACATGCACAAAATAATTGTCCTTTGGGGTCCACTCCCCTCAGGATTAAAATTCAAATGTCTATTTTTTTTTTTTTTTTGAAAATCAAACACATAAACTAGGGGTGTTACATATTCCCCCTCTGAAAGCAAACACCATCCTCGGTGTTAATATCTAATTACTAGAGATTATTTTCCAAACAAAAATGGATATTTTTCCATCATTTCAGCTTCTCTTTCCCAAGTAGCTTCTTCAGCAATAAAGTGCTTCCACTACACCTTTACTCTCGCTACCGTCTGATTTCTCAATTCAATTTATTCCCGCTCCAATATTTGAAGCGGTTTTGGAAGGAACTCCCCTTCTGGTTCCACCTGTACCACATTCCAATCAACAATGTGAGAAGCATCATGTATATATCTTTTTAATAACGAAACATGAAATACATCATGAACTTTAACATGAGGTGGTAAGGCCAGCTTGTAAGCCACTGGTCCCACCCTTTCTAACACTTCAAAAGGACCACAATATCTAGGAGCTAGTTTTTCACAACTTCCAGCATAAAGTGTGCCCTTTTTGGGTTTAATACGCAGGTACACATGCTCCCCCACTTTAAATTCTCGATGCACTCTCTTCTTATTAGCATAGTTTTTCTAGCGATCTTGTGTTGTTTTGATGTTTCTTTGTATTTGTTTAACAATTCTTTCCATATCTTGTAAAGTGTCTAGTCCCAACATTAGCTTGTCTTCCGGTTGACTCCAGCTCAAAGAAGTACGACATTTCCTTCCATAGAGTGCCTCAAACGGACTCATTTTGATAGAGGATTGGTAGCTATTATTATAGGCAAATTCAGCTAAATGCAAGTAGTATTCCCATTTTGATGGCCTATCCATCACATACATTCTCAACATATCCTCCAAAATCTGATTATTTCTCTCTGTCTGACCGTCGATCTAAGGGTGATAGGCAGTAGTAAAATTCAACTTAGTGCCCATACCTCCAAATAGTCCTCTCCAAAATGCTGTTGTGAACTTAGCATCTCTATCTGAAACAATCATTTTTGGGACCCCATGTAATCTTACTATCTCTTTTAGAAACACATCTGCTACTTGGGCTATCCCAAAAGTAGATTTTACAGGTATGAAGTGTGCAAATTTGGTTAAAGTGTCTACTACTACCATCACTGAATCATGTTGGTACTTGGTTTTGGGTAATCCTGTTATGAAATCCATATAAATAGTATCCCATTTCCATTCTGCAATCGGCAAAGGGTTTAACAGACCAGCAGGATGCTGATGTTCAACTTTGACTAGTTGACACTCTATGCATCTAGCTAAATATTCTGCTACATCTCTTTTCATTCCTGGCCAAAACAACTTCTTTTTCAAGGCTGTTAACATTTTCTAATATCCTGGATGTCCTGCATATGGCAGTTTTTGATATTCATCTAGAATCTCTCTTTTCAAGGCCTCTACATTAGGAATATATAATATGTTTTTATAACAAATCAGTCCTTTCTGGTTTTGAGTGAAATCAACCATCTCCTTTTTTTGTATTTTCACTTGTAGGTTCTCATAATTTGGATCCTGGTCTGCTGCCTTTTTCACTAACTCTTCTAAATCAAACTGGGCACTACTTCCAATGTTGTTTATATTTTGACAAGAATTTCTGCTCAAGGCATCAACAATTTTATTTTCTTTCCCTCTGATATGTTTTATGTCCATATCAAATTCACTAAGAAAGGACAGCCATCTGGCCTGTCTAGCATTCAATTCAGTTTGGGAAAAGAAATATTTAAGACTAATATGATCAGTCATCAATGTAAATTTTGTCCCAAGAAGATAGTGTCGCCACATCTTCAAGGCATGGATAACAATATCTAACTCCAAATCATAGGCACTATAGTTTTGTTCATGTGTCCTTAGTTTCCTAGACTCATATGCAATCACTGCATTTTCCTGTAAAAGGACTCCTCCCAACCCCTCTCTATAGGCATCTGTACATACAACAAATTCTTTATCATGATCTGCAATCTTCAATATAGGAGCTGTGATGAGTTTTAGTTTTAATTTGTCAAAGTTGTTTTGGCATTTTTTAGTCCACTCAAATTTGACCCCCTTTATTTGTAGTGAGGTTATGGGATATGCTATGGCAAAAATTCTCTCCACAAATCTGCGATAGTAACCTGCAATCCCAATAAATGACCTCACCGCTGAAACATCAGTTGGCACAGGCCATTCTTTAATAGTCTTTATCTTTTCAGGGTCCACAAACAACCCTTGCTCAGAAATAATATGTCCCAAGTATTGGATCTTGTCTTTATAGAATTCACATTTACTAAACTTGGCATATAACTGGTTTTCTTTCAAAGTTTGAAACACTATCCTTAAGTGCTCCTTGTGCTCCTCCTCACTTTTGGAATAAACCAAAATATCGTCTATCAACACAAGCACGAACTTAGCCAAGTACTTATTTAACACACTGTTCATTAGGCACATAAAGGTGGCATGGGAATTTGTCAAACCAAAGGTAGGACTACAAATTCGTAGTGACCATACCTAGTTCGAAAAGCTGGTTTGCTAATGTCTTCCTCCTTACTTCTGAGCTGGTGATAACCAGTCCTTAAGTCAATCTTCGAAAATACTGAAGCTCCTCTCACTTGGTCAAAAATATCATCAATTCTGGGCAAAGGGTATCGGTTTTTAATGGTCAACTTATTCAGTTAACGATAATCAATGCACATCCTAAAGGTTCCATCCTTCTTTTTCACAAATAGCACTGGTGCTCCCCAAGGAGACACACTTGGTCTGATATAACCTTTATCTAGCAATTCTTGTAACTGCATTTTCAGCTCCATGAGTTCAGGGGGACTCATTCGATAAGGGGCTCGAGAAACAGGTGTTGCTCCCAGCACCAAATCGATTGAAAAGTCAATCTCTCTTTCGGGAGGAAGATGAGGAATCTCATCTGGAAAAACTTCCTTAAACTCTCTTACCACTGGCAAAGCATTCAGTAGATTTTCTTCAGTTTTCTGTTCTGTCTCTTCTACATGTACTGCATAGACTTGGTATCCTTTCCTAGCTATTCGTTTTAATTGTAGGGCTGATATTTGTCTTACAGAGATGGGTTTTGGTTTTCCCCTGAGAATAAAAGGTTTCCCACCTTTATCTATACCATGCAGGGTTTTATCCCAACAATTCATCATGACTTTCTTCTTTTCCAACCAGTCCATTCCTATCAGCAAGTCATATGAACCTAATGGAAAAATGTTTAAATTCACTCCTGTTTGAAAATCATTTAATTTGATTGTTGTTTGAGGTAACTTATGAGTTACTTTCCTCTTGGTTCCAGTGGCTAACTGGACCAACCAGGACTGCTAAAATTTTTCAGTTTTGAGATTACATTTTTCTACAATTTTTTGGACTAATGTAACTCAAAGAAGCACCCGGATCAATCAAAACAGTAACAGACTGGTCAGAAATCTTACCCTCCATTTCAACCATGGTAGCTTGGTGTTCTACTTGCCGGTTCTAGAGGGATGCACTGATGGTGGGTATATTTTGTGTTATGTCATTTACTGTGGTAGCTTCTCGATCTCTCATAATCATCTGAATGTTTTGGTGGGGACAATCCCTCAACAGATGGGGTTCTCCACATCCCCAACATTTCAAGGGTTCCCTCATTTTAATTGTGCCCTCTTTCTTATTGTCTCCATCTATTTGTTTTGAACCCACTTGGGACTGAGCAGTTTGACTTTCTTTGGGTTTATTAAATTTCTTTATATGATGATCCCTGCCAAAATTCTTCAAATAAGCTGGCTTCTGTTTCTTCCCTTTGAAATCACTCTTATTTACCCAACTTTTTCCATGTTCAGCTTTTCCTTTGAACTGTTGGTAACATAATCTAGCTTTTCTAACAACTTCGTCCATATTTTTTGGGTTATCAAACTCGATCTTCTCTTTGTACATAGTTAGCAAACAGTTCAGAAACCTTTTCACCTTTGCCTTCTCTTCCCTAATGTAAGGGACATATCTCAACAGATTGGTAAACTTGGTGACAAACTCATCAATTGTGAGCTGTCCCAGTCTAAGTTCATGGAATTCCTTTGCTTTATCATCATAATAATGTTCATTTAAGTAGTGGTTTTTAAATTTAACCTGGAAATATTCCCAAGTAACTGTCTTTTCATCAATGGCATGAACCATTTTCGTCTCTTCCCACCACAAGGTAGCCTTACCTTGTGGCTGGTAAACATCCAATCTGGCCTTAATATTGCTTTCATATTCATAGACCTGGAAGTATTTAATCATGTTCAGCAACTAGGCTTCAGCATCTTCCTCCTTCTCCCCATCGTAGGAGGGAGGCTTGATCTTTCGAAATTCCCCCTGTAATTCCTTTTTCTGCTTATACTGATGCCTAACAGCATCATCTTCCTCAGACTCATCAGTCTTCCTCTTTCCGGAACCTTCACCTTCTTGGTTGTTCCGCGAAGTTAGTTCTCTGATGAGCTTTTCCTGCTCCTCACTGGCTAATGACAATCTGTCATTCTGGCTTCTTAGCTCAGCCATTTCTCGTTGCAAACTGTGCAACATAGCCATCACCGGAGCGTTGGGATCTGGTGTATTGTCATCATCACGCAGATCAACATAAATTTCCTCACCTTCTACCATTTCAGCACCACTGTACACTAAACAACATAGATCAAAAATAAATAAATAAATATTTCATAGTGAATAATTTATAAAGTGAACACACAGCAACAGTGAGCACAATAACAACAGCCCAATTTATATAACTTGGCTTTGATACCATTTTTCATGTCCCTCTACATCCCCATACTAATTTTTTTTTTTTTTTAAGGTTGTCCCTCTAAAACTAACTCTCCTTTCACTTTAAAATTATCATTTATGGGGATTTATGCCAACTCCATTTTTTTCATTTAACTGATACATTTATTATTACCCTTTTAATTTACCCCATTTATATGTTTAATCTATTCCCCATTGTACATATACATTCCAGTAGAGTAACACATAGAAAGGATTTGGTATAAATCCGTTTGTTACATTAATCGTTATATTTCATATCATTAAATCCTTAATTCTATTCCTTATATATATATATATATATATATATATATATATATATATATATATAATATGGTTAATATATATAGATATATATATATATATTCACCATATATATATATAATCCACTATATACAATTAATATAATATCCATCATATACACATATAACATCCATCCTATATATATATATATATAAGATACGATGATTTTTATTCTATTGGTAATTCCCTTTAATTTAAAATCATTAGAAAAGTTCCACCTCCATGATATACGTTCTTGGCAACATATTGTACTCATCCAACAATTATATATTGTTCTTCACATAGGCGTTGGCATACCTTACTATTGTTCTAGTTTACATGACTTTATCATTCTCTTATGTGGGTGATATGGAGTACACCCCAAGTACCTTGTCATGTTTTGGTGTGATGGTTTCGTAATTTCTACGTTGGGATATTCATGTCAATTACCTCGCCTTTATCATACACGGCTCATCGTACCTTGGTATTCGATCTATGGATTTGCTCATATCCTCTACTCTAAGTTAAAATATATTTTATAGCACTATTCGTTTACTGTTATGAATGGATATTAATTATCTTGAGGTACTTGTACATCTGCTTTTATTGAATTCCTACTGAAACGAATTTTCAAGATTGTTGCTGATCCATGTGATAGTCTACAGATTGTTGCCACTTGGACGGCTAGATTTTATTAGGGTTATCGTATATGTTTACTATAAGAGTTGAATTGTAACCCTTGTTCGCTTCTCTATTCGGCCTACCGTTCTGCAACCATTCCTTGTTTGATATCACTTTTTCCTCTCTGTTCGATTGTGGCGACTTAATGATGCAAGACGCTTGCTTCATAGCACTCCCTCAGCCATACACAGAGGTAACTTACGTTTTCCAACATTTTGGTCTGAATAGTAACGAAACGTAGTGTGTATTTGGTCGCTATGATTTTATTTTCACTTCTCCTCATCATAAGATTCAGAGAGAAATCCTGAATGGACTTTATATCCCCGGTATTTTCTTCCGTGAGGGATTTTTGTATTGTTATATAGTTTTATAATTATTTTTATTGCCAAGTCAGTGTATTATCATCCGTCCATTTCATATTATTAATTCCTCATTTCTCAGAACCAATTGACTCACATTAGTGATGGCTTCATCTAATCTATGGAAGTTTTGTGTACGCGACTTGTTGCAAAGATGAGGCGAGGGGTTTCGTCCTCCATAGTCTTTTGTTCCCAACTGAGTTCTGCGATGACCAAGAGCTTTAACAATGACTCTTATCAGAGACTAGGTATTATTTATCTAGGTACGATTTTCTCTGTGCATAGAAAATCTGCCTTTCGTAAATTTTGTCTATAGGAGAATTTGGTTACGGTTATCTTGCCAAAATATTATTTCAGTTTTTTTTTTCTACATATTTTTAACCCAGATGTATACTTCCAAAGTCATTCACTAACCAGGTAATAATTCTTTTTATATAATTCAAACTCATTCAGCGCCTTAAACAAGATTTCACTTTTGTTCTACTTCGTTTAATTATTCACTTATTTATTTAACTGATGAAATTTCCATATATTCGATTACAGGTAAATAATGGCTACCTCATTCGTCTGAATACTTCTCAAGCGCTCGTTGCCTTTTTCATTGAAGAATTTGTAATACCTTTCTCTCTCTAATACAGGTCGGTACTCATGAGAACTTCAGCTATGTATTAACACGTTGCCTCTGCAATGACTTATTTAACATTGGTTTATATCAGTCCCTGGATACTATCATTGAGTCCAAGGAGATTCATACCATTGTCGTTAAATTTTTTTTTCTCTTTCCTTACTGTTTACGCCGGAAATTATATACCTTTACTTGGATTTAAGTTGTCCATACGAAGACGATCTACCATTCCTCGATACTGTTATTATTTTTCTAACTGATGACTTTTCATTTAATTTAAATTCCGCTTTGGACCTTCTATATATATGAACTTTTTATTCCATGGTTCGTGGTCTGTTATATTTGGAAAAATTAAAATCCCTTGTACCAATGGTATTTTGTTTTTATTTACTGTTATTTCCATATACCAGTGTATTGGAACTCTGGTAATTTACTTCTGCGAAGTCCATATAGTATTTGGGTCAAGCAAAATTCTTTTAGTTTGTTACAAGATTTCGAATCATACAGAATTTTCCTATGGTTCGATAAAATAAGTGAGAGCTCTCTCACGTTTAGGTAATGTAATCACTAGTGCCGAATTAAATCTCCAGTAACGTGTTGTCTTTCCAATATAATAATTTAAATATTTCACCACCGTTTTCTGCAATACTTCACTCATTCCTTTTTGGTGTTGGTATAACTAGAAATCTTTAAAATACTATGATGGTAATGAGTTTATAAGGTTTAAATACTCATCTCGTTAGACCTTTTTATTTAAATTTTGCTGGATAGAATTTGTGTAACTATAATTGGTTCTCATGTCTAACATACCATGTTAATCAGTACTGTACCCACCTATGTATCACAGGCCTTTGGTTTCAGTGTAGATGACTGTGCAATGTATTAAATATACATCTGTGTTTGAATTTGGAATGAGTTTAGTTCTGTGACTAAACATATAGGTATACTTGTAACATACTCAGGTTTTCCAATTTATTGAATTCAGGATCTTGTCAGTAGTGATCTATGGCATTTTTATCAATTATATACTCTGTGTTTTCTGCTATTTCACTGCTTATTCTAAGTAAATATGCTTTGTATCTAGTTTCGTTACTCTATGATGCATGTAAGGGTACCAGGCTTCATTTTTCGATACTTAGGATTTAGTTCAGAAAAACAGAAGCAAATTAAAGTTAAACTGTAAATCATCTTTGGGAAATATGTATTCTCAGATTTAGACCAGCTATGGTTTAGAGATTCTGATGAATTCCATCCCATAGATGTGATTCCTACAACTGTACAGAAATTGGAAGGATAATTCTTCTGATAATTCTGTTAAATGTATGGAACATAATCACTCGCAGCATGCCACATATACTACTTTCACATTCAATACCACATAAAATTTATACCTACACCTTATAACAGAAAAATGTAAATGAACTGTGCATACCACTTAATTATATGACCAATCCACCCAACCTTAGAATTCTTCTATCTCCAGAATTCACCCCCGAGTTGAGATCCCTCCAAGAACAGATCAACCTCTAATCTGTTCAGGAATAGCTTATTTAAGCTACGGCTCCCCAAAGCCTGTTTCGAATTCTGCGTCCAGAATATCAGGATGATTTTCTTCCTGTTTGCCTAGGCTTCCCTATTTAGGGACTTTTAAAGCTGCTTTCTGCTTTTCCCAGCTTTTTACCTCTTCCCAACTACTCTCCACATCATTGGAGAAACTAGATTTTCCTCAAAATCTAATTTGGAAATAAATTCTTTCAAGGATTTTTGAAAGATTGTGGGGAAAGTATTTGCCTTTATCCATCCTCATGGATTTAGCAAGTGATCTCATAATTCTCATTTTGGTCAATCTGCAAAGAGTTATTTTATACATTTTGTCACTTTAAATATTTAATTACATTCACAAAATACTTGTCCTTTGGGGTCCACTCCCCTTAGGATTAAAATTCAAATGCTTAGTTTTTTTTTTTTTTTGAAAATCAAACACATAAACTAGGGGTGTTAAATATATGATATTAGCTATCCACTTAAAATGAGCTTTATTTGAAACTTTGAGTTGTTACATTTTCCCGGCTTTTTACTTTTTCCCAACTACTCTCCACATCATTGGGGAAACTAGATTTTCCTCAAAATCTAATTTGGAACTAAATTCTTTCAAGGATTTTTGTAAGATTTTTGGGGAAAGTATTTGCCTCTTTCCATCCTCATGGATTTAGCAAGTGATCTCATAATTCTCATTTTGGTCAATCTGCACAGAATTATTTTATTTAATTTCCATAATTCAATTTTTAATTACATCCACAAAATACTTATCCATTGGGGTCCACTCCCCTTTGGATTAAAGTTCAAATGTCTAACTTTGAAAGAAACATAAAACTAGGGGTGTTACAGAAGGTTATTGCAGAAGTGAAAATGACCAACAATAGAATGTTTCCACTCAAGGTCAATACAGAATTGAAGGGAAAGAGAAATAATGTGGAAACTGTAACTCAAGAGGTCTTTCAAAAGGAAGTGAAAGATGAGAATTGGTTATGGCATTTGAGATTTGGACATCTCAATTTCGGAGGTTAGAATTTGTTGCACAGGAAAATAATGATAAGAGTACTACCATTGATTGAGAAACCAGACAGCCTATATGAAGGCTGCATCTTGGGAAAACAACACAGAGAAACATTTCCATCAGGAAAGAGCATAAGGGAAAAAGCACCCTTAGAAATTATTCATTCAAATTTGTGTGGGCCGAT
The DNA here is from genome assembly GCA_034641835.2 of Pinus albicaulis. Classification (NCBI taxonomy): domain Eukaryota; kingdom Viridiplantae; phylum Streptophyta; class Pinopsida; order Pinales; family Pinaceae; genus Pinus; species Pinus albicaulis. Next base: position 1,035,023,674 of record CM076572.1, on the reverse strand, counting down.
GCAAACATCATCAGTATCAAGCAGCAATTATATGTTGACCTTCATTGATGATTTCACTAGAAAAATATGGGTTTATTTCTTGAAATCTAAAAGGGAAGAGTGTGAAAAAATATTCCACTTTAAAGCTCTTGTAGAGAAATAAAGTGGGAAGCATATCAAAGTCCTCGGGACTGACAGAGGAGGTGAGTATATATCAAAATAATTTCTGCGTTTTTGCAGAGAAAATGGCATACACAAGCAGTTTTCCACAAGGTACACATCTCAGCAAAATGGTGTTGCTGAAAATAAGAATAGAACCATCATGGAAATGGTGAGAAGTATGCTGAAGGTAACACATTTGCCAAATGAGTATTGGGCAGAAGCTACAAATTGTGATGTGTATATTTTGAATAGATGCCCAACAAAAGCAGTGATGAATAGAGTTCCAAAAGAAGTGTGGAGTGGCAGAAAACAAGGAGTTACTCACATGAGAGCTTTTGGGTGTGTGGCTTATGCACACATTCCAGATCAACTGAGAAAGAAGTTGGACAATAAGGGGGAGAAATGCATTTTCCTTGGATATTGTGAAGATTCCAAGGGATATAGATTGTATAACCCATCCAAAAATAAGTTTTTTATAAGCAGAGATGTGCAATTCATAGAAGAAGAAGCATGGGATGGAAGCACTGAGAAAACAGTCAATGTCAAAAGTTGTTTGTCTCATAATGAAGATGAGGAAGATGTAGCTGAAATGAACACCTCATCAGTAGCACCACCTCCACCAACACAAGGACAACATGGGACACCTCGAACAGGAGTAAGAACACCCTTGAGAGGAAATGAAAGTGCTTCTCAAAGCACACCACATGGAGCTGATTTGAGTGCTTCTTCAAGCACAACTACACCAAGTGAAAGAGGAACCAGATTCAAAAATTTAAATGAAATCTATGAGAAGGAAGCAGTAAATGAAGGTATGAATTCCTTATTTGAATTGTATTGTCATGTTGATGATCCTATTCATTTTGAAGAAGCTATAAAAGATAAGAAATGGATAGAATCTATGGATGAAAAAATTAATGCCATAGAGAAAAACAAAACATGGGAATTGGTTGATCTCCCAGAAGGTAAAGAAGTGATTGGAGTGAAGTGGCTCTATAAGACCAAAAGAAATACTGAAGGTAAGATTGAAAGGCACAAAGCCAGACTTGTTGTCAAAGGCTATAAGCAGTAACATGGAAGAGACTATGAGAAAACTTTCACACCAGTCGCAAGAATGGAAACAGTGAGAGCAATGTTGTCCATAGCAACACAAAATAAATGGAAGGTTTACCAAATGGATGTAAAATCAACATTCTTAAATGGAGTTTTAATGGAAGAGGTTTATGTTGAACAACCTCTAGGCTATGAGAAAAAGGCCCAAGAGCACAAAATTTGCAGATTGAAGAAAGCTCTTTATGGGCTGAAGCAAGCACCAAGAGCATGGTACAGTAGGATAGATTCCTATCTACTGAAGAATAGGTTTGAAAAATGTGAAGGAGAACCCACATTATACATCAAGGAGAAATATGGTAAGATGCTGATAGTTGTTTTATATGTTGATGATGTGATATTCACTGGTAATGACGATTACCTCATTGAGAATTTTAAAACAGTCATGAAGGATGAATTTGAATGACTGATATGGAATTGCTAAGATACTTCTTAGGAATAGAAGTAGAGAAAAATGAAAATAGGATTTTTATCTCTCAAGCTAAGTATGTGAATGAAGTTTTGGCAAGATTTAATATGCAGGATTGCAAGGCAGCAATTACTCCCACAGTAATGGGATTGAAGCTCAGCAAAGATGAAAACATCAAAGATTTTGATCCCAGTTTATATAAGAGCATAGTTGGCAGCCTCCTGTATTTGATGACAACTAGGCCTGATATTATGCACGCTATTAGTTTGATTTCCAGATTTATGGAAAGGCCAAAAGAAGCACATTGGCAAGCAGCAAAAATAATTGTAAGGTATGTGAAAGGAACTAAAATGTATGGTGTTTTGTATACCACTTCAGAAAATTTAGAATTAATTGGATATACTGACAGTGATTGGGCTGGAAGTATTAATGACTAGAAAAGTACTTCTGGTTATGTTTTTCATATGGGTTCAAGAGCCATTCCATGGGCTTCTAAGAAATAGCCTATTATGGCATTATCTACAGTAGAAGCAGAGTATTTGGCAGCTACAGCAGCAGGGTGTCAAGCAGTCTGGATGAGAAGAATGTTGAGAAATTTGTGTCAAGAACAAGTAAAAGGGACAATGATTTATTGTGACAAGAGCTTAGCTATTTCATTATCAAAGAATTCTGTGTTTCACAAAAGAACGAAACACATAGATGAAAAGTTTCACTACATCAAGGAATTGGTGAACAATGGAGAAATTATTTTACAACACTGTAGAACAAAGGAGAAATTTGCAGACATTCTGACAAAGCCATTGGGGAAAAATATTTTTGAATATTTGATGAAATTCTTCGGTATGACAAATAACCCTACAGCTGACTTTAAGGGGGAGTGTTGAAAATATTAAAGTCACCTGCAAACCCTGTGCAGGTAGAAACAGAGTACAACAAGGGCAAAGAAGTTTGAGTGTACACCTTCATGTATTCAACGGAGTTTAATGGAGCTGTAAGGATGAATTTATGGTTTATGGTCGCAACCAACTTTGCAGGAGAAATTGAAGAAATCGTGGTTCAAACCACGCAACAACAGAGCTTTAAAAGAAAAGTATTTTTGGGCGTAAAAGCCCTCACCTACCAAACAAAGAATTTTTTGTTAAACGCGCCAAGTTTTTAAACTTATGAAAGGGCCAAGTATTTTTGTCGTCCCAAATAGTTTTAATCCATTGTCCAACTTGCGATGTGATGTGGTTCCCACCACCATTGCACATCGCAATAGCCGAATGCATGTGTTAGTGTCTTGTTGATGTGAAGTTCCGGAGCAATGCAATGTTGTGATATCGCACATTATATATCGTAAATGGACAAGTGTTTTATACCACCACAAATGAGTTCACCACCGATGTTGCGATGCGATGTGGTCCCTGCCACCATCGCATATCGCACATTGCGCTTAACCGCTCCACCCATCCACAAAGGTTTCCGCCGAATTTTATTGCCGATGCAAGGTGCCGATGCCGATAGCATTGAGCGCAAATCGCAGCATCACACCATCACAATACCCAATCGTGAAAGCCAAATTCCATTCCTCCAAACCATTAATCTACCAAAGCACCGATGCAATGTGGTCCAACTATCCAAGGCTACGTGGACCAATCGTGTTGATTCGCGTTCGATTTTTCCATGACATCACTTTCACCTTTTGGTACATGAAGATTTTATAGAATCAGGTTCAGTTTTGATTTGAATTCCACAGGCCCCAGCAGCTAGCCAATCACAAGCCGTTTGCACTCTTTTTAGGCTCACTGACGTAAGGGTGTTTTGTAACGCGAAAAGAATGTATTTCATTTTGTTGAAGATTTGAAGTCCAGGTTAAATTTATTTTATTTTTGATTAATTATAGTGTTACGGGTGTAGTGAAAAGGTTTGAAAAGAACCGAGGTGTGCCTTCACAGTTGACCAAGCCATCACATGATTGACCAGAGATCAACGGTCGAGGATCACTGCGGTAGAAAAACACAGATTTGATGTACCCGTAGAGGAGTGCCTTCACAAGGACCCACAGAAGGGTTTTGCAAATATGTTTTATTTCATAATTTTGTTGTTTTTTTTTTAAATGCCACGCCATATATAAAGTTGCCATATAGTATAGTTGTTAAGTTAGTTGTTTCGCACAAACAGAATGTGTATGTGTCTTCTCTAATTCCTGAAGGCAGAAAGAGAGACAGAGAGGAAATATTGTAACGCTACGTTTGTAGCAGCTAATCCACTGTAAACCAGAACTTAGTTCTGAAGATAGAATCTCTATTTTGTAATAGTTTGTGTTTTTTTAATGAAAAATAAAAATTGTGCCATCTTTTTCCAGCATTCAAAAATTTATATTGAATCTTTGTGTTGTGGTAGAGGAGAATATTACTCTCCCTGTGTGTTCGGAATATTTAGAAATTCCAACATTTATAATCATTGGAAAAGATGGGTCACAAGAAACATGAACACCACCATCAGAAAAATGAGCAACCCCACCAGAAAGAGGTGGAAAGTAAGAACACCCCCTATAAGTTGAATGAGTCAGAATACGACAAGGAAAGGAAAGACGAGAAGCATCATAAGCGTATGGAACAGTTGGGGGAAATGGGAGCAGCCGCTGTCGGAGTGTTTGCAATGGTATTGCACATATACTTTATTCATTAATTATAATGTTTCAGATGCATATATCCATATGATATAAATCTTCTATGGTTCTTAGAACACAAGGAAGTGAATGTGTATATTAAGGTAATTTTACATGTGTGCAGCATGAAAAGCACCAAAGTAAAGAAGGATCCAGAACACGCACAAAGGCATAAAATGCAGGAGAATATTGCAGCCGCGGTTGCAGTTGGAGTAGGGGATATGCCGTCCAGGAACATCACAAGAGGGAGGAGTCCAAGAAGAAAGCAAAAGAAGCTCATCGCAAAAAACATCACCACCATCTATTTTAGCCACCAACACGCCCATCATCTATTCATGTCAGTCTAGACAATTTGTTCAATTGTTGGATGGTTCCTACACTAATCCAAATAAACATTGTAGGGTGAATATCATATATTATGAAACTATCATGTCTCAGTGCCATTTCTCTTATTTGCAGAGTTTATGTATCAGAATCATCGCATATTGATACATCATTTATGTCCAGCACCCCCGAATAAATATTTACTGGGTAATCTAATTTCGCAACTTACAAGTTCCAGTGTGAGATTTTATTAAGAGTGAGACTAAAACAAAGTTCAACGTTAAAACCAAAAAAATTGCATTCAAGTACATTCTTGTATTAGTATTTTAATAGTATGAAGGATATTTATGTAAAAAATAGTTTTGTTATTTTTGTTTTTTACTTTAATGTAATTTTTTTATAAAATTAAAGTAAACTAAAGACATGTAAAATATTTCCATTATAATATGGGTTATAGTTTTTATTTTTTTAGACTTATAATTAGGTTATATTATGTGATTGTAATAAAATTTATTTATTGGTTATGTCTATGATTATTTTAATGTTTGTTAATCATTTAATTTATATGATTGTTCTAGTATATGATAACTAAGTTAGATTCATTTTAACTTTGGCTTTATCAATTCCCTAGAAAGATTAAATTTCTTTTTATTCTATAACATGTTTGCATCTCAACATATTTTTGGTAGATTCTAACCATGCCTTATGTAGGCTTTCCAATTTATTGGCTTGGTGTCTCATCTCCTTCTTTATCTCAGAAATCTTGTCAAGTTAACACCCTCTAGGAGGAGGATAGCTAGCCATGGCATGATTGTATCTAGGAATTTCCAAATCTGAGACTCCGAGTATTGAGAGAATTAAGACTACCACAACACAAGAAAAAAAAACTTCAGTCTAGGATTGGAGAGGCAAAGCCTTTTTCAGTATTTGACAAGATGAATCAACTCAAAAATCCTTTTAAAATAGGTTCATTACCATCCATAGGTGGCCTATTAACCATTAACCAATGGAGTAATAACAATATTAATTTTATTAAGGCTAGAAGTCTTTTTGTAGATAATTGGATTTTAAAAGTTTTTCAACATTTTCATATTGCATTTGCCCAACATCATCATAAGCAATTATGTAGAGAATATTTCCAATAACACTTTTCAAAAATATTACAATATAATTTATATCCCTAGCAACCATGAACTCTCATAACCATAGTTCCTTAATTGTAACTACAAAGCCATTGGAAATCCCACCATGTGTCATAAAAATTCTTTTAGCAAACATTATGTGCAAAAAACCACAAAAGGTGAAATAAAAAACAACACACTTTTTATTTTTAGGGTGCTAGCCTAAAACCCCCACGTCGAGGTCATTCTACCCCCCAACGTTGCGTGGTGATAATAATGCAAATACATACTCAAACTTCTTTTTTATTTGCACACAAAGGGTCATATGAGTACATGATAAGAAATATTCGGAAATAATGCCCACTATTTCTCTACACAAAGGGAACTTGACACTACAAATCTTTTTACAGAATCTGCAACATTTTTCAAGGTGTCCAATTTTTCTAGCAACACCTTGCTGTTTTCAATAATATTTCTCGTGAAGTTATATTGAACATCAATATTCTTTATCTTTGAATGATAAGTTTATTTATTCTCTATGAATATTATACTTTTAATTTCACAATCTAAGTTTATAGTTTGTTGTACCAACCCAATAACTTAACACAATATCTATAACCATATTCCTTCCTTTATTGCATAAGTGACTACCATTTATTCAAATTTTGTAATTGAGAGTTTGTTGACGGTGCTAGCTGCTACCAGCATACATGGGATGGGGTCTCCCAAATACACCTCACACTATACTTCACATTGTTTGGTGTAGGATCCCCATCCGGTTATATGGCCTGAGCACCATCATGTGTGATTTTATAGGTATGCCTTGGCCACAACACATACACAAGTGATCATAAACACAATTTTGGGGGAGCAAGTATGAAGCTTTGTGTGACACTAGGTTTACAGTGTAAAGGGAGTTTCCACGAATGAAAGAGAGATGAACCTCTAATAGGGAAGTAATATTACTATCCTAAGAGAGACACATGAGTGAAAGAGAAAGAATTGTTTATTAACCCGCAACTCAGTTCACAAGATAAACAACAATCATGAAAGCATAAATAACACCTATTCAACAAGATCTATCTCTAAAGAAATGAATTTTTTCAATATCTTTAGTATCTATTACATCAACATATACCAAAAACATATAAAGAATAGTCTTACCACATTCATGATACATGCATGAAAGAGTGTTGGCTCAAAGAGCTTATGATAATTAATGAAATATTACAAGTACACTATTAAATTGGTGAAACACTAGCTCCAATAGTGGAACATGAAGCTACAACTTGCTTCTCCAAAAAATGATTTTCCCTTCTGTGCACCACAGTTAGAGAAGGAAATGCCAAATATCTAAAATTCCAAGCCCTTTACTTGAGTTATGAGGACCTATTTATAATAAATGAAAATCACTCTTTAGTTTCCTCATGACTCTCTAACTTCTATGACCTTTGGGTTTCCATACAACCCTTTTACATCCTACAAGTATCTCTTCACATTCTAGATGTATCCCTTGGACTTCTTTACATTACATTTATTCACAAAGAAAAGATTACATCAAAATGGTTGCTATGTAAGACAAACTCTAATACGACAAGACAAAACATCTTCATGTAGAACAAAAGACACAAATCAGTAACTGGAGCATGGAGTTCATTTGTGATGTAGGAATTCCATGCTCTAAACTCTCGTGCAATGAATTTAACTATGAATCATAGATCTACAATATAACACATCTTCACCTCTAAAGCATCTCACAATATATATTTGGAGATCACCTGTATGCTATAACATTTTTGGTGATCTCCAAGCCTTTTTTATTTGTCGTTTACTTGGTATGTTCGATAAAATTTGTAATCTTCTGCATGATGATATCCTTGCCTCTTATTTATCCAAGTGCACCCACATAAGGAATCTTGTGTTTTTGTGCGAGGGACTTTATACCACTATGTAGTCATGCATAAGCAGCTATAGTGTTGGTAGCTTGTTCACTGAGGTGGATTTAGTTCTGATTATGAAGTATCAAGTGTACTCTATCCATCTAAGAAGCCACTCTATCCTTCTTGACTAACCACCATGGAGCATATGGATACTTGACACCCCAATCCTGTTTAAAATCAACAACTCAGATTGTAACTTTCAGAAGCTTTAGGACCTCTTCATATTTCTTCTGTATATTCATCAAGGGTGCCATCACCTCATACACGAGAGTCATCTCAATGTAAATATGTTGCATGGTGTCTTTCACTGACTTTAATTCTTCAAGGATGGTTGAGTGCAACTCCACTATGTGAAAACAAATAGAAGAAAATTGTTGATTCTCTCTAGAGAGGTGGTCAACCTATTGTTTTTTGGCAACTATCTCTCTTATCAATCATGAATTCTCGCTCCTGAGATAGTCTGTATTATCTTGAGTTGCTGCTACGAAGGCTACATTAGATCCTATGATTTCTCGAGGATTTCTCCTGGCATTAGCTTCTATCACCTTCTATGTGGATACATATATTGGATTAACATGATCATTAGGAAAATACCTTCACCTTTCATGCACAATATTCTTCTTTAGCTGGTCAAACTGAAAACTAACTATGTCCATAACTCTATCATCTCGTGGAGGAACAATTCCCATTTCATCAAATGGGAGATGGATACTAGTGAGAGGAGACTCTGATGGAGTGCTAGGGTCATCTTCTATGGGTTCAATAACATCCTCCTCCTCCTCTAATTCTTATTCTATTTCATGGGCCATTTGTACTTCCTATTCTGACCACCTTTGTTATTCCTCTTCCTCCATTGTTTTATTTTCCTCTTCTACTTGATGCTGCTTAAGGAAGTATTCTTTCTTCCTATTTTCTTCCTCCTCCATCAGTAATTTCTCCTCCTCTCTTTTGCGCTCCTCTTCCATTTGCTTTTTTGTTTCTATTCTCCTCTTCTCCTCTCTTTGTTTCCTTTCTTTCTCTGCCTCATTTTCTCCTTTACTCATTGGATCAAATTTTAACCTCCTATTGGTTTCCACCATTAGGTCATGTTTCATCCCCTTTATTGGTGCCATATTGCTTACTTGAGCAGTTTCCTATTATTGAGTCTCCTCCATCCATACAGCTAGTGCTTATGAAACCTAGGAGAGACCTACCTCTCGATTCTTCCTCGGAGCATTGTAACAATTATTGATATTTTTGTCCTCTTAAATGGTCATTGGTACATATCAACAAGTGTATTGTATCTTATCAAAATGTTGTCTGCACACTTCTCTGGGATCATATATGTGAAAACCCCACATTCCAAAGTGAATACACTTGAGTTCTTCAATCTCAACATCAATCGCCTTGAGGCTCTTGAGCTCATAAACACCAATCCGTAAAGGAAAAGTAGGCAAGGTAACTTATTATTCCTATGGAGTTTTGCAGAAAATCCATTATTTAGGTGATAGGATACCTCCTCCAAGACCACCTTGTTGGTGACATACTTAGGTATAAGATGAGGGGACGTATGACACCCAAAGCATCTGATGTATATGCCTTGCGATGAAGTGAACTAATCGATAATATGATTTATGTGCCTTGAGGTGAAAATGAATTACAACCTAAGACATTAATTTTAATTATTTTACAATTTAAATTAAATTACTTACAGTAAGTAGAATTTATAAAAATATATGAACTAAAATAAATATGGATGTATGACACCCGAAGCGTCTGATGTATGTATGACACCTAAAGCATCTGATGTATGTGCCTTGAGGTGAAAATGAATTACAACCTAAGACATTAATTTTAATTATTTTATAGCTCAAACTAAATTACTTACATGAAGTAAATTTTACAAAAATATATGAACTCGAATAAATATTTTTAATAAAAATTTATCAAATATTTGAGTGAATTAATTTTCTTATTATTTTAATTTTATTTAATTTTCCTAAATACTTTATAAATAAAAAATTTAAGTTGATTATAAAAATTTGTGTTTGATTTATTTATTTAAAATTAATATTAAAAAATATTTTAATTTTAAATATTAAATTCTATAAGAAATTTGAAATACAGTAAGAAAATTCTCTCTCTCTCTCTCTCTCTCTCTCTCTCTCTCTCTCTCTATATATATATAGTTCTTATAGTACAACGAGTCGAGGATGGGTCTCGTTAGAAGGGCGACCCGAGATCAAACTTCACGGGGTAGTTGTGCACTATGCTAGGGAGGAGACATGCTAAAAAAAATCCAATTAGCTTAGGGGTGGTGTGGCCCACACCGGGTGTGATCCCTAGGTGACTTTGATGGATCACATAGTCTTGGATCGTGGTTTCTCAAGCCATGGGTTAAGCCTGGAGGATCAAAGACAACTTCAAAAAAATGAAATATATATATATATATATTGGTGAAAGTAAACTATTCTAGAGAAGAGAAGGAGCTCTAGTGCGGCATGTGTAAACCCTAACCATTGATGCATTTTTTCCTCCATCGGTTGGAACCTCGTATGACGCTCTGGTCTTGTGATCCATGGCTTCTTGCATGCAGGACATCTGTGGATGGACAGGTGGGCCAACACGTGTGGGGTCTCATGACTTATCATATATGCTTACACTCGGCATGATTGCATAGAAACCCTACTATTTTTTAAACCTTATTTTCCCATGATAAGGTTTTTTTTCCCCTTGTTTTTTGGCATGCTAGTTTCATTGTGGGGTTTTGCTTCTGGTAGTCTATGCGGGTTTATACTTTTTACCCTAGTTTTTATTGTGGTGGTTCTTTTTGTCGCAGTTTCTTTACCTGTGACGATCTGGGCTGCTAATGACAGAGAGGTTTTGGAACTACTCCGTCTGGTTAGTTCCTTTTTTGCAACAATTGCATCTTTTCTCTGGTTTCATGACCACTTAAGTATACATCCCGGTGGAGGTAAGCCCTTTTTTGGGTACTTATTTATGTTTTGTTTTCTATCCGTTGTTTTCATGGTCATTATCAGACTTTTGGAAGTTATTCAGGCCCATTTCTGGCGGGGTGCTTGGGGGGGTTATGGTTTTTGGCAATTTTTGTGTCTACTATCACTTTCTGCCTGAATCTCGGATTTACTGTTGTGGGTCAGCTTTGTTGGCCGGTTTCTTGGGTGGAAGTGGTTGGGGGCTTCATCATGGTTTTCTGTTGTGTTATGCACCATGGGTAATGAAAAGGAGTATGTAGATGTGGAGCTTGAGGCTGAAGATATTTTGTCTATTTGAGGTGTTGAACCCATGAGCCCTAACCTGGCTAACATCTCCCTTCCTTCTTGATTACATGAAGAAAAATCTGGGGAGGTAAATGCTTTAGAGAACCCGGCGGTTGGTTTTTCTTACCTGAAGAAGTTTGATTTTTCCATCCCGTGGCTTCGTTCGATGGAGAGGACTGGTCCTGATCCCGTACATAAACCTCTGGATCTGGGGTTTTTGTCTGCCTCTGCCATTCCTTTTTCTGTCCTTCACAGGTTTTTGGAAAAAAAGTGCCCCTCAAACACTACTTTTCTGGGGGTTTGGAGGACATACTCATCGGGGCTGGTGTTGAAGGTGCAAAGGCGGAAAACACTTCATGCAGCTCTAACCCTTTGGTCGCTCCTACTGAGGCCACTCATATTTCAGGCTCGGATCTCCATCTGGGTGTTGGGGTGTCGGCAACTTTTGGCTCGGAGGGTTTAAACAGGCCAGCCTGGGGCTTTGGCAGGGGTTTTGGAATTTCTTCACTCGGGGGGTTTGAGTGGGGGTTTTTTGCACTTTAAGGGAGGTGTCGGGTTCAGTGAGGTTGGGCTTCTTGAAAATGAGAACCTGAGCATATGGGAAGGCCTTAGTTCTAGTTGTGTTCAGATGGGCTCAAAGACCGGTCAGGAATAGGTCTTGCGAGGGATAAGACTAAGCCAACCTAGGAGTGAGGATGGTTGATCTAAAGGAAATTCATCTAGAGGAGGTGCACGGTCATTGAAGTTTTCGGTGAAAATTGATAAAGACAAAGGAAATAAAAGGAAAAAGGGGAAGACAATCAAGCAGAGCTAAGAGTGTAGAAACTTCATATTTAGTCTGGAGCTACAGTTTGATAATGTCATGGCTACTTCCAAACTGATTCTAGTGGGCAGAGCTAGAGGTAAGTATTTCTCGATAGATTACATTCTGGAGTGGATCCAGAAAAATTTGGTGGAAGCACCTGCAGGTGGGGCATAGGTCATTACCATGTCTAAAGGTTGGTTCATGGTGACTTTAAAAAAAAAATGAAACTCTTGAATGGATATTGGAACGACAATGGGGATTTGGTGTTGCTCCCATTCTCTTCAAACGGTGGACGCCCCTATTTGATGATGATATTCTGGTGTGGGTGTGCCTGCTGGCATTACCTCCACATTTCTAGTTGTTGGAAGTGTTTCAGGCAATTAGCAACAGTTTGGAGACCTTCCTAGATGCTGCTATGCCATTTTTGGAATCTAGGGCAAGGAATATTGCTAGAATTTTAGTCTGATTAGCAACTAGGGAAGGTTTAATCAAGAATATTATACTGAATGATGATAGTCACGCAATTGAACAACCAATTGACTATGAGCATCTTCCTTTTTGATGCCATAGATGCCACACTTTGGGTCACTTGGCTCGTGACTGTCCCCTATGTTTTAAAAAATGTTGTAAACTAACGAAGGGCTCACCACAGCATGACAGGACTAGATAGGATATTATGGGTCGGGGAGGACCATCTCAAGAGGAGAATGGGGTGAAAGCGTGTCTTGTGTCTCAGATGGGACATCCTCCAATGGGGGTTTCAGATCAAGAAGCTACCGGGGCTGTGCAGATCATGAGGGTAGATACTTTGTCACAGGATAATGTCAGTGCTCCAGAGACAGTGGTACAGATGGATCTAGATGTGGATGTGGTCGCGGTGAACCCACGGACAATCCCTGCTAATCTAGCGTCACATTTAGCACGTACTCACCCTTGCCCTTATTCTCCTATTTTAAACTCATTTTATCCACTGTACAATTTTTCTGATAAGCTTGGTCCCTCCAGCCTCATTTCTTCCCAATATATGAGTGTTAGAAATTTGTCTTTGGCAATGGATAGTATTATTACCACCATTCCCAACCAATCCATTGGCATTGTTCCCTACAATTTGAGACCGAGAGAAAAGAAACTGTTGGATAAATAATTGCTTGGGGGATTGGGAAAATCCCCTTTTGTGAAGAAAGGGAAAAAATCATGGGTAGGAAGTCTAACCTTTCGAAAGCCCAACTCAAAGCCATGATTGACATTGTGGATGGTAGACAAATATCCCTAAAAGGGGTGCTTAGAGCAGCAATCACCCCAGTTATTGTTTCAAAATGATTGTGCTCTCTTTCAATTGCAGGGGGCTAGCCAGTTAACCCAAAATACTAGCATTCAAAAGCCTTATTAATATGCACCATCTAGATATAATCCTGCTCCACGAGACTTTGGGCTCTGGGACGCAGATCTCTCTTTTTCTTTCCTCTTTTCTCCACCACTGGAATTTTATTTCCTCTGATGTAAGGAGCATCTCTGGGGGGGTTGATGTATGGGCTTAAGAAAAACTCGATCAATATGGTTAACTACTGGATTTTGGATTCAGTAATCCAGGTGGAGGCTTTCTCCATGGAACTCGGAACTACCTTCTCGGTGATCAACATTTATGGTCCTTGTGTGGAGAGAGCCTCTTTCTGGAACTATTTAAAAGGAAAATCCTTTATGAAAATCCCACAAATGATTGTGGGGGGTGATTTAACTTTCTCGGTGGGCAGAGCAGAAGCCTGGGGCCCGTCTGCACGTACTGACCCACTGGTGGATTTTTTCTTGAACTGGCTACCGGATTGGAGTTTCTTTGATCCCTCACTCACCAAAATGACACCCACCTAGAGGAAAAACATGGTGGGAGAGAATAATATTGCAAAGAGGTTGGATCACTTTCTTCTAAGTCATGATTTGGAAGATATCTCAGTGGGTTTTCATCAATGGGTCACCACAGGAGGGAGCTCAGATCACTCCCCAGTCTTTTTAAAGCTTAAAGGTCCCTTCACAAAACCTCCCACCCCTTTCAAGTTTAATTATTACTGTCTCTAGGAGGAGGATTACAACCTTTTGGTGGCTAACCTATGGAGACATACTCTGGCTGAGGTTGGACAATACCACGCACAGGATTTCCTTGATAACTTTAAAAAAATAAAAAATGCCACCATAAATTGGGCTAAAGAAAAGGCCCTCAAAGACTCAAAATCTATTATCAATATCAATGAAGCCCTGGGTTTTTTGTACAATAATGGGGATAGGGGCTTCATGGATGAGGAGGCCAGAAATAGGATCAGAGAACTGGAAGCGAGCATGAGGAAAATTATCAGGGATAGAAAAGAAATGTGGCGTATTTAGAGTCGTGCCATTTGGTTGAAGGAAGGGGATGAAAATATGAAATTCTTTCACAATTATGCAAAAGGTCGGAAAAACTCCAATACCATCTGGGAAATGGAGAACTCAGAGGGGAACAAGGTGAATACTTTCAAAGATATGTCCTCTCTGGCAAGAAATCACTTCAAAAATATTTACACAACTCATAATGATGTTAATATTAATGAAATAATCCAGGTGGCACAAATTTTTCCCCGTTATGCAGATGAGGAAAGCAATAACCTTGTTTTGGCCCTGGTGGAAAAGAAGAAGATTGAACTCATTATTAAATCTATGCAAGCTGATAAAAGCCCTAGGCCAGACGGATGGATGGTGGAATTTTTTCAACATTTTTTTGAGCTTATGGGGACTACCATCACTGATGTAGTGGAGGAATCCAGATCTCAAGGTCTCATCCATGACTCCATAAAATCCACTTTCTTGGCTCTCATTCCTAAATGTGATTTCCCTACTTCTTTTGATTATTTCCGTCCTATTTCCTTTTGTATATGTATCTATAAGGTTCTTTCCAAAACCATTGCCAACCGCTTGAAGCCTATTCTCTCATACTCCATATCTAGGGAACAATTTGGCTTCCTGGATGGCAGACAATTTCATGAAGGCATTGGGGTGGCTCAGGAGACCCTTCACAGTATTAAATTATCTCGCAAAAAATGTATGGTTATCAAGATTTACCTTTCAAAAGCTTATGAAAGGATTAATTGGCTCTATATGGGGATGTTATTAACCCATTTGGGGTTCCACATTGATTTTATTAATTGGATTATGAGTTGTATCACTAATATTTATTTTGTTGTTCTTATTAATGGAGCAAACTCATAATTCTTTTCAAATAAAAGGGGCTTAAGACAGGGTTGCCCTCTGTCTCCTTCTTTTTCTCTTAGTGGCAGAAAGACTTAGTCAACTTATCCACGAGGCCAGATGTGAAGAAAATTTGGGGGTATCAAAGTAGCTCTTAATCTTTGTGTTACACATCTACTTTTTCTAGATGATATACTACTATTCAGCAGAGGCAAAAAACGGGAGATCATAATTTTAAAAACCATCCTCGACCTTTTTATGAAGGCCATCGAACTCACAATCAACAACCAAAAGTCATCCCTTTCTTATGAAGGTATTCCAGAGGCCGACCTGTTATGGACTCTTGAATTCCTCCCTTTCCTACAGGCACCTTTGGAAGCATGCATCAAATAGTTGGGCTTCCTTTTGAAACTTGATGGGTATCGTAAACTGGACTAGTTTTGGCTTGTATCTAAAATTGAGAAAATTATCAATTCTTGGAGCCACAAGTGACTCTCCAGAGCTGGGAGACTGATAGTGATTAAATCGATTTTACTCACAATCTCGGTCTATTGGATCAGCCTGGCTTGGGTTCCCATCGACATTCTCAACAAAATAAGAAGTATTTGTAGTAATTTCCTCTGGTCGGGAAAGGAGGATAAAAAAGTACTCCCATGGGTGGCCTGGACCTTGTTTTCCAAAACTAAGGAGTGGGGGCGGGTGGGGGGGGGGGGGCATCAAACAGCTAAACAATTTTGCATATGTGCTAGCTGTGAAGTCAATCTGGAGAATTATTTCAAAAAATAATTTGTGGACCATGGTCGTTAAAATAAAATATATTGATCTGGTCCTTTGGATGATTGGATAAGGATCCCGGTTAAAGAAATTAAGAGAGCCTCTTACATTTGTAAAGCCTCCATAAAGGTTTTCAACCTAATCGCCCATGGTTTGGCATGGAATATTGGAAATGGGAAGCGATGTAAAATTGGTCTAGATCCCTAGGTGGGTTGCAATGAGAATTAGTCAATATCTGATGGGCTTAGGGAAATTCTCTTTCGAAAAGACCTCAACACTCTTGATCAAATTGTACTCCCAGGTAGATCCAACTTATGGATCAAACTAGGAAATCGGTAGAGGATATTGGTCTACTTCCTGAATGGGTCGGGGAATGGAAGGGCTACATATAGGAGCTGGAAAATAGGCAGATTGGTTTAAAAGACTCTCCTGATAGTCTGGTTTGGGTTCACTCGAAAACCGGTTCTTACTCTCCGAAGGCCGAATATGCCCATATTGCAGTGTCCAGGGAGGTGGGTGAAAAGGAATGGTGGTACACGACTCTGTGGGGGATTAATTTTCCAACCAAGTCTATCATTTTTTTTCTGGAACATACTTTGAAGAAAAGTGCTGACATGGGACACTCTCCAAAAAATATTTATCATAGGTCCAGGATGGTGCTATCTTTGTAAAAAAGAGGAGGAATCAATTGATCACATGTTTATCACATGCCCATTCTCTAAGCAAGTGTGGATCTATACACTATCCCTATGCAAGGTGGACTTATTATCGATGGGTATCTCGTGCAATATTGCATGGAACAACTAGTGGGAACACTGCAAAGACCCCAATCGTAGATGCTTACCACTGATTATCTCCTGGGGCATATGGATATCTAGGAATAAATTTATTTTTAAAGATGTTGCCTCCTCTCCTACTCTGGTGGCTGGTGAATGTGCTGCATTTACTTGGGTCCTTCTTCTCCTTTAGGGGAGAACCATCCCAGACAAGTGTTGTGTGGCATCATTTCTCTGTGCGTCCCATGGGCCTATTTTGATGGTGTGGCTGCTAGGGGGCTCTGTGGGGATGGAATGATAATTCAAAAAAGCTCAGATATTTCTTCTGCATCCTCTGTGGGCCTGGGTCTGGGAACAATCAATTTTGCAGAGCTTCAAACTCTAAAACTTATTCTATGTTGGCTTCTCCACAAAGACATCACATCAGTTTAGATTTTTGGGGATTCTTTGAATGTCATAAATTGATTTAACAATGCTCAAAGATGTCAAAATTATTTACTGATTCCCATTCTTGATGAGATTATTTCACTAAAAGCTCGCTTTACATGCATTTATGTTTTCCATATTTACAGGGCGCAGAACCAGAAGGCTCACAGCATGTTTAAAATTGGTCTTGGACAAGTTCAGGGTTCGTGGCTGATTGAAGAGAAGGATGTTATGGAGGTCCGTGTGTTAGACACCAGACCATATTGATGGGGAATCCCCATCCTTTTTTCACTTGTTCTTTCAGACTATGCTGTTTTTATTTTATCCAGCACTATTATATATTCTGGACAGATTGTATATTTTTTTGTCCTCGGACTCTAAGACTTACATACATTTAGTGGTGGTACTTTTTATATTTCATAATCTTTCGATTATAAAAAAAGACCTATTTTCTATTATGTTTACTTTTCCTTGCCTTCATAAGTCTGGGTATCGGATGGTTGCTACCATCGTTGTTATTGTTGAAAATTTCTCCCAGTTGGGAGGCCTGTTTTTGGATTTTTTAGAACATGATTGATGCTCATTACCCTTAAGCAAAGATTCTGTCTTTTTTCCCCTTAGTGTTTTCGCTATCTGCCAACTATGCCCACACTCTAGTGTTGGGAGGTAGTTTCTCTTGCCCCTCGTTGAGGAGTTAATATCTTATGGAATGGTAGACATATGCGATGTAAATTTTCTTAAATCTAATAAAAAGTTCGATTTCTTCTCAGGAAAAAAAATAAAAAATAAAAATTATATATATATATATACATCTGTGTGTGTGTGTGTGTGCGTGTGTGAAATATATAAAATTAATAGACAAATTTATTATATATATAATAATACAATTTTAGTAATAAAAAAAGTTTAACCATAATATTTTAATGATATAAAATCCACGTCCGTTGAACAATTCTCGACCTTTTCCTCTAGTTTGACTGGTATTCTAGTGATTGTTAGATTTTAAGCTCCATGGTTTTCACGCATTATTCTTTGTTTAATATCCAAGATTCTAACACCGGATATATAATCAATGCTTGTATCCCTTCCTATGATACCCCCAAGTCAGTTCCACCTTTCGGGTCACCATGCGGCACCAACTAGACTCCCATACTTGGTATTTTTTTCATCTTCTGGAGTACACCTTCCCAACATTATTACTATTATTTGTGTTTTATTTCATTATTAGTAATGTGCTGAATAACATAACATAATAGTGCAATGATAGCAATCGAGAGACCAAAACAACAACAATAAACAAATGTAAATCTTCATTATAATTTTAAAAGGTATTTACAATATTTTATATCGTGGAGGCTACCTCTACCTGAGTGTAACACTCACTCAAATCCTAGTTCACAGGTCGCCTAGGCCACAACGTGTACTGCCTTATGATCTACAATGAGTACTTAGCTGCCTACGGCACACCTGTGCCACTTTCCTGCATGCTACATGCACTTGTTGTCGACCGACCTGTAGCCCATATCACTTTTCCCACAGGGTGAGCGCATACTCGCACCAGAATACTCATCTTCCCATTGCACAGTGTACTCGTATCTTGACCCCTCACACCATAACCATCCGAATGGTCCGATTTCTTATGACTGCGGTTGTTGTTTGTTCAATCCACCATGCGCCTACCATATATATACGACTCTTCATCGAGTGTAATATGAAGGGTCATGTAGCTTGGGTCATCGACCCTTCAGGGCCAACCTACCCACGATGCTTGACACACCTGTTCAGCTTGTGCACAAGTCGGTCCGTTACACTTCCACCCATTTTCCTTCTGTGTCAGCCCCTTGCAACATTTCCTCCTCGTCACACTTCATCTCTTGGTTGTTTTCTAATTTGACCTGCCTAATTGTGTCGCTCCACTCTCATCCGACCGCACCCGGGTGTGGGCGCCATGCCCAAGTGTGCACCCCTGGTTGTGGGTTCCACTTGATGTGTTTAAGAAAAATCATGTCGCCAATAACTATTTCGTCGCCCATCATGTTTCCTTTAACCTAAATTCCAACATGCACACTTTCCATCTTCAATTATTTAATTGAACATGAATCTGGAGGTCACATAGTGTGCCTACCACTGCATCTACATGAACATCACACACAATGGGCACATCTATACCTGCGACTTGCCTAAGTGTCATGTGCGCTCGGTTGGGCGCTTGACTCGCCCAAGGGTGGTGATGTCGACTTGAGGTCCTGAAATTCTCCCCCACCATGAGTCATTTTCATCCTTGGAAATCCAATGAATCATGCAAACTCCTCGTTAAACTCTATCATCTCCTTTTTCCACCTCCATAGTGAATCCTCCATCTCCCAACCATTTTCCTCTAGTGCATCCCTCCATTGCATGAATTACTATCTCCTCATGGCACTCCCAACTCCCGTAGTTCTGAGATCCAAGATCTTGTCCAAAACTTGACTCGACTTGTCGACAATCATGGTTGGTCCTCTCAGTGGTGCTGATCTCTTAGGACGATGTGCATCAAGTCGACATCTCTGATGAAGTGCCTCCTAAGTTCAGATGACTTCAAAATGTAGATTCGTTTCCCATAAAATAAGATTCCATCTCATAGAAAGAAATTTCTAGTATTCCCTTCATTCACATACTTCATAATGCTTTTTCCCTGAATATTTGTACCCACACTGGCACGTAGCCTACTATGCATCTCATCGATCATATGAACTCAACTCCTACTTAGTTCAACATGGTCTTCCCCTTCCTCAATTTTGGCTAATTGTCCCTTCTTGTTGAGGGAATTTGCAACCGCATTGAGTCTACCTAGACTATACTCAATAGTCATGTCAAACTCTACCAAGAAGTCTTGCCAATGAGACAACTTCACTCACAAGTTCGGTTAGGATGCAAAATAAATCACTGTGATGTTTTCAGTCTTGAAAACAAATGTCTTCCCAATCAAGTAGTGTCGCCAAACCTGTAAATAGTGGATGAACGCAATCATTTCATTCTTATGAACCAGATACTGTCGCTTTATCATACAACTTTTGACTCTCATATGCCACTGGATGCCCATCCAACATGAGTACTCGCCCAATCAAAAAATAAAAAGCATCGATGTGCACCTCCATTAGGGGAATTTTGAGGTCTAAAATGGGCCTCCTAAATAAACTATATAATAATTGTGGAAATAATAAAAAAATATTTTATTACCTCATCACATCTTAGAAGGAAAAAAGGAAAAACTATTTTTTCAACTCGTATTTTCTACTTATCTCCCTATGGGTTTACTAAAATTTTGAGCGGAAGCTCTCGTTGGATGCATAATTTGATTTATCATGCAAGGAGTACCCATGTTGCATACTTTCGATGGGCCCTTCTACATGAAAAACGTGATTGTAAACACGTTTTTTCATGTATTTCTCATTTTTTCATGTAGCAGGGTCGATCGAAAGTATGCAACATGGGTACTCCTTGGATGGGGAATCAAATTTTGCATCCAAAGTGTACTCCTGCTTGAAATTTGAGTAAAACCTTAGGGAGATAAGTTGAAAATATGAGTTGAAAAGGTAGTTTTATTATTTTATTATTTTTTTAATATTTTTACCTTTTTACTCCAAAGCCGGTGAATCATCCCCCATGGTTGAAATCATCATCTTGAATCATATTGGTTCTTATAAATTTTATTTTTGTTGTATATTTTCATAGGAGGCCCATTTTAGACCACAAACTTCCCCTAATGAAATGGTCTCTCAAAGTCAGGTAGCTTCAGTTTCAGTATTGACAAGTGTGTCATGAGACTATGGATAATCCGGTAAAATCTCCAGTAAGCATCCTCTTCTTCAACTCCTCAAATGTTTCACGACATTTCTCCTTCCAATTACATCATTTATCCTTCTTCAATAGGTCTATCAGTGGTGTAGTCACCTTGGAATAACCCTCTACAAAATCCTGCTTGTAGTTAGTAATCCCCAAGAATACTCTCATATTATTTGGTTCATCCCAATCCTCAATCACATGTACCCTTCTCAACTCCATCCATATGTGACATTTACCAACTATGTTACTAAGGAGAAGAATCTCGGTTTTAGTGAACATACACTTTGACTTCTTCAAGAACACCTGATTCTGCCTTAGTGCCTCAAATTCCAAAGCCATGTGCTTCTTATGATCCACCATGTTATCACTGAACACCATGATGTCTTCCAAGTACACAACCATAGAAAAATTGAAATATGGATGCAAAATATCATTCATTAATGTGAAAAAATTTGTAGGAGTTTTTCACAACCCAGATGACATGATAAGGAGCTCAAAACTTACATACCTCATCACTATCTAGATATTATTCTCATCACCTTCTACTATCTATACCTAATAATAGCCATGCTTCAAGTCGAACTTCTAAAAAACTTGGGATTTCACAAGCTTATCAAAGAAATATACGACAAGTGGCAAAGGATACCTGTTCTTTATCATTTTCTTATTCAGTGCACCATAATCACAACACATTCCTAACTCATTAATTTCCTTCTTTCACTAAAATGACATTGAAACAGCATATTGGGACCTTGAAGGTTGTATGAAGCTTGCATTAGCTAATTCCCACAATCGTCACTTCAATTCATCCAACTCCAGCCCTGACAGATGATAAGGAGATTTTGCTCGCAGTTGCTTCCCCAACTCTAGCTAAATGTTATGTTCCACTACATGTCTTGCTGGTAGTACATTCAGAAACTCATCGGGCATCAAATATGCATATTTGTCTAATACACCAGAAATATCGGTTGGAATAGGCGTCCCCACTCCAACATCCTCCTCAAACTCCTTGACGACTGTCACATACGTCTCAACATCCACATCCCGTGTCGCCCTACTCATACTTAGTGCAGACATATGCTACACCTTCACCTCCCTACATTGCTGGTGAGTTGGAAAATTCCACGTCCGTGTGTCTCCAATCAACATAATATCATCGCAAAATGGGACAAAAATTTCCTTATTTCCCTTCATAAAATTCTGCTCCAGTATCATGTCAAAGTCCTTCATCTCCATCATTGTGAATTCCAAACAACCCTGCCAATTTGAAGTTTTAACTAACACATCACTTTTCAATCCCAACACTTTAGCCCTTGAGTGCACTTCCTTGACTTCCACATCCTTGGGAGTAATGTGTAGTCCAACTTCCTTTTATAACCCCATTGTCAAAAAATTATGAGTGGTACTTATGTCCACCAAAGCTTTGATGGTTTTGCCATGAATCTCCAGGTCAAGAAACCCCAATCTATGTAGCCAACACTTATTTTCCTCAAGAACCCCAACCTACATATATCTTTAGTCTCTTTTGCATTCTGATGCACTGTCTATGATACCATATGTCATGCTGCTGAGTCGGTTCCATCATTCAAGGTGTCTTGCAGCACCGACTAGATTCCCATACTTAGTATTTTTTTCATATTCCGAACTACGCCTTCCAACATTATTACTGTGTGTGTGTTTCTTTCATTATTAGTTATATGTGGAATAACATAACATAACAATGCACTGATACCAATCAAGAGACAAAAACAACAAAATCAATATATCAATTTAAATCTTCATTATAATTTTTCAAAGTATTTACAATATGTTATGGCGGGGAAGTTTTCTACACATGAGTGCAATACTCACTCTAATCCTAGTTCACGGGTCGCTCGAGCCACAACATGTACTGCCTTCCCACCCATAACACGTAATTAAATTCTTGTGACTTATCCAAGTCACCTACTTTCACGAAGCATACAATTTTTTCCAACTGACATGTAGCGTGTATCACTCTGCCTGGAGGGCGGGAGCATACCCACACCTGACTACTCTTCTACCCACTTCACACTGCACTCATGTATCACACCCTTGCACTGTGACCTGCTGAATGATCCAATTTCTTGTGACTATGGTTGTTGGTTGTTCAATCCTGTAATGCCTCTCACTTCACAAATATATATATATATATATATATATATATATATAAATCAATATACTTTGTTCTTGTTCTATTTAAGTGTTCGTCATTACTCGACGTTATATTATCTCCATTCTTAACTGTGTCATTTATATGTTCTAATACTGAATTACTAACTAACATATAAAATGCTTGCAAAACTTATAAACACCATGGTCTCTTAACTAAAATATTCTTCCATAGTGTATTATATGAATCTACATACATTTTAATCCATACTTATTCCACTTAGGCCTAATTTAATTTACTGATCCAACACTAATAATGACAATGATACATATATACTTACTTTATAGATTTCATTTCTTTATTTTTATTTAAAAGACCTTTTAATTATATAATAATGAGGCCTCCTAAATTATTAATATATATATATATATATATATATATATATATATATATATATTTCTAATACCATACGTTTGTAACACTCCTCACTTCCCTATCATTACTCAGCAGTTATGATATTCCAAAAAAATTCCCATAAAATTCTAAGGTTAAATTAATAATTAACATCATCGTTAAATAAAACAACCTCCTTGTTAATTGAGTCAACTTACCCTAACTATAGGGTACTTGGTTACGTTTTTATTTAATCATAGCCATAATAATGTATGAAAGTAGCTATGTTACCATTGCACTTCAATTTGGTTCGTCGGCGTGATATTTACCATTAATGATATTGTTAGTGGTTGGGACATCGTGTAAGATTTTGTTTTGTGATATTTACGCTCTTTACTTGACTTCATACTAGTCATATCAAATGAACCTACTCTACAGCTATCCAACCACAAGTGAAACTAGAACAATTTAATTTACATAGTACCAACCCATGTGAAGTTGTACCTTGACTCCTCAATCAAGGATTGGATTTGTTTCTCAGGATTTACTGTGAAATTCAATGTGTACCAAGCCCATTAATTAGTCTCCACAACATGTATCCTAGAGTAAAACCTTACCTTCTGCCACATGGATGGTGTTGATTCAATTTAAAAATTAGGGTTTCCTTCTAGCATAAGAGATCATACTTTTTGTTTTCAGCGGTATTTTCATTCCCATTCTTTTTTGTTTGGATCTTTCCATGGTATTTGTCATTCAATTTTCCTGAGTAAAGCCATGAAAAATTGCGTGAAACAATACCATAGAATGTGTTCCTTCATTTACAGGTACAGCGGTCCTTATCACTGAACTCTTTTTTCCATTTGATAACTATGCATTTCGTGTATCATTTTCGTATAGTTTCTCTTTTTTATGCTTTAGAGGGTGTCAAAAATTTGTCATCATATAGACGCATTACATATGGAATTCATAGTATTATATTACCCTTGTTGATGCCTTCTTCTTTTTTTTAATTTCGTTTTCTATTTCTGATTTATTTACTCACAACATAATTCGACTGAAAATTCTGGTTTGTTTTACCCTCTTACCGAATTTGAAGATGAGTCTCCATTGTTAATGAGTGTTGCATTAACGTATTTCTTTCAGAATTGCGTGAACTCTTTTATTTTCTGGACTTGAGAAGAGTTATTGGCTCTACCTGAGTAGAGACAGTAAGGTTTCTCCACACATATTCTATGGTAACAAAGTTTGTATTTAATTTCATAAACCCATTTTGCGGTGTTTGTATTAGTTTGTTCGGTCAATATGATTCAATTGTTTCCCGCTAACATTTTCACTGTGCTTGGGGAAAACACACATCCCTCACCGTGGCATCCCCAACGTTTCAGAGTGTTAACATTTTTGTGTAAAAAGGATAAGCCTCAGAATAGTCATCTGTTCAGGTCTTGGTGCTCCTAGACTTCTATTTTTAATAATTGGCTGCAAGGTTCAGAATTAATTCACCATGCCTTTCCTGGTACGAAGATTTTGATCCACGAGTGAAAATTAATATCTGGCATACTGATAAGTTAAGATTTATTCCATCATAGATTTGATAGTTTAACAATAATTTTTTTTTTATATTATCTAGTTTACTATTCTCATTACTTCTTTCTTCTATGTCTTCACAGCTATAGTTTTATATGCATGCATAACATTCCAAGGTATTACGTTTTCAATTTTTGTGGTTCGTATTATAGTAAATTTCCTTTACTCAATTCATAAGTTTTCTCAAACCATATAAATTTTCAATTCGTTCTCATGTTTTCTTGTAGGTATGGCTATGCTGCCATTTCTTCCTTTTAATTCTGGTTACTGGTTTTTGAACTTCGTTAACCACGCAGCTCGTTTTCCTTTTGATACTAGACTCTAGTTTGCACATGTTCGTATCATCATTCTTGAATTTTTCTGCTATTCCAGTCATCACACTAGCCTTACAGATGATCCATACAGTTATCTCATAGTGACACAGAGTGTCTTCTGTGTCACTATTATTAGATTTACATTTATTGTATTTTGTACTTTACACAAAATGTTTTTAGATTTGTAACCCATGGACTGAACTATTTTAATTATTTTTGTTAATAAACTCCTCTAAAGAGTTTAATATTTAAACTTGCTTTTGTTACCAGTTATCTTCAAATCTAATATGCAGTTACAGGAATTGTGAATCATTTTCTTCTATAATTTATATACAGTATTTAAATGATAATTCTTACATAAATATACAAGTCTTCTGTGTAAACTCATTTTTGTACCCAATATACGTCTTTGAAATTAAAGTAGTAGACAATGTATTTATATTTCCTCAGAACTGTCTCAAACAGAAATGTGTAATTCTTTGTTGAAAGTAGTTACGGTAATTGAATACCATTATTTCTTTGTAGAGGTTATATTAGTTACAGTATAACGGTCCCATGAAATTTAAATATACTATTTGCATCTATTATCATCAAATCCTTACACAATAGAATTTATCAAATTTACATACTTCCACTGATATACCTTATCTCTCCTATTCTATGCATAGATATTTCGGTATGCTTTCAAAACAAGAATGTCTCCTCATTCAATATCTATTTTGAAATTTTGTTGCACTACTATTATCCAATTCTGAAATATATATGTCTCTCTTATGTTTAATCTGAATTAGCTTTTAGCTACTTAAGATAGATTTTTCTAACAGTATAGTGGACCAGAATTTTAGCGATAAAGAAACTATTTATTTCATATTTGCATCTAAAATTTGATTGCAGAGTTATCAGTTCTATATATATATATATATATATATATATATATATATATATATATATATATATATTTTGTTCAGAATTATTTCTTAATCCTATATACAATTAATATCATCACCTTTGAATAGTCAATTAATTTCTAAAGTTTATGTTTGGTTTTCTTCTGTTCAATACGGGATGATTTAAGAGTACAACATAGCATAGTTTTATCTATACAATATATATTTGTTCCAATTATGTATGTTATTCTCTATTTGAGAATGTATTTTTAGATGTACTGAACAATTTTCTAACAGAATATTGAACCCACTAAAATATTGAAATGTTAGTTTCTTGTGAGGTAACTAATCTCAGATCTAAACCCATCACTGAGTTTAGACATTCTGAGAGTTTTTCCTCTACAAAATATGTCTGTACAACAAGACAAATTTTACTATTTCTACTATAGTGATATCTGTTAAATGTACTGACCAGCAACTAGAAAATATAATTCCTAATTCTTCCAATCTCAAACACAGTTTTAAATTAAATTTTTTTCATATTCCATGGTCACAATATAAAAGTTTAGATCAAATACCATTTCAACTAAATGTGTAGATCACTTAGGTTTGACAAGTTGCCTCCCAACTGTACAGTTTTCTCTCCTTAACTCACCCCCGAGCAGGGATCCTTTGCTCTAGCGATAGAAAACCTTTTGTCTATCATAAAATAGTTTATTTAAGCTTTGTTTTCCCCATCCTGTTTCCCTTAACTACATCCACCTAATTAAGGATGATTTTTTCCTATTTTTCCTAGGTTTTCCCTCTATTTCTTCCACAAAGGTACTTTTAAAGCTGGCATTTTCGCTTTTCCAGCTTTATTCCACCTCTTCCCAATACTTTTGTCTTTATTGGGGTAATTAGATATTTCTCTCCAAATATAATTTTAGTATATTACTTTATTACTTCCAAGGATTTCTGGAAGTTGTGGGAAAGTATGACTACCTTATCCATCCTCATGGATTAGGTTTTCAGATCTCAAATCTCAATCTAGTCATTGCACATAGTTTTTTCATTTTATTTTATTAATTTAAAATAATAAAATAAATCCACACAAATGTTTTCCATTAGGGTCCACTGTACCCTTTTGGACTTGTTCAAATGTCAAATAAAAGCATAGAAAACTAGGGATATTACATATTCCCTGTCTAAAAACAAACACCATCCTCGGTGTCAACAAAACAATTTAAAAAAATCACTATTTAAACAGTGATGGATATTTTTCCATCATATCAGTCTCTCATTCCCATGTAGCCTCTTCGAGTGAAAAGTGCCTCCACTGCACTTTCACCCTGGCCATTGTCCCGTTTCGTACCTCAATTTCTTCTCGTGCCAAGATTTGAAGCGGCTCTGGAAGGAATTCCCCTTCTGGTTCCACCTGAAGCACATTCTAATCAATAACGTGAGTAGAATCATGCACATATTTTTTTAATAACGAAAGATGAAATACATCATGAACCTTAATGTGAATGGGTAAAGCCTGCTTATATGCAACTGGTCCAACTTTTTCTAGCACTTGAAAAGTCCCACAGAATTGTGGAGCTAGTTTTGCACAACTTCCAGTGTGAAAAGTACTTTTATTAGGCTTAATCCTTAGATACACATGATCACCCACATTAAATTCTCTATGAACTCTCTTTTTGTTTGCATAACGTTTATGCCTGTCTTGTGCGACTTTGATATTTTGCTGAATCTTCTTCACAAATTTTTCCATTTCTTATAAAGCTTCTGGTCCAAGTATTAGTTTACCTTCAAGTTGACTCCAACTTAGAGGGGTATGGCACTTTCTGCCATAAATTTCTTCAAAGGGGCTCATCTTTATGGAAGCTTGGTAGTTATTGTTGTAGGCAAACTCTGCTAAGTGTAGATAGTCTTCCCATTTTGTTGGCCTATCTATGACATACATCCTTAACATATCGTCTAGAATCTGGTTTGTTTTTTTTATTTGACCATCAGTTTGGGGATGGTAAGCAGTACTAAAATTAAATTTGGTACCCATGCCTCCAAACAAACTCCTCCAAAAAGCTGCAGTGAACTTTTCATCTCTATCTGAAATGATCATTTTAGGAACACCATGCAATTTTACAATCTCCTTCTTAAATACATTTGCTACTTCGGCTGTACCAAAGGTAGACTGTATAGGTACAAAGTGAGCAGCTTTAGTCAAAGTATCAACTACAACCATAATAGAGTCATGTTGGTATTTTGTCCTGGGTAAACTAGTAATTAAATCCATGGAAACAATCTCCCACTTCCATTGTAGGATGGGTAAAGGATTCAACAACCCAGATGGATGCCGATGTTCAACCTTTACTTGTTGACATTTTATGCATCTCGCCAATTAATTTGCCATGTCCTTTTTCATACAAGGCCAAAACATGTTTTTTCTTAAAGCTGAGAGTAATTTCTAGTATCCAGGATGTCCAGCATAGGGTCTTTTATGGTAATTATCTAGAACTTCTTTCTTTACAGAGTCTACTTCAGGAATGTATAATCTGCCTCTATAACAAATTAATCCTCTTTGGTTCTTTGTATACCCTTTTATTTCTTTTTTCAGCATTTGGGATTGAATTTTTTCATAGTTTTGGTCTTGTTTCACCACTTCTTGTATTAGTCCTTCTACGTCAAAGTTGGCACTACTCCCAACATTACTCACACTTTTCCAAGAATTTCTGCTTAATGCATCTGCAATCTTGTTTTCCTTACCCTTAATATGTTTAATCTCCATGTCAAACTCACTAAGGAAGGATAACCACCTAGCTTGCCTAGCATTCAAATATGTTTCAGTGAAGAAATATTTTAGGTTGATGTGATCTGTCATCAACACTAACTTTTTCCCTAAAAGGTAATGTTTCCACATATTGAGAGCATGTATTACAACAACTCATTCTTGATCATAAACACTATAATTATGTTCATGTTTCTTAATTTTTCTTGACTCACAGGTTATAACAGAATTTTCTTGCAGTAGCACTCCTCCTAATCCTTGTCCACACACATCTGTGCACACTACAAATTCCAGATCTGGATCAACACTCTTTAAAATATGTGCTATTTTAAGTTTCAGTTTTAGCTGATCAAAGTTGTTTTGAAATTTTTTAGTCCATTCAAACTTAACGCCTTTCCTTTGTAGGGATGTAATGGGGTAAGCTAAGGCTGAAAATCTCTCCACAAACCTCCTATAATATCCTGCAATTCCCATGAAGGATCTTACAGAAGATACATCAGTAGGTATATGCCATTCCTTTATTGCTTTTATCTTTTCTGGGTCTACTGCTTACCCCTTCTCTGAAATTATATTACCTAGATATTGAATTTTATCTTTGAAAAATTCACATTTTCTAAACTTAGCATAAAAATTGTTTTCCCTGAGTGTTTGTAAAACCATTATAATTTGTTCCTTATGCTGAGATTCATTCTTAGAGTAAATCAGAATGTCATCAATAAATACTAATACAAACTTATCCAAGTATTTATTGAAGACAATATTCATCAAGCACATAAAAGTAGCAGGGTCATTAGTCAACCCAAATGGTAGGACCACAAATTCATAGTGTCCATACCCAGTTCTAAAAGCGGTTTTTCTTATATCTTCATCCTTAATTCTTAACTGATGGTATCTTGTCCTTAGATCAATTTTTGAAAAAAATTGTTGCCCCTCTAACTTAGTCAAAGAGGTCATCTATCCTAGGTAAAGGATATATGTTTTTTATTTTCATCTTGTTTAATTGATGATAGTCAATACACATTCTAAAGTGTCATCTTTCTTTTTCACAAACAACATTGGTGCTCCCCATGGGGACACACTCGGTCTAACGTAACCTTTGTCCAACAACTCTTGTAGCTACATTTTCAACTCCATTAATTCTAGAGTACTCATTCTGTATGGGGCTCTAGAAACTGGAGTTGCTCTCGACACTAAGTCAAGTGAGAAATAAGTCTCTCTCCTAGGGGGTAGATGAGGAATTTCATCCAGAAACACATCTTTGAATTCTCTGATAATAGGTAATGTTTCCAAATGATTTTCCCCTGCCTGCTATCCCAATTCCTCTACATAAACATAATACACTTGATAACCATTTCTAGAAATTCTCTTCAATTGAAGTACTGAAATTTGTCTCACTGATATGGGCTTGGGTTTACCTTTTACTATAATAGGTTTTTCCTCACTGTTTATGCAATGTATTGTCTTGTATAAGCAGTTTAACATGGCCTTCTGCTTCTCTAACTAGTCCATCCCTACTAGTACATCATAAGACCCTAAAGGCAGCATATTTAGATTTAATTTTGTTTCGTATCCATTCATATTTATGGTTGTTTGGGGTAACTTATGAGTCACCTTCCATTTTGTACCAGTGGCTAGCTGAACTAACCAATTCTTCTTAATTTTTTCTGACTTTTAGTTACATTTTTCTACCATTTGAGGATTGATATAACTTAAAAATGCACCTGGATATATTAACACAAAAACAAATTGGTCAACAATCAAACCTTCTATCTCAACCATAGTGGACTGGTGTTCTGCTTGATGATCTTCAAGAGAAGCACTAATTTTGGGGATGTTTCTTACCACATCATTAATAGTCGTTGCTTCTCTTAGTACTTCTATATACTAAATGTTTCTATGTGAAAAATCCCTAAACAAATGAACTTCTCCACAACCCCAACACTTCAAAGCTTCTCTCATTTTAACATTCTGCTCTCTTTTATTGTTTCCATTCATCTATTTAAACCCTGTTTGTGATCGAGTAGTTTTATTTTCACCCATTTTGTTGAACTTCTTTCTTTGGTGGTTTCTCCCAAAGTTATTCATATATGCTGGTTTTTTTTCTTTCCGCTGGAGTTACCCTTCTCTTTGTTTGGCAAATTCTTTGCTTGTTCACTCTTACCTTTGAATTTCTGGTAACACAGTCTTGCCTTGCGCACCACCTCATCGATGGTATTAGGGTTATCAAACTCTATCTTATCCTTGTAAATAATGGGTAGACCGTTCAAGAAACGCTGTATCTTTGCCTTCTCTTCTCTTATATAAGGTACATAGCATAACAGATTGCTGAATTTGGTTACAAATTCCTCAATTGTAATTTGTCCTAACCTAAGTTCATGAAATTCCTTGGATTTATCATCATAATAATGTTCATTCAGGTATCTATTTTTGAACTTGACTTGGAAATCCTCCCAAGTAATAGTTTTCTCATCAATGACGTGGACCATCTTTGTTTCTTCCCACCACAAGGTATATTTACCTTACAACTGATAGATAGCCAACCTGGCTCTCAATTTACTTTGGTATTCATAAACCTAAAATTACTTTATCATATTCAGAAGCCACACTTTAGAATCTTCCTCCTTCTCTCCATCCTAGGAGGGAGGTTTGATTTTCCGGAATTCACCCTGCAATTCCTTGTTCCTCCTAGAGTGTTGTCTAGAGGCATCATCTTCCTCGGAATTTTCTGAGTGATTTACTCTTCCCTTTCTCTTCCTTCTAGAATCTTCACCTTCTTGACTATTCTGGGAAGTCAATTCTCTTATCAATATATCTTGCTCTTCACTGGTTAAATATAGCCTTTCATTGTGGCTTTTTAGTTGCTCCATTTCTCTTTGCATTCTATGCAACATAGCCATCAATGAAGCATTTGGATCTGGCATGTTTTCTCGACCACCCAGATCCACATACAACTCGTCCCCTTCAGTCATGGTCCGTAGCTGTATACCTCAGCACTATTCATTATACATGAAATTAAACATTAGCAAAATTTAAATTCAATATAATTTTACAGCAACATAAAATTTCCGATGTGAGCACATAATTTGCCCAACATTTTAACTTGGGCTCTAATACCATTTGTAATGCCTCTCACTTAAATTTTTTTTTTTTTAAATCAATATACTTTGTTCTTGTTCTCTTTAAGTGTTTGTCATAATTCAACGTTATACTATCTCCATTCTTAACTGTGTCACTTATATGTTCTAGTACTGAATTACTAACTAACATATAAAATTCTTGCAAAACTTATAAACATGATGGTCTCTTAAGTAAAATATTCTTCCATAGTGTATTGTATGAATCTACCTACATTTTAATCCAATTCTTATTCCACTTAGGCCTAATTTAATTTATTGATCCAACAGTAATAATAAAAATGACAAATATATACTTACTTTATAGATTGCATTTATGTATTCTTATTTAAAGGACATTTTAATTATATAATAA
This sequence comes from Pinus albicaulis, assembly GCA_034641835.2. NCBI lineage: Eukaryota > Viridiplantae > Streptophyta > Pinopsida > Pinales > Pinaceae > Pinus > Pinus albicaulis. The sequence goes on along the minus strand of CM076572.1, from coordinate 1,034,991,338 downwards.
TGAGGCCTCATGAATTATTAAATATATATATATATATATATATATATATATATATATATATATATATATATACCATACGTTTGTAACACTTCTCACTTCCCTATCATTACTCACTAGTTATGATATTCCAACAAAATTCCCACCAAAATGCTAAGGTTAGATTAATATTTAACCTCATCGTTAATAAAACAACCTCCCTGTTAATTGAGTCAACTTACCATAACTATAGGGTAACTTAGTTACATTTTTATTTAATCATAGCCATAATAATGTATGCAAGTAACTACGTTACCATTGCACTTCGATTTGGTTCGTCGACGTGATATTTACCATTAATGATACTGTCAGTGGTTGAGATGTCATGTAAGATTTCATTTTTCGATATTTACTCTCTTTACTCCACTTCATACCAGTCATATCAATTGAACCTACTCTACAGCTATCTGACCACAAGTGAAACTGGAAAAATTTAATTTACATAGTACCAACCCATGTGAAGTTGTACCTTGACTCCTCAATCGAGGATTGGATTTTTTTATTAGTATTTACTGCGAAATTCGATGTGTACCAAGCCCATTACTTAGTCTCCACGACATCAGTCCTCGAGTAAAACCTTATCTTCCACTGCGTCGATGGTGTTGATTCATTTAAAAAATTAGGCTTTCCTTCTAGCATAAGAGATCATAATTTCTATTTTCAGAGGTAGTTTCATTCCACTTCTTTTTCATTTGGATCTGTCCATGGTATTTGTCATTCTCTTTTCCTGAGGAAATCCAAGACGAATTTTGTGAAGCAATACCATCAAATGTGTTCCTTCATTTACAGGTATAGCGTTCCTTATCACGAAACTCTTTTTTCCATTTGATAACTATCCATTTCCTGTATCATTTTCGTATATTTTCTCTTTGTTATGCTTTAGAGGGTGTCGAAAATATATCATCATATAGACACGATACATATCGAATTCACAATATTTTCTTACCCTTGTTGATGCTTTTTTTTTTTTAATTTCGTTTTTTATTTCTGATTTATTTATTCACGGCATAATTCGACTGAAAATTCCGGTTTGTTTTACTCTTTTATGAATTTGAAGATGAGTCTCCATTGTTAATGAGTGTTGCATTAATGTATTTCTTTCAGACTTGCGTGAAGTCTTTTCTTTTCCGAATTTGAGAAGAATTACTGGCTCTACCTCAGTAGAAGAAGTAAGGTTTCTCCACGCATAGTCTATGGAAATGAAGTTTGTATTTAATTTCAGAAACCCATTTTGTGATATTTGTATTAGTTTGTCCGGTTAATATGATTCAATTTTTTCTCGTTGCCAAATTCACTGTGCTTGGGGAGAACATAGATCCTTCAACATGGCATCCCTTGCGTTTCAGAGTGTTAACATTTTTGTGTAAAAAGGATAAGCCTCGGAATAGTCATCTGTTCAAGTCTTGGTGCTCCTAGAGTTCTGTTTTTAATAATTGGCTATGAGGTTTGGAATTACTTCACCATGCCTTTCCTGGTACGAATATTTCATTCCACCAATGACAATTAATTTCTGGCATACTCATAAGTTAAGATTTATTCCATCATAGATTTTATAGTTTAACAATACTTTTTTTATACCATCTAGTTCACTATTCTCATTACTTCTTTCTTATATGTCTTCGCAGCTATAGTTTTATATGCATGTAAGACTTTCCAAGGTATTAAATTTTTTATTTGTATGGTTTTTATTACAGTAAATTTCCTTTACTCAATTCATAAGTTTTCTCAAACCATTATAAGTTTCTAATTCGTTCTCATGTTTTCCTGTAGGTACGACTACAGTGCCATTTCTTCCTTTTAATTCTGGTTACTGGTTTTAGAACATCGTTAACCACACAGCTCATTTTCCTTTTGATACTGGACTGTGGCTTAAACAGGTTGGTATCATCATTCTCGAATTTTTCTGCTATGCCGGTCATCACACTAACCTTACATATGATCCATACAGTTATCTCATAGTGACACAAGGTCTCTTCTATGTCACTGTTATTAGACTTACATTTATTGTATTCTGTACTTTACACAAAATATTTCTAGATTTGTAACCCATGGAATGAACTAATTTAATTATTTTTGATAAGAAACTTCTCTACAGAGTTTAATATTTAAACTTACTTTTGTTACCAGTTAACTTCAAATCTAATATGCAGTTACAGGAATTGTGAATCATTTTCTTGTATAATTTATATACAGTATTTAAATGATAATTCTTACATACATATACAGGTATTCTGTATAAAATCATTTTGTACTCAACATTACGTCCTTGAAATTAAATTAGCAAATGTTGTCTTTATATTTCCTCTGAACTTTCTCAAACAAAAATGTTTAGTTCTTTGCTGAAAGTAGTTATGGTAATTGGATACAATTATTTTTTTGTAGAAGTTATCTTAGTTACAGTATAACCATCCCATCCATTTTAAATATACTATTTGCATCGGTTATCGTCAAATCCTTATAGAATAGCATTTATCAACTTTACATACTTCCACTGATATACCTTAGCTCTCCTATTCTATGCATAGATATTTCGGTATGGTTTCAAAACAAGAATGTCTCCACATTCTATATCTATTTTGAATTTCTGTTGCACTAATATTATCCAATTTCAAAATATATCTGTCTCTCTTATGCTCAATTATGAATTAGCTTTTAGCTACTTAAGACAGATTTGTCTAACGGTACAGTGGACCAGAATTTTAGCGATAATGAAATTATTTATTTCATATCTACATCTAAAATTTGATTGTAGAGTGATCAGTTCTATATATATATATATATATATATATATATATATATATATATATATATTTGAATTATTTCTTAATCCTATAACAAGTAATATCGTCACCTTCGAATAGTCAATTAATTTCTAAATTTTCTATTTGGTTTTCTTCTGTTTAGTACGAGATGATTTAAGAGTACAACATAGTATATTTTTATGTCTACAATCTATACTTGTTCGAATTCTGTATGTTATTTTCTATTTCAAAATGTATTTTTAGATGTACTAAACAATTCTCTAACATAATATTGAACCCACTAAAATACTGAAATGTTAGTTTCCTGTGATGTAACTAACCTCAGATCTAAACCCATCACTGAGTTTAGATATTCTGAGAGTTTTTCCTCTACCGAATATGTCTGTACAACAAGAGAAATTTACTATTTCTGCTATAGTGATCTCTATTAAATGTACAAACCAGCAACTAGAAAATGTAATTCCTAATTCTTCCAATCTCAAACACAATTTTAAATTCAGAATTTTTCATATTACATGGTCACAATATGAAATTTTAAATCAAATACCATTTCAAATAAATGTGCATACTACTTAGGTCTGACTAGTTTCCTTCCAACCGTAGAGTTTTCTCTCCATAACTCACCCCCGAGCAGAGATACTTTGCTCTAGCGATAGACAACCCTTTGTCTATACTCAAACAACTTATTTAAGATTTGATTTCCCCAGTCTGTTTCCCTTAACTGTGTTTAGTTAATTGAGGATGTTTTTTTCTTGTTTTTCCTAGGCTTTCCCTCTGTTTCTTCCACAAAGGTACTTTTAAAGCTGGCTTTTCTGCTTTTCCAACTCTATTCCACCCCTTCCCAATAATTTTTTCTTTATTGTGGTAATTATATATTTCTCTCCAAATATAATTTTAGTATCTTACTTTATTCCTTCCATGGATTTCTGGAAGTTGTGGGAAAGTCTTACTACATTATCCATCCTCATGGATTTGGTTTTCAGATCTCAAATCTCAATCTAGTCATTGCACATAGTTTTTCCATTTTATTTTATTAATTTAAAATAATAAAATAAATCCACACAAATGTTTTCCATTGGGGTCCATTTTAATCTTTTGGACTTGTTCAAATGTCAAATAAAAGCATAGAAAACTAGGGATATTACATATTCCCCCTCTAAAAACAAACACCGTCCTCGGTGTTAACAAAAAAATTTAACAAAATCAATGTTTAAATAGTGATGGATATTTTTCCATCATATCAATCTCTCATTCCCAAGTAGCCCCTTCAATTGCGAAGTTCCTCCACTGCACTTTCACCCTTGTCACTGTCCTATTTCGAAGCTCAATCTCTTCCCGCGCTAATATTTGAAGCAGATTTGGAAGGAATTCCCCTTCTGGTTCCACCTGAATCACATTCCAATCAATAACGTGAGTAGAATCATGCACATATTTTTTTAATAACGAAACATGAAATACATCATGAACGTTAATGTGAATGGGTAAAGCCTACTTATATGTATCTGGTCCAACTCTTTCCAGCACTTCAAAAGGTCCACAGTATCATGGAGCTAGTTTTGCACAGCTTCCAGTGTGCAAATTACTTTTCTTAGGCTTAATCCTTAGATATACATGATCACCCACACTGAATTATCTATGAACTCTCTTTTTGTCTGGATAAATTTTCTGCCTGTTTTGTGTTGTTTTGATATTTTGCTAAATCTTCTTCACAACTTTCTCCAGTTCTTGTAAAGCTTCTGGTCCAAGTATTAGTTTACCTTCAGGTTGACTCCAACTTAGAGGGGTATGGCACTTTCTTCCATAAAGTGCTTCAAAAGGGCTCATATTTATGGAAGTTTGGTAGCTGTTGTTGTAGGCAAACTCTGCTAAGTGTAGATATTCTTCCCATTTAGGTTGGCCTATCTATGACATACATCCTTAACATATCATCTAGAATCTGGTTTTTTCTTTCGGTTTCACCATCAGTTGGGGATGGTAGGTAGTACTAAAATTTAATTTGGTACCCATGCCTCCAAATAAAATCCTCCAAAAAGCTGTAGTGAACTTTTCATTTCTATCTGAAATGATCATTTTAGGAACACCATGCAATTTTACAATCTCCTTCATAACTAGATTTGCTACTTGGGCTATACCAAAGGTAGAATGTATAGGTATAAAGTGAGTAGCTTTAGTCAAAGTATCAACTACAACCATAATAGAGTCATGTTGGTATTTCGTCCTTGGTAAACCAGTGATAAAATCCATGGAAACTATCTCGCACTTCCATTCTGGGATGGGTAAAAGATTCAACAACCCAGCTGGATGTTGATGTTCAAGCTTTACTTGTTGACATTCTATACATCTTGCCAAGTAATTTTCCATAGCCTTTTTCATACCAGGCCAAAACAAGTTTTTTCTTAAAGCTGAGAGTAATTTCTGGTATCTAGGATGTCCAACATAAGGTATTTTATGGTACTCATCCATAATTTCTTTCTTTACAGAGTCTACTTAAGGAATGTATAATCTACCTCTATAAAAAATTAATCCTCTTTAGCTATGTGTATACCCTTTTATTTCTTTTTCAGCATTTGGGATTGAAGTTTTTCATAGTTTTGGTATTGTTTTACCACTTCTTGTATTAGTCCTTCTAGGTCAAAGTTGGCACTACTCCCAACATTACTTAGACTTTTCCAAGCATTTATGCTTAATGCATCTGCAATCTTGTTTTCCTTACCCTTAATATGTTTGATCTCCATGTCAAACTCCATAAGGAAGAACAACCACCTAGCTTGCCTAGCATTCAAATATGTTTGAGTGAAGAAATATTTTAGGCTGATGTGATATGTTATCAACACAAACTTTTTCCCTAAAAGTTAATGTCTCCACATCTTTAAAGAATATATTACAAAAACTAATTCTATATTATAAACACTATAATTCTGTTTACGTTTCTTAAATTTTATGGATTCATAGGCTATAACAGAATTTTCTTGTAGTAGCACTCCTCCTAATCCTTCTCCACACACATCTGTGAACAATCCAAATTCCTGATTTGGATCAAAAATCTTTAAAATAGGTGTTTTTGTAAGTTTCAGTTTTAGTTGATCAAAGTTGTTTTGACATTTTTCAGTCCATTCAAACTTAACTCCTTTCTTTTGCAGGGATGTAATGGGGTAAGCTAATGCTGAAAATCTCTCCACAAACCTCCTATAGTATCTCGCAATTCCCATGAAGGTTCTTACAGAAGATACATTAGTGGGTACAGGCCATTCCTTTATTGCTTCTATCTTTTCTGGGTCTACTACTAACCCCTTCTCTGAAATTATATGACCTAGATATTGAATTTTGTCTTTGAAAAATTCACATTTGCTAAACATAGCATACAAGTTGTTTTCCCTGAATATTTGTAGAACCATTCTAAGGTGTTCCTTATGCTTAGATTCATTCTGATTGTAAATCAGAATGTCATCAATAAATACTAATACGAACTTATCAAAATATGATGCCATATGTTGTCCTTGATGGCAACCTACTTGATGATGCTATACTTGATGGAAACCTCTTGATGAGTTGCCATTTTGATAGCAACCTATTTGTTAAAGATGTAAAAAGGATGATTCTATAGGTCAGTTTAGATGTGACAGAAAAAAGAATTCTTGTAAGTGCTAGAGAAATGATAAATATAATATGTCACAATGTATACGCAGGTTTGATGAAGGCAACCCACGTATGGATGCAATGTATATGCTACTTTTATGAAGGCAACCCACGTATACATTCAGGATAAGTATATATGCAGTTTTTATGATGAGAAGTCATCTATACACGCAGATCAGAATGATCCAAGTCACGTATGCCTTTTACGCTCTAAAATTATGATACCAAGGGGCATTACCATGGTATTAGCCCACAGTATGGAGCGTTTTATTGTCTATTTGCTTCCGTCCAAGAATACCATCAGAAGTTGTGTGGTTTTGACTCATGGTATTGGTAAAATCTAAATCTATATAAGGAGAAGAATATCATAATGCAATGTGTACAAGAGTAAGGGTTGTTAATGAAGAATTTTCTTTGAGGTATATCTGCATGGAATGAACTCTATTTTAATTGATAGATCTGAATCTATGATGCACCCATGGATACAACGATGGTTCGTGATCTCTAGATCTGAAATGAGTATGCGCTTATGTGGTCCACTGAAGAGATTATTAGATCTATGACCTAGCAAAAGTTTGTTGAAGTCAAATGGATGAATCTAGGTAAGTTCTATGGATCTGGTACATTTTGAAAAATTTACATTTACAGATCTATACACTAGTTCATCTCAGTAAAAGTGTGTATATACGCGAGCTTGCTTCAGAAAAAATGCGTATGGAAGTTTAGGATTTTCTAAAGCTTATTGCAGATGTTTTTCTATGATTCCTACTATTTTTCTGTTGTCTCTCAATGAAGTCTTCTTGAAGATCTAGGTTGTTTGAATACTGTATATGCTGGTAAGTTTATTATGTACAAATATGATCAATGAGAGAATAAATATGGTTGATGGTGACTAACTGATGAATGGTTCTACATTTCTAAGGATATTTGACTGAAAGCCTCAGATATGGATCTAAGATTGATTACATTATGAAAAATAGTATTCACAGAGCTATACGCAGGTTGGTATGAAGGAAAGCACGTATATACGCGGGTTCAATGAAGCAAAGCAGTGGATGGATTTTAAGTTGATGATGGTTCAGGGTTGAGTTTGTATCTGCATATTTATTCTGAAGTCTGGGTTATTTCTGATGATTTGATTACAATGGTCTCACTGTTCTGATTGATGTATTGGGTAAAACTTATGGTTATTGATGTTTATGAAGAGTTGTGTTGATTTTGTTTGATCCAGTATGAAAATTGATGAAACATGGTCTGCAATGGTTCTGAGGGTTGAAGCCTTCAGTACGGAAGTAGAAGCTTCTTTCCAGTAGAATATGGTGATCTTTTCAGGGGGTTGAAGCTCCCTTCCAGGAGTGGCTGGTAAATGAGAAGAAAGCGGGTTCTAGCTCCCTTCCAGTAGCAGCTAGAAAACGAGAGAAGGTAGTAGCCTTCTGCAGGTAGATGCCTATGTACTAATATGATTCTGCATCAATACTGTAATGTTAATATTTTTTCCATATAATAAATATTGAAGACAGAGACTACAACAGTGGTGGTTTTCTCCCGAATTGGGTTTCCACCTTAAATATTCGCATTCATGTGTGTGGTGATTTATACTACTGCTACTGCACATATTTACTGATTCTCTAACAAATGCATGACTAGTAAATTGATTTAAAGATTGTTGTTGAAAAGCTTTCTAAACTATAAAATTATATCAGTATACGCTAGTTTCTTTCAGTATATGTGTGTGTATATGCGAGTTGGCTTCCTCAAAGTCGCGTATGGAATTCTCTAAAGAAAAAGTTAAAATCTATTCAGTAAGCTCTAGATACTGATTCACCCTCCCCTCTCAGTATTTTTTCCAACAATTGGTATCAGAGCCAAGTTCTTCTGAAGAAGCTTAGCCGCTAGAAGAAGATCAACCAAGATGAGCAATCAAGATGGGACAGCATCTATTAGGCCTCCTCTCTTCTATGGAGAAAATTTAATATTCTAGAAGACAAGCACGAGATCCTATATTCAGTCTTGGAGCAGATGTATGGGCTATAGTTGAAGGAGGTTATCAATATCCAGCCTTAGTTCCAACAGATGCAATGGAAAGAAAGAACTATGAAACTAATGCAAAGGCGGTTATTGCATTATTGGGGAGTCTGACTGAATCAGAATTTGTCAAATTGATGCAGTTGAATACAACAAAGGAGATATGGGAAAAAATAATTCTAAGCTATGAAGGTGATACAAAGGTAAAAAGCATTAAAATCCAAACTCTCATAATTTAATATGAAAATCTCAGGATGCATAATGAGGAGAGCATTACAAATTTATTTTTATGTCTGGATGATATTGTAAATCATATGAGAAATTTGGTGAAACCATAACTAACACGACTCTGGTAGAAAAGGTTTTAAGATCTCTAACTTCAAAATTTGAGTCAAAAGTGTCTTCTATTGAAGAGAAGCAAGATATACAAATTATTACTATTGTTCAATTTCATGGTATTCTAACTGCTTGTGAAATGAGAAAAGGAGGTCCATCTGAAGTCAAAGAAGTTGTCTTTAGAGCTGCTGCAAAAGGAAAAGAAGTACATGAAACAGAAGGATCAAGGTATATTTCAGAAGAAGATGAGGTAAATTTTGTAAAGAAGCTACAACTTGGCACTGGAAGGTTCAGAGGTAAGCTTCCTTTTAAATGTTTTTCTTGTGGAAGAGTTGGTCATTATGCTGCAAAATGTCCTCATAAGGAAATTCATGAAAAAGGAAAGGAAGTAGCAAAAGTAAATAAGAATCAGTTTATCAATAGAAAAGTTTATTATACTCATGAAGATAGTGATGGGTTATCAAATAGTGAAGAAGGAGAATCTGATCAAGATGTTAGACTTCTCATGGCATTTGAAAAATATTCTAGTGAGGCTAAGGATACCTTTATGGATGCCCTAGAAGATAATGATTTTCTTGAAGAAATCAATCAGCTCAAAATATGTTTGGAAGAATACAAAATATCCATAGAAACTCTATAGAATCAGCTTGTAGAATAACGGAAACACAATGAGAAATTAGAATGTGAAATAGTAAGTCTAAGAAAAGAAATTGAGAAAGTGAAAACTTTGAATATTAGATTTTCTAAACGATTTGAAACCTTAGATGAAATTATCAAGGTACAACATTCTCCTCTTTTAAAGTCAGGTCTTGGATATGTCGGAGAATCCTCTCAGTCTTCAGCACCAAACTATCTAAATTTAGCTATAACCAGCCTACAACATTCTAACATTCAGCAAGGGAACAAAGAAAATTTACAAGTAAAGCATGACAACCTTAATACAAAGAACAATAATAGAAATATCTTTCAGAGAAATACCAATCAACAGATAAACACAAATAGAAGGTTCCATGATCGCAGAAATTTCTTCTTTAATGGACAATGTTTCTCATGTCATAATTTTGGTCATAAAGCTATTCAATGTGTTGCATACAAAACCATCATGACTAGAGAAGAAAGAAAGCAAAGAAATGATACCAGAATAAATAAGAATATGTATAACAACTTTTCTCCTCTTCAAAATTAAATTGAATGTGCTTATTGCAATAACTTTGGTCATGAAGAATCTGAATGCAGGAGAAAACTTCATCCAAAAGAGCATATACCTTCAAGTTCCAAGGTATGGAGAATGAAGGACTTACCGGTTGAGAACTGTGGCATAGATTTATTTACAGAAGGAGAAGAAAATAAATGGTACATTGATAGCAGATGCTTAAAACACATGATAGGTGACATAAATAAACTTCTTGCATACAATGCTATAGAAAGAGAAAAGAATGTTACTTTTGGAAATGATACTCCTGTTGTCATTAAGGGAAAATGTTCTGTTTTTCTAAAGGAAATGGTGAAAGCTAACAATGTTATGTTTGTGGATGGATTAAAACATAACTTGTTAAGTGTAAATCAAATGTGTGATAAAGGAACTAAAGTTGTATTTAGCTCAAAAGAATGTGTGGTATGTGAACTTGACACAGGAAAAACAATAATAAAAGGAACTAGAACTCCAAGCAATTTTTTTGTATTTAAAAGATGTAAAGAACAATGTTACTTGCGTAAATATTCAGAAAATTGGTTATGGCACAGAAGATTGGGGAATTTGAGGTTCTCTCAAATCGGCAAATCTAGCAAACTCAAAGCTATTCGTGATCTTCCCAACATTACTTTTCCTGAAAGTACCATATGCAAATATTACCAATTCGGTAAGAAAACTAGAGTGCAATTCAATGACAAAGAAGGATTAGCTAGTAAGCCTCTTGAACTCATTCATACCAACCTATGTGGACCTATGAGGAAAAAGTCGCCCCGTGGAGAACAATACTATATTTTATTTATTAATGATTTCTCTAGAATGTGTTGGATTTGGTTGCTAAAACACAAAGATGAAGCATTTGAAAAATTTATGATCTTCAAATTCCTAGTTAAGAATGAATTAGATCTAAAAATCAAATTTCTTAGATTTGACCAAGGAGGTGAATATATATCAGATGAATTCTTTGATTTCTGTGAACAACATGGAATAAAAAGATAGTTTTCTGGAGCGGGTACCCCACAACAAAATGGCATAGCAAAAAGAATGAATAGAACAGTTGAACCACAGAATGTTAATCAAGCTAGAAAAGATGAATGTTGGATTCGATCCATGAATGAAGAACTTGATCAAACTGAAAAGAATCATACTAGGGAATTAGTTCCAAGACCTCATGATAAAAATGTTATTGGAACAAAATGGATATTCAAAAACAAGTTAAATGAAAATGAAGATGTTATTAGAAACAAAGCTAGACTTGTTTATAAAGGGTATGCTCAACAAGAAGGTATACACTTTGAAGAAACATTTGCTCTTGTAGCTATACTTGAAGCCATAAGAATGTTTCTTTCCTTTTCAAGCTTTCAACAATTCAAAGTTTATCAAATGGATGTTAAATCTGCTTTCCTCAATGGTGATCTAGAAGAAGAAATTTATATAGAACAACCAGAAGAATTCATTTTGGGCAATGATGAAACACTTGTTTGTAAACTTAAAAGGGCTTTAGATGGTCTCAAACAAGCTGCAAGGGCATGGTACTATCTTCTTGACAAATATCTTCATCAACAAGGATTTTCAAAGGGATCTGTTGATAGCAACTTATACACAAAAACTGAAAATGATAAACTATTGATTGTAGTAGTATATGTTGATGAAATCATTTTTGGAAGTAATGAAGAGTCCATGAGTCATAAATTTGCTTATGTTATGTAGCAATAATTTGAAATGTCTTTACTTTGGGAACTAACATTTTTCCTTGGCTTACAAGTGCAACAAGCAAAAGATGGCATATTTTTATCTCAAGCAAAATATCTTAAGCAAATTCTGAAGAAGTATGGGATGGAAGACTACAATCCTGTAAGTACACCAATGGTAACTGGGTGTAACCTTAGTTCTCATGATGATTCTCCCACGGTGAATCAACCAGAATACAGATCCATGATTGGAAGTCTACTTTATCTCACCGGGATAAGACCAGACATTATGCATGTAGTTGGGATTGTTGGATGATTCCAACCTAATCCAAAAGAGTCTCACCTTCAGGCTGTAAAAATAATATTCAAATATATATAAGGGACTCAAGACTTTGGTCTATGGTATCCAAAGAATACTGATCTTACTCTTCATGCTTACACAGATGCAGATTGGGCTAGAAATGTTGATGATTGAAAGAGAACTAGTGGTGGTGCATTCTATATGGGGCCCTCATTAGTATCTTGATTCAGCAAGAAACAAAGTTCTGTTGACTTATTTATAGCAGAAGAAAAATATCTGGCTGCCACATCATGTTGCACACAACTACTTTGGATGATGCAGACTTTACAAGAAATTCAAATCAAATGTTCACCTCCCATATCCATTTTGTGTGATAATACAAGTTCCATTAGCATCTCAAAGAATCCTATTGTGCATTCCAAGACCAAGCACATTCCTATCAAGTATCACTTCCTACGTGAACAAGTGCTTGAAAAAAAGGTTAATTTAGAGTATGTTCCTTCCAAAGAACAAGTTGCTGATATATTTACTAAACCTCTTCCCAGGGAAGCATTCGAATATCTTCGATAGAAGCTGGGAATTGCCTCTGCCTCTTAGATCAGATATGCTTGATTTTAGAAGATTAAATTCGGTAAGCGGGTTTCATAAAGACAAATCGCATATACACATGAGTTTCTATTCATAAAACCACGTATGGGTTTTGTTGGCAGAAATTCTCTGGGTCAGCGTTTCAAAACAGTGTTGGTGTTGTCTGGTAATCTCTGTTGTTGTTCCAGTATTCATCTTTCTGTATCATTGTTTGATATTTTTCTCCTTGATGAATATGCTTTGATGATTTGTTGTTGAAGGTGTTCAGGATGCACAAGCTAAGGGGGAGCACTTGTCTTGTGGAAAAGGATGCATTTTTGGCATTCTAATTGGGTGTTGTGTTATGATCTCATGTTTGAGATTCTTTGGTTTTGGTTATAAAAGGTCATATCTGTAATTTGATGAAAAGGTCATGTTGAGACCTATGATGTAAAATTTTTATATTCAGTCATGTAAGGACTTGTTCAAATTTGTAAACCCACTTGGTTGGGTAGTTGAGTCAAATTTGTAAACCCACTTGGCTAGGAAATTAAGTCAAATATGTAATTCCACTTGGTTGGATCTTTCATGAGTCCTTGGTGATAGGAAATGTCATACTAGGTTGAGTTATAGAGTCATGTACTTCATTGAAAAATATGTCTAAAGAATCAGCATGAACTCAGGGGGAGCATGGTAATTTCAGTGTACATCAAATCTATAGAGCTCTTCTTTCTACAAGGGAAACAAAACCTTGTTTTGGTATTGATCTTCCCTTTGCCCTTGATGTCAAAGGGGGAGAGCATCTTGGTCTTTGAATAATGGTTATGATTAACATACGTATCTGTTGTGGTGATCAAACACCATCATGGTTGCCATCAAGTCCAAAGGGGGAGATTTTTGGCAATATGATGCCATATGTTGTCCTTGATGGAAACCTCTTGATGAGTTGCCGTTTTGAGAGCAACGTATTTGTTAATGAAGTAAAAATGATGATTCGATAGGTCAGTTCAGATGTGACAGGAAAAGGAATTCCAGTAACTGCCAAAGAAATGATAAATATAAGATGTCACAATGTATACATAGGTTTGATGAAGGCAACCCGCATATGGATGCAATGTATACACTACTTTTATGAAGGCAACCCACGTATACATTTAGGATAAGTATATACGTATTTTTTATGACGAGAAGTGGCGTATAAATGCGGATAAGAATGATCCAAGTCGTGCATTCCTTTTACGCTCTAAAGCTATTAGCCCATAGTATTGAGCGTTGTATTTTCTATTTGATTCCGTCTAAGAATACCATTAACATTTGTGTGGTTTTGACTCATGGTATTGGTAAAAGCTAGATCTATATAAGGAGAAGAAGATCATAGTGCAATGTGTGCAAGAGTAAGGGTTGTTAATGAAGAATTTTATCTGAGGTATATCTGCATGGGATGAACTCTGTTTTAATTGATAGATCTGAATCTATGATGCACCCATGGATAGAATGATGGTTCATGATCTCTAGATCTAAAATGACTATGCTCTTGTGTGATCCATTGAAGAGATGATTAGATCTATGACCTGGCACAAGTTTGCTGAAGTGAAATGAAGGAATCTGGGTAATTTTTATGGATCTGGTTCATTATGCAAAGTTTACATTTACAGATCTATATGCTAGTTCATCTCATTAAAAGCGCGCATATACGCGGGTTTTCTTCAAAAAAATCGCATTTGGAAGTTTACGGTTTTCTGAAGCTTATTGCAGATGTTTTTCTGTGATTCCTGCTATTTTTTTGTTGTCTCTCAATGAAGTCTTATTGAATATCAAGGTTGTTTGAATACTGTATATGTTGGTAAGTTGATTATGTACAAATCTGATCAATGAGAGAATAAACATGGTTGATGGTGACTAATTGATGAATGTTTCTGCATTTCTAAAGATATCTGACTAAAGCCTTAAATTTGGATCTGAGACTAATTACATTCTAAAAAACAGTATTCAAAAAGCTATATGTAGGATAGTATGAAGGAAAGCATGTACATACGCAGGTTCAGTGAAGCGAAGTAGCATATGCATTTTAAGTTGATGATGGTTCAGGGTTGAGTTTGTATCTGCATATTTATTCTGAAGTCTGGGTTATTTTTTTGATCTAATTACAGTGGTCTCACTGTTCTGATTGATGTATTGGGTAAAAATTATGGTTATTGATGTTTATGAAGAGTTGTGTTGATGCTGTTTGATCGAGTATGAAAATTGATGAAACGTGGTCTGCAGTGGTTCTGAGGGTTGAAGCCTTCAGTATGGAAGTAGAAGCTTCCTACCAGTAGAAGATGGTGATCTATTCAGGGGGTTGAAGCTCCCTTCCAGGAGTGGCTGGTAAACAAGAAGAAAGGGGGTTGTAGCTCCCTTTCAGTAGTAGCTAGAAAATGAGAGAAGGTAGTAGCCTTTTGCGGGTAGATGCATGCGTACTGATATGAGTCTGCATCAGTATTGTATTTTAAACAGTTTTTCCATATAATAAATATTGAAGATAGAGATTACACCAGCAGTGGTTTTCTCCTTAATTGGGTTTCCACCTTAAATATTGGTGTTCATGTGTGTGATGATTTATAATGCTGTTACTGCACATATTTACTGATTCTCTAACAAATGCATGACTGGTAAACTGATTTAAATATTGTTCCTAAAAATATTTCTAAACTGTAAAATTATATCATTATACGCTAGTTTCTTTTAGTATATGCGCGTGTATACGTGACTTGGATTCCTTAAAGTCGCGTATGGAATTTTGTAAAGAAAAAGTTAAAATCTATTCAGTAAGCTCTAAATACTGATTCACCCCCCCCCCCCCCCCCTCCTCCCCCCCGTCTTAGCATTTTTTCCAATAGTATTTATTTAAGACAATATTCATCAAGCACATAAAAGTAGTAGGGTCATTAGTCAACCCAAACGGTATGACCAAAAATTTGTAGTGCCCATACCTGGTTCTAAAAGTAGTTTTTCTTATATCTTCGTCCTTAATTCTTAACTAATGGTAACCTGTCCTTGGATCAATTTTTGAAAAAAGTTGTTGCCCCTCTAACTTGGTCAAGGAGTTCATCTATCCTAGGTAAAGGATATCTGTTTTTGATTGTCAGCTTGTTTAATTGATGATAGTCAATGCACATTCTAAAAGTGTCATCTTTTTTTTTCACAGACAACACCGGTGCTCCCCATGGGGACACACTCGGTCTAATGTAACTTCTGTCCAGTAACTCTTGGAGTTGCATTTTAAACTCCATTAATTCTGGAGTACTCATTCTGTATGGGGCTCTAGAAATTGGAGTTGCACCCGACACTTAGGCAATTTAGAAATCAATCTCTCTCCTTGGGGGAAGATGAGGAATTTCATCCGGAAACACATCTTTAAATTCTTTGATAATAGGTAATGTTTCCAATGGATTTTCCTCTGCCTGTTGTCCTAATTCCTCTACATGAACAAAATACACTTGATAACACTTTCTAGAAATTCTCTTCAATTGAAGTACTTAAATTTGTCTCACTAATATGGGCTTGGGTTTACCTTTTACTATAACGAGTTTTCCCTCACTGTTTATGCAATGTATTGTCTTTTCTAAGTAGTTTAACATGACCTTCTACTTCTCTAACTAGTCCATCCTTACCAATACATCATAAGACCCTAAAGGCAAAATATTTATATTTAATTCTGTTTGGTATCCATTCAGATTTATGGTTGTTTGGGGTAACTTATGAGTCACCTTCTGTTTTATACCAGTGGCTAACTAAACTAACCAAGTCTACTGAAATTTTTATAATTTTAAGTTACATTTTTCTACCATTTGAGGACTAATATAATTTAAAGATGCACCTGGATCTATTAATACAGAAATAAATTGGTCAACAATCATACCTTCTACTTCAACCATAGTGGACTAGTGCTCTGCTTGACGATCTTCCAGAGCAACACTGACTTTGGGGATGTTTCTTGCCACGTCATTAGCAGTCGTTACTTCTCTCAGTACTTGTATAGACTGAATATTTCTATGTGGACAATCCCTCAACAAATGAGGTTCTCCACAACCCCAACACTTCAAAGGTTCTCTCATTTTAACAATCCCCTCTCTTTTATTGTTTACATTCATCTCTTTGGGCCCTATTTGTGATTGAGCAGTTTGATTTTCACTCGTTTTGATGAACTTATTTCTTTGGTGGTTTCTCCCAAAGTTCTTCAGATATGTTGGTTTTTTTTCTTTCCGTTGGAGTCACCCTTCTCTTTGTTTGGCCAAGTCTTTGCTTGTTCACTCTTACTTTGAATTGCTGGTAACACAGCCTTGCCTTGCGCACCAGCTCATCCATGGTATTAGGGTTATCAAACTCTATCTTTTTCTTGTAAATAGTGGGTAGACAGCTCAAGAAATGTTTTACCTTTGCCTTCTCTTCTCTTATATAAGGTACATAGCATAACACATTGGTAAATTTGGTTACAAATTTATCAATTGTAAGTTTTCCTAACCTGAGTTCATGAAATTCCTTGCCTTTATCATCGTAATAGTGTTCATTCGGGTATTGATTTTTGAACTTGACTTAGAAATCCTCCCAAGTAATAGGTTTCTCATCAATGACATGGACCATCTTTGTTTCTTCCCACCACAAGGTAACCTTACCATGCAACTGATACATAGCCAACCTGGCTCTCAGGTTACTTTCATATTTGTAAACGCGAAATTACTTTATCATATTCAGAAGCCATAGTTTAGCATCTTCCTCCTTCTCTCGATCATAGGAGGGAGGTTTGATTTTCCAGAATTCACCTTGTAATTCCTTGTTCCTCCTAGACTGTTGTCTACTGGCATCATCTTCCTCAGAATATTCTAAGTGATTTACTCTTCCCTCTCTCTTCCTTTCAGAATCTTCACCTTCTTGACTATTCTGGGAAGTCAATTCTCTTATCAATCTATCTTTCTCTTCACTGGCTAAAGATAGCCTTTCATTGTGGCTTTTTAGTTGCGCCATTTCTCTTTGCATTCTATGCAACCTAGCCATCAATGAAGCATTTGGATCTGGCGTGTTTTCACCACCACCCAAATAAACATACAGTTCATCCTCTTCAATCATGGTTCACAGCTGTATACCTCAACACTGTTCACTGTATATGAAATTAAACATTAGCAAAATTTAAATTCAATAAAATTTTACAACAACATAAAATTTCTGATGTGAGCACATAATTTTCCCAGTGCTTTAACTTGGGCTCTAATACCATTTGTAATGCCTCTCACTTCACAATTGTTTTTTTTTAATTTTTTTAAATCAATATAATTTTTTATTGTTCTCTTTAAGTGTTTGTCATAACTCGACATTATATTATCTCCATTCTTAATTGTGTCATTTATATGTTCTAGTACTGAATTACTAACTAACATATAAAATTATTGCAAAACTTATAAACACCATGGTCTCTTAACTAAAATATTCTTCCATAGTGTATTATATGAATCTACCTACATTTTAATCCCATTCTTATTCCACTTATGCCTAATTTAATTTATTGATCCATCACTACTAATGACAATTACACATATATACCTACTTTATAGATTGCATTTCTTTATTCTTATTTAAAAGACCTTTTAATTATATAATAATGAGGCCTCCTCAATTGTATATATATATATATATATATATATATTTCTAATACCATACGTTTATAACACTCCTCACTTCCCTATCATTACATACTAGTTATGATATTCCAACAAAATTCCCACCAAAATTCTAAGGTTAAATTAATATTTAACCTCATTGTTACTAAAAAGACCTTCCTACTAATTCAGTCAACTTACCATAAGTATAGGGTAACTTAGTTACGTTTTTATTCAATCAAAGCCACAATAATGTATGCAAGTAACTATGTTACCATTGGACTTTGATTTGGTTCGTTGGTGTGATATTTACCATTAATGATAATGTCAGTGGTTGATACATTGTGTAAGATTTCATTTTTCGATATTTACTCTCTTTACTCCACTGCATACCAGTCATATCAATTGAAGTTATTCTACAGCTATCCAACCACAAGTGAAACTGGAACAATTTAATTTACACAGTGCCAACCCATGTGAAGTTGTACCTTGACTCCTTAATTGAGGATTGGATTTGTTTCTCAGGATTTACTACGAAATTAGATGTGTACCAAGCCCATTACTTAGTCTCCATGACATCGATGCCCGAGTAAAACCTTATCTTCCACCACATGGACGGTGTTGATTCAATTTACAAATTAGGGTTTCCTTCTAACATAAGAGATCATAAATTTTGTTTTCAGAAGTATTTTCATTCCTGTTCTTTTTCTTTTGGATCTTTCCATGGTATTTTTCATTCATTTTTCCTAAGGAAATCCGAGAGGAATTGCATGAAGTAATACCATCGAATGTGTTCCTTCATTTACAGGTATAGTATTCCTTATCGATGAACTCTTTTTTCCATTTGATACCTATGCATTTCATGTATCATTTTCATATAGTTTCTCTCTGTTATGCTTTAGAGGATGTCGAAAATCTGTCATCGTATAGACACATTACATATGGATTTCACAGTTTTATCTTACCCTTGTTGATGCCTTTTTCTTCTTTTTTTTGAATTTCGTTTTCTATTTCTAATTTATTTACTCACGGCATAATTTGACTGAAAATTCCAGTTTGTTTTACCCTCTTACTGAATTTTAAGATGAGTCTCCATTTTATTGAGTGTTGCATTAATGTATTTCTTTCAGACTTGCATGAAGTCTTTTCTTTTCCAGACTTGAGAAGAATTACTGGCTCTACCTCGGTAGAGACACTAAGGTTTCTCCACCCATAGCCTATGGTAACGAACTTTGTATTTAATTTCAGAAACCCATTTTTCGGTGTTTGTATTAGTTTTTCCAGTTAATATGATTCAATTGCTTCCCGTTTATATTTTCACTGCGCATGGGGAAAACACATATCCCTCACCATGACATCCCCAACGTTAAATTTTTTGTGTTAAAAGGATAAGCCTCAGAATAGTCATCTGTTTAGGTCTTGGTGCTCCTAGAGTTCTATTTTTAATAATTGGCTACGAGGTTCGGAATTAAATGACCATGCCTTTCATGGTACAAATATTTCACTCCACTAGTGAAAATTAATTTCTGGCATACTGATAAGTTAAGATTTATTCCATCATAGATTTGATAGTTTAATAATAATTTTTTTTAAACTATCTAGTTTACTATTCTCATTACTTCTTTCTTCTATGTCTTCATAGCTATAGTTTTATATACATGCAGGAATTTCAAAGTTATTACGTTTTTAATTTGTATGGTTCATATTACAGTAAATTTCATTTACTCAATTCATAAGTTTTCTCAAACTATATAAATTTCTAATTCGTTCTCATGTTTTCTTGTAGGTACGACTATGCTGCCATTTCTTCCTTTTAATTTTGGTTACTAGTTTTTGAACTTCATGAACCTCATTTTCCTTTTGATATTGGACTCTGGTTTGCACAAGATTATATCATCATTCTCGAATTTTTTTGCTATGCCGGTCATCACACTAGCCTTACAGATGATCCATACAGTTATCTCATAGTGACACATAGTGTTTTCTGTGTCAATGTTATTAGACTTACATTTATTGTATTTTGTACTTTACACAAAATATTTCTGGATTTTTAACCCATGGATTGAACTATTTTAATTATTTTTGATAAGAAACTCCTCTACAGAGTTTAATATTTAAACTTACTTATGTTACCAGTTATCTCAAATCTAATATGCAGTTACAGGAATTGTGAATCATTTTCTTGTATAATTTATTTACAGTATTTAAATGAGAATTGCTACATACATATATGCATATTCTGTATAAATTCATTTTTGTACCGAATATATGCCTCTGAAATTAAAGTAGCAGACGATGTCTTTATATTTCCTCTAAACTGTCTCAAATAGAAATGTTTAGTTCTTTGTTGAAAGTAGTTACGGTAATTGAATACCATTATTTATTTGTAGAAGTTATCTTAGTTACATTATAACCATCTCATGCATTTTGAATATACTATTTGCATCCATTATCATTGAATCCTTACATAATAGAATTTATCAAATTTACATACTTCCGTTGATATACCTTAGCTCTCCTATTCTATGCATAGATATTTCGGTATGCTTTCAAAATAAGAATGTCTCTTCATTCTATATCTATTTCGAATTTCTGTTGCACTACTATTATCCAATTCAAAAATATAACTTTCTCTCCTATGTTCAATTCTTAATTAGCTTTTAGCTACTTAAGACAGATTTGTCTAATAGTACAATGGACCAGAATTATAGCGATAAAGAAACTATTTATTTCATATCTGCATCTAAAATTTGATTGTAGAGTTATCAGTTCTATATATATATATATATATATATATATATATATATATATATATATATATATATATATATATATATATATATATATATTATGTTTAGAGTTATTTCTTAATCCTATATACAATTAAAATCACCACCTTTGAATAGTCAATTAATTTCTAAAGTTTCTGTTTGGTTTTCTTCTGTTCAGTACGGGATGATTTAAGAGGACATCATAGCATATTTTTATCTATACAATATATGCTTGTTCCAATTCTATATGTTATTTTCTATTTCAGAATGTATTTTTAGATGTACTAAACAATTTTCTAACAGAATATTGAACCCTCTAAAATATTGAAAGGTCAGTTTCCTATGAGGTAACTAACCTCAGATATAAACACATCACTGAGTTTAGACATTCTGAGAGTTGTTCCTCTACAAAATATGTATGTACAACAAGATAGGTTTTACTACTTCCGCTATAGTGATCTTTGTTAAATGTACAAACCAGCAACTAGAAAATGTAATTCCTAATTCTTCCAATCTCAAACGTAGTTTTAAATTTAGAATTCTTTATATTACATGGTCACAATATAAAATTTTAAATCAAATACCATTTCAACTAAATGTGCATACCACTTAGGTCTGATTATTTGCCTCCCAACCATAGAGTTCTCTCTCTGTAACTCACCCCCGAGTAGAGATCCTTTGCTCTAGCGATAGACAACCCTTTGTCTATCTTGAAACAAGTTATTTAAGCTTTGCTTTCCCTAGCCTGTTTCCCTTAACTACATCCAGTTAATTCAGGATGTTGTTTTCCTGTTTTGCCTAATTTTTCCCTTTGTTTCTTCCACAAAGGTGCTTTTAAAGCTGGATTTTCCTCTTTTCCAGCTTTATTCCACCTCTTCCCAATAATTTCCTCTTTATTGGGGTAATTAGATATTTCTCTCCAAATCTAATTTTAGTATCTTACTTTATTCCTTCCAAGGATTTCTGGAAGTTGTGGAAAATTCTTACTACCTTATCCATCCTCATGGATCGAGTTTTGAGATCTCAAATCTCAATCTAGTCATTGCACATAATTTTTCCATTTTATTTTATTAATTTAAAATAATGAAATAAATCCACACAAATGTATTCCATTGGGGTCCACTGCACCCTTTTGGACTTGTTCAAATGTCAAATAAAAGCATATAAAACTGGTGATATTACAAATCCACCATGTCGCTTACCATATATATATGACCCTCCATCGAGTGTAATATAAAGGGTCATGTTGCTTGGGTCATCGATCCTTCCTAGCCAACCTACCCACTATGCATGACACACTCGTTCATCTCATGAACAAGTCGGCACGCTTCACTTTCCTCCCATTCTCCATATGTGTCATCCCATTGAAATGTTTCCTCCTCATCACACTTCATCCCTCGGTTATTTTCCACTTTGACCTATCGAGGTTTGTCGCTCCACTCTTGTCCGCCCGCGTGTGGGTGTAAGAAATATGCTTGGATGTGCACCCTCGGTTATGCGTTCAACCCAATTCTTTTAACCGAACTTGTGGCGTTAATCACTAGTATGTCTCCCATCGCATCGAATTTAACCGAACTTCCATTGGGTGCGCTCTCCATTTACGCACCTTTAACAGAACACGAGTGCAGATGGCACTCGGTGCACCTGCCACTACGTCTGCACGACTGTCACACATCACAAGCATGCCCATACCCGCTATTTGCCTCAATGTTATGTGCGCCTGGTTAGGCCACTGACTCATCCAAGGGAGGTGATGCCGAATCTGGTTCTTAAAACTTCCCCTCTCTGATCTCATCTCTTTTTCTAAGATTTTAACTATTGAAAGCATGTCGAAACTATAATGTTCATTTCCTTCCCTTAAATTGTGATCGAATTCAATTTTTCTTCTAATCATTAGAAAATATGACTCAGAAGAAACATGAGCACCGTCATCACCACGAGAAACATCAGCGAACCCATCAAAGAGAAGTGGAAAGCAAGAACCTCGACTCTGGATTGTTTACTACTCGACAACGACTACGTATAAGAAGGGTTGGGATTTTACAGGGAAATTAAGTATTTCAAATATATTTAAAATTTCTATATAATCAATTTTTGTGGTATGTTTTGAAATTTAGTAAAAAGTATTTTTGATGACTTATTATTTTTTGAAAAATTCATTAATATTTTATCATAGAAGGGAACATTTTATTTTTTTCCATCCCTGCATTTCCCTAGTTAATTGAAATTAGTTATATTAATGGAATATTAGTGTATTTGGTGGATTCAAATAAATTTTATATGTATATCACATATTAAAATCAAATTTATAATTGTAATTTCAAGAAATTTTGTGGATTGATATTAATTATATTAATATAATATGAACTAATATCACAAATCAATCTATGCTAACCAATGTATTTAAATGAATGAAGAGTACAAGTACAATTTCTAATAGAAACATCAATTAATGCCAATGAATGAGATATAATTATAATATAATATCCGTAATTTTCTAGTAGATTCAAAATAAAATTACAATTATTCAATTAATTGTGTTGAGATGCATTCTCTGTGTTATTGACGCTATGACAAGGATGACTCTGATAACAAAAAAATATTCATTAAGATACATTGACTAATAAATTGTTATGGGTTTGGAATTTCTAGTTGTATCTATGAGTCATAATCTTCAAGGAGAAAAATTTAGCCTCCACATTCATCATTTTACCTCTTAGAACAATGCAAACATTACTAGTGCATCATTTGGAGGCTAGTTATTTCATTGGAGGCTCAAATTTCCTAGGAAGATTTATAATATCACGATTCATAGGTATGTATATAATATTTGATGTCATTTTACATCTAAGTCATATAATTATTCTTTTATTAAAAATAATTTTGGTTTTAACTCAGTCAAATGCAATGTGTTTGTAGATATTTGATTCGATTTCCTCACCAAATTCTGCTACGATAGCAAGCCAATTGCAGGTAGTGACTCCATGAGGAATTTCATAGCAATAAGAAAATTCTATTGATAAAGTGTTTATAGAAATTTGATTCGGTTTCCTCTACGATAGCAAGCCAATTGCACGGTGTGACTCCATGATGAATTTCATAGCAATAAGAAAATTATATTGATAAAATGTCAAACGTGAGACCTGCAAATATAAAATCCTTGAGCATAATAAGCCAATGCTCCAAATATTCATAAAAATGTGATTTTTCTTGATACTCGATGCTCCAAATGTTCATAAATAAATTGACTTGATACTCCATTAATTGTTTTTTTCATCCCATAATTACAAATTACTTATTCTAACGATTATTAATTGGGAAAGCCACATGAAATGTACAACTATTAGCTTTTATCTATGTAATTCACCTTCTCATTCTCATTAGAGTCTATCATTGAACCGTGATGGAACCTCTACCAATGACTTCTAAATGGGATTTTCCTTCTCTTGATATTAAAGAAGAGGAAAATCCTCCAACCAACGTTTTCTATGGACGACCCAATAACGAAGACTAAATCAAAATGGCCTTCACTAGTCCATGAGAGGAAGAGGGGCGATTAGAACTACAACACCAGAAGGTGCTACAATATTCGAGCCAATGTTATTAGCTAGGAAGCATAGATTTTTTATTAATGAAGATAACTAAACCTTTCGGAAACAATTACGTGCAATATTCAATTCTTAAAACAATTTTTAGCTAATGCCCTAATGTAATTTGGGATTTTTTCTCAAATCCCAAGGCATTAAGGCCACTACCATTACGTGGATGCACCAGAAAACAAACATGTGTATATGCTACACATTCACCTTGGTAATCACCATTCCAAAGAAGAGAATCCACGTCATTCTTTCCAAGTTCCTTGCATAGGAGAGATCGAGTTCCCTTTTTCTTTTTCTATATCATGCAAGGAAAACGACAACAACACATTCAATATTTTTTTTTATGCTATGGATTTCCCCAAATATTCAAATATCCAATATTATAATTCATTTTATATACATACACATTAATAATCTTCAGAGAGTATCCATGTTTTGCAATAATTATTCTTTTAGTAGTGCATCATTTGAGGCTACAAACAAGCTGCGTAAGTTAGATTTCTTATGCATCGATATGACCGAGGTAGCCTTAACAACTTAGATTTGATAAGAAATCCAATGGAAATTTGGGTCAAGGTTAAAAATTGAATATGTCACAAGAGGGGTCTAGTCCATCGTAGAAGTGCGAAGCTAAAATTAACGGTAAAAAATTTGTATACTGTTTTTTTTTAAATTAAATAATATCACGGACTTCCAGATAGATTTTCAGATATGCCTAGAGTCTTGAGTCAATATTTTTACAAGAACTACATCCAAAAGTTCTTACATATCATTGAACATTGATGATATAAAGAACACAATACAAGGGATTTGCACAAATTTGCATTGATGTTTGATTGTAACTATCACTCAATCCAATAGTGACAAGGTTCTAATTGAAATGTAACGGAACAAGTGTCAAAGATATATGGGCAGATTTGGTAGAAGTGGATTTTGAAAATATAGAGGCGGGATAATGGAGGCTATTGGTGGAATTCAATCTTTTTTCAATGTAGCATAGGGTATGATCAAGACTTCCATATTTATTTGAATTATATTTAACTCTATATAATTTCTCCCAAGCTCCATTTTATGTTACCAAAAATGAGAAATCGAAAGTGAAACGAAAAACGACAATGGTAGGAGAAACAAAGTTTGGAGGTTTCACGCTTAAGAAACAAGGAGAAAAAAAAAACAATAAAGGTATGAAAAACAGGGATTTAGCTTCAATTTTCAATACAGTTTCAACTAGATTTATAACCAAATTTAATTAAAAGACTAATGAGTACAATTGATCTCATACAGATACTTAGAATTGGCCTTTAAGTATATACCCTTTTGCTAATTATTATTTCTGTGTGGAAATTTTAAAAAATTATATATATATATATATATATATACAAAATAATTCAAATGTGAAATTCATATGGAATTATGTTTAAGGTATGAATTTTTCCAATATACATACTATAGAAGAAAATCCTTAATAAATAATTTAAAAAAAAATAATTTCCTCTATCACATGAATTTCCACATTATCTTGACTTCTTTTCATCATAGTGTTAGGGCTAGTTAAAAAAGAGAGTTGTCGTAAGCTATGGAAAAAATTGAGAAGAAAAGACATTGAATAACTTTCTAGCGGTTTTCTGTAGGAATCCAAACTATATGCATGAAATCCTTACAATAAAGAGCAGAAATACATGTTGAGAACTAACTATAAATGGAATGAACTAGGATGAACTGAGCTCAAACACATGGAAAAGTAAAGGTTATTTGTTTACAATAAAATGTATGCACTTATACATGAAAATGGGCGTAGAAAATGATGTTTTCATTCGGTTGCATTTTTAGTGCATTTTTCTTCAGGAACGGTTGTTACCATCCTGTTTCTGGTAATGAGGGCTCCATTATGTTAGTTTTTCGTTTAGTTAAAGATTAATTTTCAGAGCTAGCGATCATTTGGCATACATTGGCTAGCTCTTCTACCATAATGATTTCTTTGGTCGTGCCATAATTCAAACCCTTGTCATCACTCTTGTCATCTTTGCACAGGTATACTCAAACTACCTTATTGGTTTTTTAGATATATACAATATTTAAAATGTTGATCAGAGTGAGGGGTTATTCTTTCTAAAGTATGTATTCTTGGATTTTTTACATATAGATTGTTTTTCCATTTTAAATATAAATATCAACTTATATAAATGGTGGTCACAACGAAATGTGATGCATTGTAGTCCATAACTCCCTAAGATGCAAGTTGAATAGATTTGCAATAATTAGAATCGTTTTGATGGTTTAATTGTATTTTGTCCTTTGTCTCCCTCTTATTGTAGTTGCAACAGATATTTCATGGAGTATGATGTGTGTTTTAGTTTTAATTCTTGAAAAATTCAGGCATTGCATTTAAAATGGCATCCTAAACTGCTATACACTACAATAGCCTTGGAAAGCACCTCACTTCACTATACATTTAACTTTACCCAAACATAACTAAATATTTTATTATTTGATTAATGGTCTTGTCAACTCATTAGTTATTTACCATAGAAGTGAACAAGGAAAACTCTTTGTACAATGTATTTCCAAAATGTTAAAACATTTAAGTAGAGACTTTCCATTAAATCATTTCTTTGTTGCTTAAAAAAAAAGATATTTTGTATTTGTTAAAATTGTTTTGACTAAAGTCTGAAATTGAATCCAATTAATTTGGGTACCAAACGTGTCAATATCAACTTCTATTTCCCATTTTATGCGAAAAATTATATAGGTTTGAAACTCACATTGAAAGTATCATCCTTCCATAAGAGTTTAAATTTATAAATAGCTAGCAAAATTACTAATCATGAATGTTGTATAATTTTTGGCCTAAAATGTACTTAACTAGACTCATCCCTATGCCTAGTTTACTCTTGAGGCTAAAAAATTAAGAATGAAGGTAGATCATACTAACCTCTAATGCAAATATAATTGCATAGTAAATATAATGAACAATGGTATCTCTGTCACAGTTACCTCTAATAGCCCTTAACATGGTAGGAATATCTTGCATGGGCTAAGTGAATTTTCATTTCTCAAAATATCCATATTTTTTGGATTCCTTTCACACTAAGTTCCCAAACAATGGTACCACATTCGAAGGCACACTTCTCTTCTCAATATCTGCCTCTGAAGTTCCAAACAAAATATTCTAAGGAATTTTTAGGACAAACGACTTATTTTCATTTGAATTTCCAGGATAGCCAAAATATTAGAAAAAAAGAAGTTTAGTTAACATACAAATAATTTACCAACCATTTTATCTGCAAGATTTAACTCGTGTACAAAAAGTATAATCTCTCAAACACTACATGTAAAATCGAAATATAAGTCACAATGATTAAAGACAATGAACCATGTTCTCTTTCTCATTGATTAAGGGTCCCTCCAAGAGTAATTTGATAAAAAAAATAATGATTTCACTATAGCCAAAAATGTTTTAGTCATATTTGAGGCATAACGACTAGCTAAATATGTATAATAGGATTGTCATCCCATAAAATGTTTCAAGCTGATACATTAATGAAGGAAATAAGTATATTATCTTATAAAATAATGTTTTTTATATACATATATCCATATTGTACCTTTAGGCTACTTCTAACTTGGCCACTCTTGGCCCTATATAATCATCAAAATGTACTACAAAGTAGTTACATCCTTGAGGACATGCCTATGAATTTATGTGAGTAAGACTAACATCATGGCATGAGTCCCATGTGGATGCGATAACATTTTCCCTCAATCAACTCTATCATTACTTGGGTGCATATTTGAGTTATAGGTATCCTTTTGAATATTGTCTTTGCAATACCTCTCCAATTGCAAATTTATTGAAAACAACATGGCATATACCTTGAGGATTTAGCTCCAAGTTAATACCAATTCAAATGAAAAAGGCATCAATTTCAAAATAATAGTGCTCAATATATGACATCAATTCCAAGGTAGTCATGCTTAATATCTAACAATTCTAAAGGAAATCTAACATTCATATTTGAAATATATAGAAGAGGGAATAAATATTAAGAGTCAAGTCTAGTCGTGATAGCTAGAATCCAAAGAATTGATTTTACAAGTACCAAGGACATGTGGCACAAAAGGATTTAAGGACAAGTCCTCTTAGACTCTCTAGGTTATAACCCATTAGAAATAAAACCAAAGACATAAATGGCTATAATTCTCTCAATATATCTGATTTCCCATTAAATTAAAATGAATTCAAAAGGTTTCAAATTACATAATCCATATTTTTGAAAAAAAAAACAAGTTTCTCAACAAAATCTCTAATTAAATTGGATGCTCAATTATAGTTATGCCAGAAAAGGTCATATAAATCAAGTAGGTCTCAAAAAAACATTGAAAACAAAATGTAGATTCAAAAGTTTTTACCTTGATAGAGAAGATCAACATTGGAGGTGGTTGCTCCTTACTTGGTCATTTAAGTTTTAGGGACAAGTTTATTACATAATATAGATCCGGAATAAATGGCTTAAGGACAATGATGAGAAAACACACTCATGTACACATTTGTTTTGGGATGGAATGTACTATTTCCTTTTCAAAATAACTTATACCATTTATAAAGTTTATTATAATATGAATGAGCATTTTTCAAATTTGACTATATTATCTATTTCATATTATCATAATGTGATATTGCCTACCATCTAATTTTAGGAATTTAATTTATTTAATAGAAAAAAAATTGATTAATAATACATTAATATTAAAAAAAACATTTTTTTAAAATTTTTCATTATGGAAATGTTACATAAATATATACCCTTCTAATAATGAAAATTAAAACTACCTCTTCAAATTAATTAAAATTAAGACTAACCTTCAAATTTAATCCTCAGTTGTGCCTAAAAACAGGTTTCAAATTTAATCCTCTTGTGCGTAAAAACTCAAATAGCCTAAAAACTGGTTTCAAATTTAATCTGAGTTGTGCGTAGAAACTCGTTTGAAAGGTATTTCATAGAATTTAATCATGTTTTAAACGTTATGCTGCCTAATAATTCTTATTGGTTAGGGCACTCGTAGCACTTTCTAGTGTTTTATCAAGTTACTATGAGAATTGAGAGATTGAATCTAATCGCTCCAACAAGCCCATATGGGTCACGCATGTCCTCAAAGATTTTATTTTCTCTGATTGAAGATATGGCGAATCCCTAGTGGGTGCCGGTGATGAAGGTTTTATCAAGTTACTTTGAGAATTGAGAGATAGAATCTAATGAGACCCTGAAATGCTAGCAGTCATTTAAATTATTCTCCTTTCTGCAGGTCTGCCAAAAGTAACTTGGGATAATGATGAGGGTCATGAGGATTAGTCTTGGCGTTTGCTGTCTCATTGGCTTTAATTAATGATCTCCAATCCGGAGAAAGCAGATATTCATGTTTATTATTATTAGATCTTTCGAATTTTCTGACATATTTTGTCAAACAAATAAATGTGTACCATAATTAAATTAAAAATCAAATTTTAATTTGAAAATCAAAGGCTATAATTAATAAATTCATCTTCAAATGTGAAAAGAAAGGGTTATTCTCTGAAGAAAAAAGAAGGGAGGCCAAAAATCATTTCGAAACCACACTTTTGTAATTTAAAAGAAAAGCCAACAAAATTACCCTTCTGACGTAACAGATGCCAAAAACGATTTTAATAAATGTATGAAACCTTTAAACGTTCATATTTTCCGTTAAGTAAAATTAGAATAAATTATCATTTTAAAGATTAAAAATATGACTTTTTTCCTTGAAAATATCTTTAATTTAAATTATATAATTTATATTTTTAACAAAGAACGGCATGTATGCATATCTTGAAGGGCATATATACCATTTTCAACCCTAAGAAGACAGTATTTGCATCACATAATTATTTAAAAAGATTATTAATAGTGTAGAAATAAGAAAATATTTACATTAAATCGTTATTTAAAATGATTATTAAAAAATATATATTATATTTTGATTGGTCGATAGTGTATATAGATGATATCTTTGTATTTACAAATGTAGATTATAAAGGATGTTGGATTGGTTGGAAATACAATCTGAAATGGCCAATTGGTATATCAACATGCCATAGAGTTTCACAAGTATTTCAAATATTTTTGGGTAGTTTGAATTATCTAACTTATTTATATAAGTATTGTGTTAAAAAATAGGTTAAAAAATAGAAAAAAATTTAATGATAGGTTCAAAAAGGATTTTTTTCCTGAGCTATAACATATACTAGAGAAATGGAACATATCGAAGCAAAGGTAAAGGCATTTTCAATCTTATGTGTTGTAGGTGAAAAATAAGATGGTAAATCTACTGAAGAAATCATCCGATTTGCTTTAGGAACATGAGAAAATGAAAAGATAAATTACTTTGCAATTGACAAAGAAATTAAAGTTTTCTTGAATGTAATAAATAAGTTTGAGATATATTTGATCAATCAAAGTTTTCTATTAAGGAAAAATGTTGTAGCCCTGTACAAAGTTTTATGTAAATAAAACGAGAAAGTTGGTGAAGCAATGTTTGCTAGATGTCAAGATTTATTATATAATTTTTAATTTGATATTTAACATATAAAAGGGACAAAATGTGCATACCTGGCCTTTTAAGTAGAGAACATTCGCAGGCAAGTGAATGTGTTAACAAATCAAGCGAGCATGCCAACTCATTAAGCGACCAAGACATCCCATCAAGCGGACATGCCAGCTTATCAAACAAATCATCACGTGAGTGTAAAAATTCATCAAGAGAGCATGGTGAATTGAGCAATGTCATGCAATCCAACACGTGAATGGTTATTGTGACAAAATGGAAAAATTACGATGAACATCTAAGATAAATTCCCATTGAAATGAATTGGTCACAATATGAAGACAATTTGAGGTCAACATGGAAACTACGTAGCACATAAGTTCTAGATATGAATCTACAACCCACAACATCCCTAACTAGGCTAGTTTTAGAATTTAGATCCTATCCAACATCTTTTTCTAGTATTCCCGACATCATCTGTGGATATCTCTCACAAAGGTTACACAAGCAAGTAATTATTTGATCTATATATTTTGAGATATTAGTCTAGTATGGCAAGAAATCAGCAACTAACAAAGCCTACCACACCAATTTTATGCCACTAATTGGACAATATCCTTTGCAAATGGGCAAGCCAAAACCATATTCTAAAATTCCATGGTACTAACATTAATTGCTACTAGTACTATCAACTCTGGTGGGATTTCCTATCAAAAGAAAAAAAAACAAGACTTATTTCACTCTACTAAATTTTTGAAGTATTTATACCTCCACACATAGCCCGTATTGAGAATGGTTAAGTGGCCAAAGGAATTTTTTTAGCATTAATTGAACTGCATTGGATCCAAACTCTCTAGATTGAGAACATGCAATACATGGCATATTTATCTGAATAAAGTATGAGATCTCTTTGATTATGAGGTGATGGATGGAAAATGGCTACTTAGGAAATATATAACCTCTCATCTTCAATGACTAGTAAAAACAATAATCTTTGTACAAATGCTCCAAGGAAATCTATTATGATAATAAAACTTTATTCGAAAGCTTAGGAAACCTCATCCTATGCATGAATATTTGCTACCGATATATTATGTGATTAAGATCTACTTTTAACTATGTGTAGGGGTATGTCCTCTTTGTTAGCACAATTCTTTGCTAAGTAATGAGTCCATTTCATAGTTTTATTTTTAGGATTAAACTTCAAAGAAATACAATTTCTATTTTTTTGGTCGCTATCGGAATTCCCGGAAGCACCAATTTTAGTATTTTCAGACAGTCTATTATTTTCCTGTTTCTATGTTTTTTATTTTTATTCTCATGCTGCTGGAATTTCTCGAAGCATACTCTATTTAAAAAAAAAAAACAAAAAATCACATTTGCTTTAGTTAAGCCATGTGTTGTGGTGTAAATACGCCTCGATTTTTTTTTAGATCTTTTCATATCTCATGATAGGTGTCGTATTGCAGTCAGTTAATTTAAGTCAAGTCATAATATACGTTGAACCCACATGTCACCCGCAGTTATTAACTTAACCGTTACCATGTCCTGCTCGTCAACCTAAAGTTAGTTATACATATGTCTAAGTACGTGTTTTTATGAATGGAGGAGATCGTGGTTATTACGATCAACGCCATAACTGTTTGGTTGGTTGCACAACAATGCTGCTAGAAATTTTGGCTAATTAACAACAAAGACAGCGGAGGTGACTGCTAGTCACAGATATTCTTGTCTCAAGACATTTGGAGCACTTCATACAAAAATACGCAACCAATTGAAGGTGATGATTAATTACCACATGGTACACATCATGGTGAGGAATATTTTTAATTATGAAGGTTTATTTGCATAGGGTGATGAACCAAAGTTTGGTTTTAAAATCACCAAAAAAGTAGGAGAATTGTCATTTGAAGTTTTAGCTGTTGGAGTTAGAATTTCTGAGAGTCAAAGTTTGAGGAGGAGTCTCGATTTCAGACAATATTTCCAAAGGTGAATACAGGAAACACTTGTAAGGTAAAGCTCCTTCAACTCTACCACCTATCAGTTGTAAGTGGCAGAGTCATTTATTTTATGAAGATGACTAAAACGGATGGAAAAATAAATTGAATTCAGCCACAAGGTAAAGATCTAGTTGATGCCAATTGGAGGGTAAGAAG
Organism: Pinus albicaulis; assembly: GCA_034641835.2. NCBI lineage: Eukaryota > Viridiplantae > Streptophyta > Pinopsida > Pinales > Pinaceae > Pinus > Pinus albicaulis. The sequence continues at coordinate 1,034,958,078 of CM076572.1, read as the reverse complement.
CTAGTTTATTTAGTCAGGTGGTATTCTCTATGTACCAGGTTAGGGAGTTTTCAGTTACGAGTAGCTCAAGAGTTTGCTACCTCTTTTAATGGATAGGAAGCTACAATTTATGGCCTCACCTTGCAGGTTTTTGAAGACTCCATTGTTGAAGCCTTTAACCTTCCCCAATAAGGAGAAAGGTGGTTCAAAGGGCAGGTCATTACAGGAGGAGATCTCAATAGATTCCTCAAAGATGCACACAGAGATCCAAATTTGGAAAAAGAGATTCCCAGTAGCTATATTAAGAATGACGGGGCAGAAGCTATCAAGCTTGTGAATATATACCTCACTTGTGAAAGGAGGTATACAGTTGTGTTCCTCTATCACATGAGGCTTTTTTTCATATTGCAGGGATGAAGACATTAAATCTGACATTTTTCTTATTGAAAAGCCTAACAAATATGTCAAAAAGGGTTCAGAATCACACTGATGTATCAGATTAAAGCTTGTACCACCAAATTTTAATCAAATTTCTAGTTGAAGAAGAGTTGTGGAAGAGAAACCAAACTTGGGACCACTTTTTATTCTACAGGGCAGGCCAACCTGCACCTACACCTCCATTTTCACAACCAAACCCTCAGCCTGCAAAAATAATAACAAAGAGAAAGGTGAGAAAAGAAAACATTCATAAGAAGGCCAAGGGAAAAAAAGAGAAGGTTTTTGCATTCAAGGTTTAAAGAAAGTTGCAAAAAAGATTCAATTCCTTAGGAAGGAAACCCAAATCTATGAAAATAGTGCTCCCTTTTCCTCCTTTTCCTAATGTCTACACTAGATCTAGAAGAGGAAGGTCTGCAACTACAGATAAATAAAAAGCGCAGGTGCTACCAGAAATTTAGAAAGCATATATTCAGTAGAAGTTGTAGAAAGAGTATCAGCCTATAGCATCAGATGAAGAACTCCTTAATGATGTTGTATATGACATTAGTAGTAAGAAGAATAAGAAAGAAACCAAACCTATTGTCGGTACCAGAAAGACACATACCAGAGACAACAACAAGTTTAGACTTAAGTCCAAGGCTCTACATAATCCAAGCCTAATGACAAAGGTCATTGATATTGAAGGTAAATATGAAGGGTCTAAGACAGAGAAATCCATGAAAAAAAACAAGAACAGAACCCCTTCAGAATAGTAATCAGAGCCCTCAAAGAGAATAAAAACACAAAAGGGTGCTAAGGAGGACAAAGCCCATGTCAAGGAAAAAACCACAAGACCAACCTGATCCAGATCAGCTGCTAGTAGAAAAATGGACTTGGATAAGCTTGCTGAAGCTGCATCACACATAGAGGAAAGGTAAAAAGGTTTTTTTTATACCAATACCTAGTTTTTCTTATCAGTTACAATTTTGAACATCAACTTAGGTGTCAAGGAATATAAGTTAGCATAGAATTTTCAACATTTTCAATGTATTTTTGAAAAAGAAATAGGGTGGTACTAGAATTTCCAGTAACATTTCAGATTTTGCATGGTTACAGGTTTTTACTAGAATTTCCTGTAGCACCTGTTCTAACTGAATTTTGACACCTGTCAACAAATTTTATGAGCTAGTTAAGGTTGGATAAGAACACATAACCAAATGGATAATACCAGTGATGGTGATAGGTGGTTATGAGGTTGTCGAAGGTATTATTAAATGAAGTTACATGGTTATTAAAGACCAAAGAAACAAGGAGATAAATCAACAAAAAAAGGGGGCAACATGACAACACACTCATCATTTCAACCCAGATTTATTCTCTTCTTTCTTCTCCATCTGTCCTTTCTGTTTGATTTCGATAGAATAAGGTTGTAATGTCTTTTGAAACCTATGTAATGTTAGAATAAATGTTTCCTTATTTTTAGAAGAGATGGATTTGGTTCCTCTCTTACTATATATACCACTTTTAAATACCATTTCTAGGTTGGATGTTGGTATATCCAAAGACTAAATATAATAAAAATCCTTTTTTAATTCATGTTGGAGGATTTTGTGACTCAAGGAACATCTGATGTGTGGTGTGTCTCTTTTCTTTGTTAATTTCCTATAAAATATGAATTACAGCAACAAATTATGAGTGAGTGAGAAAATTTTAAAGTATTTAACAATAAATTATCTACTTTCAGTTTTTTGCAAATTATATGTGTGTAATAGAACATGTTAGTGAAGATTTCATAAAGGATGTGTGGAATAATTTATACATGTAATCTATTTTCTATTTTTTTTTTACTTTGCATAAACAGAGTTTGTGTAAAGAGCCATCATCATAGCTGTGTGACTAATTTAGGATAGGAATATTTCTTGGAATTGGTACCAGCTATCCATCTTCTCCATTTGTACTACCTTTTACCCACACAATTTATACTTTCCACAACTTTCCAAATGCATGAAATTCTTAAAGAACATAAAAATCATTTCAAAGTCTTTGAGAAAACCATCCCACCACTCAAACAACCCCTTTAAAATTTGAAATGAACTATCATGTGTAAGCTTACTCCTTATGCCGTCAAGGAGTGACTCCTTGCACTAAAACTCTTAAATTAAATCCCTTTTTAGTTTTTCTTTCATCCAATGATTTGAAAATGTGTTGGATAACTTGTTATGTATTTGAAGAACCTCCCACTCAGTTAAACAATGAAAATATATAGCTTATACTTGACAATTTATGAAATTTATGCTTGAAAGTGGTGTATGATTTTTAACTGTTTAAGTGTCTTAAGTCCGTTTGTTCTTCTTGAAATTTAACATGTATAACAAGAACATAATGTAGAAATAAAAAATCCACACATAACAACAAAATTAATCTAGGATCTCACCTGAATATCATGAGCTACGTCTCCTTTGAGCTTTGTCATCTTGTCTTGGCTCTTTGGGGTTATCTTAAAGTTTCTTTTACAAGTTCCACACTTAACTAAAATGGATAATGAACTGATCCAAAGGTCTTAGAATACCATATATATCCCTGTCATGGCTGTCATCACTCTACAAATAGCTTTTGGCTCCCTTAGAGTCGATTCCTTCTGTCGGTGCACTGAGCTACACTGAGCTTTTTAATGGCACTAACTCCTTCAGAATTATTTTTTTGTCCCTGAAACCACACCTAATATCTCTAGCACACATCAGAAACCAAATATCAACTGATAATTTTCTCAAAACAAGCATTGCATCACAAAACTAGGCTTTCCTACATGGTTTGCCCAGGGCTGCCCAAAAGTTACCTTCAGCTTGTTGAGCTTCAAAAGTCATCATATGGCTCAAAAAATCCATTCATTGGATTCATAATTCAAAAATTAGTCGGGATAGACTATTTTTTCACTGAAAAATGGCCTCCAGCTACTCTGGTTTCGCCTCCAACACCTGTCGGCACCCCATGGCACTAGATCATTGAAAAAATATCTGATGGGTTCTCGACCTATATAAGTACTCAAAAGCTTCTGAAACCTCCATAAATGGATGTATAATGTTTATTATAGTCTTAAATGACCATTTTTTTACTGCATATGGTCTCTAGCTGCCCTAACTAGGCCCTGAACTATTGTTGGCAAAAGATGGCACTAATGGCCCGTGGAAATTTACTGAAGCTTCTTGGCTTTCTAAAGTCCTAAAAAGGCTCTGAAAATAATCTCATTAGTTTCATAACATCTAAAATATCCAAAATTCACTATTGGATTGTTGAAAAAGACATCTATCTCCCTTAGCTAGGCTTCAAACTGTTGCTGCCCCCTGGTGGCCCTAGTGGCCCCTTGAACTTTGATGATGAAAAAACCTACTTAGAAGCTCTCTGATGGCTCTGCAACCTACTCCATTGAGTCTAGAATCTTGGAGATACTTTAAATTTACTATTGGCATTCCAAAATTGGGCGAATCTAGCTCCATATAGAGCCAAAACAAGATTTTTCATAGTGTCCCTTAAAAAAAATCCACTAAATGTGGAGGAACTGGACTAAACTGAGGTTAAAATCACACATTTTCTGAATTTTGGTGGCGTGCAAACTTTTCCGCCATATGTGGCCGCTAACATTTATTGTGACCGTTGGAGTTGGCCACATGGCCACAAACCCCGAGGTCAAAGTGGGCCATTAACACAACCACTGGCGGAAAAGGTATTAACCATGGCATAAAATGGTAAAGGGCCATGTGAACACATTACAAAGTTTTAGTCGAACCATTGGGTAACTGCTAATCTTCTGGCTCGTGGTCTTAGCGCGATGGCAACATGTGGGGCGGGTTGGCCCTCCAAACCCCCAAACCGAAAATGGTTAAAATATAAATAACACCGACTTAGTAATAAGGTTGAGGACTAACTGATAGATGAGTTGGTAAACATGTGTGCGTGCAGGCAGGAGGTCTCAGGGTTGAGCCTTGGGGACCCCAATAAAATTTTGCAACACCAAACTGAGGCTAGGTGGCAGCCTCTAGGCCTGCCACGTGGTGGCCTATGATTGGTCGAGCCAAACCCAACATACATCAATCAACGAATTACATGCTGACAAATGGCATTCATTGGTTGGTCCGAAAGAAATATTCTGGGGAATATTCTGAGGAATATTCTAGGAATATTTTGAGGAATATTCCCTGGAATATTATTTTTTTAAATTTCCCAAAATTTCCAAGTCAAACTTGATCAAAGTCTAGTTTTTCCAGTTTACTGGAATTTTCAAACTACGATAACTTCTTCATACGATGTCGATTTTTGGAACCATTTGCAGTGATGGAATTAGGAAGATTAGATCTATCCGGTCACTTAGATTCGACACACTTCCAAACACTTTGAATTTTGAGCTAGCATTCTGGTCCATGATACAATTCTGATCACACCACCCATTAGGAATCTTTTGGACCCCAAAAGACTGATATACTAATATGTACAGTAGATGAGAGTACAAAACCCTCTTATATTCATTCTCCATACACTTTCCTTTCATGGCTAGTGCCTTTGAACCACAACTTGAAGGTAGTAGACACTTCCCTTCCTGGATGCACTTGTCCTCCTGTCAAGAACTATCTTCCTTGCACTCACTTAGAAATTTCTGGTGAGAAATTACATAAGGTAGCTGAACATCATTGCCTTGATCCTTGATCCAAAGTGGCTCAAAAAAACATAATATTATAGCATATATACATGCATACATAATCGAAATTTGCATATGTACAAATGAGTATGTCTTATTGTGTCAAGAAGTCCAACCACTTCTTACCAAGCCACTTCCACAATGAATTTTGTTGCTGCAAATCTTCTTCATGTGAAACTTCCATTCTCACATCAATGATGGAATCCTTAGTTCCACTTTCGTCAGCCTTTCTGTCCTCTTGTTGTATGTGCTTCGGACGATTAGTTGGATGCAAAGTCCAACAATGGGAAACAACATATCCCTTCTTCTGGCAATATGTGCAATTCTTATGCACTTTCTTTGCAAGTTCCTTTTCCCTCAACTGCTTCTTGTATACCTTCTTCCTCATCCAGCATCTCAAAACATCATTTTTAAACCGACCACAATATGCACAACAAATCTTTATTCCATTTAAGCATGAAAAATTTTCATGCCTTGCAGAAACATAATCAACTTGACTATGGGAATAATTATACCTCATGTGTTACTTTTCATGTCCATCATTTTTTCCTTCTTGCGGAGATTAACTAGTAGAGGTTCCATCTTTCTCTTGAAGACTAACATAATCATTCTTGTCTTGGAAACTGTCCGAACTCGCATGCTCGCCATAAGCTGCATGTCTACAATATTCTTGCTACAATAAAGGCTTAAAGAAATTCAAATCAACTTGAAAACAAACTTGAAATGTTTGTATATTAGACCTTGGAACAAAACTTCTCTTTGAAGTTGCCTCACATGCCTTCATGTCTTTAGAGTCTTCGCCATTAAATTGCACATAACCAAGACCAAATTTCTTATCTCATTCCTCAACCAAAATAGGCTAAACCATTCCTTGTGCATGTTTTCCTAAACCTTTGCCTTCATAGCCCATTTTAAACATTAACCTAGACCCTATACCTGTAGTGTGATTTTCAAAATAACCAACACATCTTTTTGAAGAGGAAAATGAAGACAAATTAGAGTGAATTACCTCTGCTTCATGCATGTTCTTGGTCAAAGCCTCTTGGTCATGATGAAGTTTCATCTCCATATCATGCAATATTTGAATAATTTCTTCCTTATCCTGCTTCATAGAAACCAATTTCTCATGAAGTTCAATGCTTTCTCTTCTATCGTCAAACATAATCTGCACCATGTCCTTCAAGATGTAGAATTCATGCTTCATGTCTTCATCGAAGAATCTTGTGAAGAAGGAGGATTTGGAAACCTGTCTTGAAGAAGTTTTCATCGTGAAATTGAACTAAAATAACTTCAAAAAAGTTCACAAAACTTTCAAACACAAATGACAAAGCTTTTGAATAAAATGGTTGTAGAGACAAACTCTTATTCAAGCAGTGAAACAACAAACAACTGACAAAAGGGTTTGTTATTTAAGGGTTTCCTTAAGGTCCTTTGGGTAAGGAAGATGCCTTCAACCCTTTTCTTCCTTCTTATCCTCTTCTATACTTAGCCATCAATAGCTCTCCCTTCACCTCCAGCAAACTCAAACAACAGTCAGTTTGCAAATAGTAAAATAGTCAATCATTTCCACTGTTTAAACACCTTTCAAGTTATACAAGCAAGCTATTGCTATGTCAATCAAGAAACCAAGTGCTATGATACCAACGTGATCTGAAAATGGGTTGGATAACTTGTTATTCATTTCAAGAACCTCCCACTCACTTAAAAAATTAAAATATCTAGCTTATACTTGACAATTTGCAGAATTTATGCTTGAAAGTGATGTATGATTTTTAACTGTTTAAGTGTCTTAATTACATTTGTTCTTGCTTAAATTTAACAGGTATAACAACAAAATAATGCAGAAATAAAAAATCCACACATAACAGCAAAACTAATCTAGGATTTCACCCGAATATCGTGGGCTACGTCTCCTTTGAGCTTTGTCATCTTGACTTGGCTCTTTGGGATTATGCTAAAGTTTCTTTTAAAAGTTCCACACTTAACTCTAGTGGATAGTAACTAATCCAGAGGGCTTAGAATACCATCTATATCATTTTCATGGCTATCATCAGTCTGCAAACAACTTTGGATCCCTTAGACTCGATTCCTTATGTCGGTGCACTGAGCTACACTAAGCTTCTCTGTTGCAATAGATCCTTCAAAATTATGTTTCTATCCCTGAAACCACACCTACTATCTTTAGCACACATCAGATACCAAATATTGACTAATAAGTTTCTCAAAACAAGCACTGCATCCCCAAACTAGGCCTTCTGCCATGGTTTTCCCATGGCTACCCAAAATTTCCCTTCATCTTCTTGAGCTTCAAGTCATAAAATGGCTTTTAAAATCCATTCATTGGATTCATAATGCCAAAATTAGTCAGGAGAGACTATTTTTTCACTGAAAATGGCCTCCAACTGCTCCAGTTTGCGCCTCCAACACCTGTCAGTACCCCTTGGCACTAGGTCACTCAAAAATTCTCTGATGGGTTCTTAACCTTTATAATTCCTCAAAGGCTTATAAAACCTTCACAAATTGATTTATAATTTTGATTACAATCATAAATGACTATTGGTTCATTGCATATGGTCTCTAGCTACCCTGGCTAGGACCTGAACTGCTGTTGGCAAAAGCTGGCACTAATGGCCCATGGAACAATACTAAAGCTTATTGGCTTTCTAAAGTCTTCTACAGGATCTAAAAAACATCTCATTATTTTCATAACATCTGAAATATCTAGAATTGACTATTGGATTGTTGAAAAAGACCTCTAGCTCCCCTGGCTAGGCCTCAAACTGTTGTTGCCCCCTGGTGGCCCTAATGGCCCCTTGAACTTCACTGATGAAAAAAAATACCTAGAATATCTCTAATGTAAATTCAACCTACTCCATTGATTTTTTAATGTTGAATATACTCGAAATTGACTATTGGAACTCCAAAATTTGGTGAATCTAGCTCTAGATAGAGCCAAAACAAGATTTTGCCTAGTGTCCCGTAAAAAACTCCACTAAATGTGGAGTAACTGGACTAAATTGACACATTTTCTGAATTTTTGTTGCGTGCCAAATTTTCTACCATATTTGACCACTAACTTTTATTGTGACCATTGGGGGTGGCCACATGGCCGCAAACCCCGCGGTCAAAGTGGGCCATTAACACAACCACCAACGAAAAATGTGCTAACCATGGCATAAAACAATAAAGGGCCATGTGAACACATTGAAAATTTTTAGCCAAACCTTCAGGTAACTGCTGGTCTTTTGGCCCGTGGTCTTAGCGCCATGGTCACATGGGGGCGAGCTGGCCCTCCAAACCCCCAAACTGAAAACGGTTAAAACATAAATAACATCAGCACAGTAGTGAGGTTAAGAACCAACTGATAGATTAGATGGTAAATGTGTGCACATGTAGGTGGGAGATCTAGGGGTCGAGCCTTGGGGACCCCAATAAACTTTTACAACACCAAACCGGTGCCATGTGGCGGCCTCCGGGCCTGCCACATGGTGGCCTATAATTGGTCGAGCCAAACCCAACGTAAAACAATCAAAAAATTACATGCTGACAAATTGCATTCATTGGTTGGTCCAAAAGGAATATACCAGGGAATATTATGACAAATATTCTAGGAATATTCCCTAGAATGTTTTTTCTTATTATATTTCCCAAAATTTCCAATTCAAACTTGGTCAAAGTCCAGTTTTTGTAGTTTACTGGAATTTTCAAACTATGATAACTTCTTCGTACGATGTCAGCTTTTCAAATAGTTCACTGCGCCGAAATCAGGAAGAAGAGATATATCGAGTCGCTCAGGTTTGGCACACTTCCGAATACTTTGAATTTTGACTTATCATTCTTGTCCATGATCTAGTTCTGATCACAACCCACTTTCCAGAAGAATATCTAAAAATCAAATAAATTCTCTGACTCTTACTACAGTTTGACCCACAATTCAGGGAATCTATGAAAAATGGTTTAGATATGTGATATTTAGCTATCATAACTTTTTAGTCCTTGTTGTACCAAGGAGATGTGCTTTTCTCCCTCAAATTTGTACAAATTGAGGAGGATCCCTTTTATTCTTTAGTTCGAGTTTAGAATGAAATATTAGAATCAATCTCTTAAGCTCCCTTTTGTATGAGCTCTCTATATTTCTTGGAGAAAATATTTTCATGAGTTGGATATGCGTGCACAAGTGTATGAGAGTTTATTTTTGGAGCTAAAGTGGAAGAAATCATGCTAGATCTATAGTTCGTGTATGTTTGTAAACATTTCCAATATCATCTCTAAAGTTTGTAGCCATTGGATCTGAAGTCTGTAAACATTTCTAGGTTTGGCTCTGGTTAATAAAAATATTTTCGATTGTTTTATTATTATTACTTGTTACTCTATTTATTTCTAAAATTCATTCAAGGTTCCTCTGAATTTCACTTGGGATTCTAGAGTGTTGGAAATTATCAATTTTATCCTGATAAGGTAGGAGGATGTTAAAGGAATTTTGGAGGTGAAGGCATTGAATCTCTTATAAGATTCATGCAAGAGTTCATGTAGGATTTTTTGTACGAAAGTGATCATGTGGATTAACAAATCATCATCCCTGACATGGGAGGCAATATTATTGCATATCTTTCCAATGGCCCAGTATGCTCTCATTGTTTTCGAAGCTTCTCTATTTATGCTTTCAATGAAATTTTGACGGGAATATTTAAACTTTAGATAAAAACTATTAAATTTGATATGAAAAGTTTCATGAAATTTTTTTTTCTCCAAAACTGTGGTTGTTTTCACCATACAATTACAATGTATCTTACTATTCTCTATACCTCAATTCGGGACTCACAATATTGATCTGTTGTGCTTACAAAGCTCGTAAATCAAAATATGGTACATCAAATAATTACATGGGAAAACATAGCTTTACCATTTCATTGGGTTATGAATGTACCTAAACATCGCAAGAAACAAAAATTATTTCTACTAATATCAAATAATATGCTTCATCGATTGCTATTTCTTTTCCTCAATCTTATCCCCTTTTTTCTTGTTTATGTCCTTCATTCTTATAGTTATCCCAATATCTTGGCCCCATTTCATATTCTATTAAATTCAAAGAATGCTTTCAAATTATTTATTTACATAGTTTAACATCCCATCATGTTTAGTCTTTTCTACAATTTTCCCCTTACTTACCCTTTCATCAACATCATAATATCTGAACAAATCTGCCACCAGTCTCAATGAAAAAAATGCCCTCTCTGATTCAGAATTATCAAAAATTGTTGATATTTACTTTCCACATTATAGTGATATATTAATAATGCACTCCATTCCAAAGTTAGAAATAGAATATCACAGGATCAAAGAAATATTTTGTGGTTTTCGTGCCCCTAGAACACCAAAATATAGACTTCGGTACATAGAAAAAGGACTGTTCTATTATTATTGCTTATCATTTTGATAATTCCCTTTCATCCAACATAAAAGCACCGTCTGTTCCTGAAATATAGAAGTTCCTATCTCTTATGAAAGGTTGTTATAAATGTCATTTAAATGGTGACTAGATGAAGATAATGTTAGATTGGGATCGATTCACTCATCCACAAACCTTGGAATTTAATATTACAACTCCAAACGAGAAAAAAAGCAATTGTGTGACAAATGAAATTCATACGTAGATAAAATAAAATGCTAGATTTATTTCTATAAATGGAGAGTTAAGAAAATAAATCAATCTGTCCAAATGTTGGAGACAAAATCATCAAGTCTGAAACTCAAATGGAAGAGTATAGTTGGGCAAAGAGTAAAATATGTTTCTACCTTCCCCCTTTCAAGGGAACAATCATGGAACAAGATCAAAAGAAATCTTGGCATATCCCAATTTTCCTTGCAAATAACAACTCCTAGTTAACCAATGCAGAATAGAAGTTGCAAAATGTGTTAGAGAAATTAAATTGGAAATATAAAGCTAGCTGAGGAATGGTTGCACACCATTTTCTCGCTATAAAATATTCATGGAAGGGATATATTAATACTCCTTAAGTGTTTTCTAATGAAATTTATACCTCTATAAATACTTTAAATGAAAAAGTAGCAAGTACCATAGAAGGTTTAGAAGAGACTAAAGGTCTGCTAATTGAAGAAAAAGATGTTACTTCTAAAATCCATGAGGAATTAGTAGAAAGTATTGAGGGAGCCTTACCAAGATTAGAAAAATCAATTAAAGAGAGATATGAGGGAAAATATCTTGATAAAATTATTCCACTTACTCATATTTTTCCACAAGATGTCATCGTAGTCAGTTCACCAGTTTGTGTTCCAGAAGAATCTATAGTGGTGAATAAATTTCCCATTAGATGAAATTTCAACCTAAAAGTGAACATGATTTTTTCATGTAATTTTCATGTCCTAATATGTAAAACAATAAAAATCCTTGACATAATTAGAGGGAAAAATGGAGGAACATCAGTTTCAAAATGATCGAGATCAGGAAAAAATGAAGATCGATGATGTAGATCTTCCCATCGTAATTCTTCTATAGACAAGAATTCACAAATATGCTCATCATTATTGAATACCTGTTGAACAGGATCTGGAATTGATGGTGAAGCTGAGCTTGATATCGAAAGTGATTCCTCATTGATCACATTCACTAGATCGGATTTAGTTAAAAGAGTATCAGAAAATGACTGTACTGCTTGATATGCCAATTCAAAAGGACTCAAAGGCATCGCGCCATTGAAAGAATCCAGTTCTGAGTCTGAAGGTACTATCCAAGGATCATAAAAGGAAATATTACTTGATGTAATCATATTGATATTAGCAATAGGAGGTGGTACGTCGGGAGCAGGTAAGGAAAAAGTTCCCAGTAAAGCAGAATCTTTAAGTAAACCTACTCCAACATCTTTATAAGGGATAGTCAATTTTTTGACATGTTGGATGCTATCAGTAGTGGCTGGGTCGGATGACTAATATGAGAACTGATATATTTTTATGATATTTCCTTGATGAGGAAACATGATGAGACGAAAGACCGATGATATGACAGCAGTCATAGCATAAGACCAACTGTGACCTAGGAGAAGGTTGTAATCTAGAGGGACATCAACTACTCCCACATCTAGATTAACGATGTTTCCTTCGACCTCCATCGGTAGATCCTATAAAATACCATACGGATTGAATCCTCTTCCATCAAAAGCTTTGAGGATAGTGGGTGATTGGTTAAGTGTCGGAGAACCAAGTGATTTCCAACATTTTAACAACATGATACACGTAGAAGCCCCTTCATCAACAACAATACGAAAGCAATGTTTGTTTTTTACTATTACTAGAATTTGAGAAGCCATTTGATGAGGTAGGTGTGGTGTAAAATTTTCTAAATTGAAGATCATTAGGTTCTGAAGGTATACGGCTCCTATGGCTGACAATAGTAATTTTCTTTGGGCTGGACATGATTGCAGCACTTCCAAAGCCGACATTGCTGAAGGGGAAATCGCCAAGTATTCAACAATATTGTAGTTCTGAGTAGCTCTCGTATGTGGATTGAAAGTTGATTTATGAAGTACACCTTTAGTAGGTGGTTTGATTACTAAGTCAGGATTTGGTTTCTCGATCTGTAGCAGATCAGAAACTAAGGGAGATGTAGTTGATGCTAAATTAGAATTTTTTGCTTCTTTACCACCAACAGGATTACTACCATAATCTTACGATCACGTCACAACCATCAAGATATATTCTAGCATATTGGAGGAAGATCCAATCATGTTACTATCTTGAGCAGGAAAGGGATCCTTCAAGACAACAGTTATGGGCGAACCCTTAATGAATTTCAATACCTCGGCTCTATGTGGGCACTCTTTAGTAAAATGATCCTCATCACATATCAGACAAGGATAACGAGGTTTTCGTTTATTGTCAGTTGGTTCAGTTTTATCGCTTTTATCCTTTGAAGATGATTTTTTGTTTTTAGTCTTACCTTTCTTCTTACCACCAATTTTAGGTTTGGCTGTAGATGATTCTACAACATGAATATCGACGGAAGTTTCAGCAGAATAATCTCCTTTAGGTGAATTGGGTAAAGCTATAATAGGAGAAGTCATCTTGGAAGATTTCTTCATACTGTTGCTAGTGCTAACAGAACCAATTACACCATCAACAGCATGAGAGCCTAAAGGAGTTGTAGTTAACTAACCAAGTCTTGGTAAATCAGGGATTTTTTCATATAGAGTACCTGAATATGTATATACAAGGTCAAGGTAGTGAGCTTGAGAAATGGCTTTCTCTTCTGTAACAATGCCTCCTTTGGCCACATCTTCAGTAATTTTGGGCAATAATGATTTGATAAACCATTCAGCCAAAATTTGATCCGGAATAAATACTTTCACTAAATGTCTCCTACGTCTCCATTCATGAATGTGATCAGATATGTACGTAGACAAAGATTGTTTTAATGAGGTCAAAAATTCCATACAATTGTCGTGTCTGACAGGTAACTGAAAATGGGTTAAGAAAGCAGTAGCTAGTGAATTAAAATTATTAAATGAGCCTCTTGGTAACTCAATGTACCATTTGGCAGCTATACCAATGAGAGTTCTCTAAAAAAGACGTAATCGAATCAAATCATCGATTAGCGAATTGGATGCACATGAGAGGTGATAAGTCATAACATGATTAGATGGATCTTCTCCTGACTTACCTTCAAACTTTGGAATATCACTAGGCAACTTATTAGGCATCGGTGGCCAATATGGAAGATAAAATATGGGATCATTCATAAGGCGTGATAAATCAGGTAAATCTAAAGTTGCTATGAATGGTAACCAATGGCTAGGGTCTTAATAACCTTGTGTGATCAAACCAGTTCTAGGAGGAGGGTATCTAGGATATCACGGAATTGGATGTGCATTGGGAATTGTGAAACCAATATTAACCGGACCAAACTGGGGTTTTTGAGGTACTTGATAAGTATACCCAGGATACAACTGATACTGATATGTTGGATTCTATGTATTATATCCAAATTGATATTGCCCCTGGTACAGTTGATAAGTAAATTGTGGTTGACTGGTGAGAATTATACTTGTACCAGATTGTCCTGTAGGCATCTGGACCGTAGTCTAAATTGTAGGTCCTGAATATGGCACAGATACTCGAAGAATTTGTACTGATACAGGGGTAGTAGAAACAGGAGCTACATATACTCCAGAAATAGGTGTGATAGGTTGAACAAAAGTTGCAGCAACAACAAAAGTTTGAGGTGGAGTTATAGGTGTACTAGGCCTAGGTTGCTGAATATAACCAGGTGCAGAGACTTGAATGGTAGAATGGACAGGTTGTTGGGTTGGACCAGCACCTATGGGTTGTCCAGGTTGATTAGGTAACTACACATTGGGTTGCAAAGTTTGTTGAATTTGAGATGGATCCCACACCATATTAATTCTGGGATATTGACCCATAGAAGGTTGTCCATATGAAGGACCATAACTAGGTTGAACGTAAGCTTGATAATTAACTGGAAAATTTCTAGCTCCTTGTAATAATGGTTGACCTGAAGGAGGTTGAAAACCTTGAGCTGGGTATTGACCCTAACGTTGATATTGAATTTGAGGCATGTACAGAATCTGGGGTTGATATTTACCCTGAGGTATGTACTGTCCTTGGGGTTGATATTGACCTTGAGGTATGTATTGTCCTTGGGGTTGATATGGACCTTAAGGTATGTACTATCCTTGAGGTTGATACTGACCTTGAGGTATGTACTGTCCTTGAGGTTTCTCCCCAAGAAGGAAATATTGTCCTACAGTTTGACCTCTAGGCGGTAAAAAATTACCTTGAGGTTGCCCTCCGGGCAGTAATTGACTACCTTGAGGTTGCCCCCCAAGTGGTAACTGACTTCCTTGAGGTTGAGAATTTGGAATATTTCCAGACATCATAAAAATATGTTCTATGTTCAACATGCCAGTTTTTGTTCCATTTGTACCAGATGATAACACTTGTTCAATTGGTTGAGGAGCTACTCCTGAGAAGGTACCAGAGAGCGACTGGTATCCCGAAGGAACAGACGAACCACCATATAAAAATGTTTCTGGAGATTCAAAAAACATAGATGACTCACCCAACATAGCTAATGAACGTTGATAACCTCTTGGTGTAGGGTAAAAAGGAATTCGGGGTGGTGAATCAGTAAGACCTATGTTTTGTAAAAAATCTGTCAATGATAAATACCAAGCATCAGTTCTAAGAGGACTGTATAATATTGATTCACGCTCTCTAAGATTTAAAGTATCTTGGGTTTCGGGAAGAACTACGTCTTCCTCTGAACCAACAAGTTCTTCAATATATATGAGATCAGAAGGAAGATTTTTGGTAATGAGATGTCTTACTCTAGGTGAATCAAGATCACTAGAAGTCGGAGTAACAAATCCTGAAGATGATTCCGACACAACAGGTTCAGTTTCGGGCTCAGAAATTTCAGGTTCTCCAGCTAATTCATTGGTTGGAGAAGCAATGTCAGTGATTTCGGAAATTGAAATTGGCTCTTCAATATATTCTATTGTTTGTGATTGATAATCAGGATGAGTAATTATGGATGATTCTCCTGGTTCTATCGATCTAATTCTGCTGATACTATGCAGTACCAGAGCTTTCAGTCCTTCAAGTTGGCTTGCTGTATACTCAGGGGGTTTCCCCTGAAGTCTACGTGATTGTCTTGGTAATTCAACCACAATTAAAAATTATTATTCACACGCAATCAAAGAAAATTTTAATCAAAAATCTTAAAGTCACTAAGGAGACAATGAAATGATCAAACACTTATAAAATCTAGGATATCAAACCACACACAAACAGTAGATTCCCACACTAAAAACACTAGTTGGTGATGAAATCCAACATCGTAGTATTTAATGTAGAAATGGTGGTTGAAACAGTTACCCTGACAACTTGCTTAATGAAAAAGACTGGTCCAAGTTTCTCCACTTAAACCATCTTGAGTGAAGATAACCCTCCAAAGAGTCTAAGTGAGTCTAGTCAACGTCTACTCCAAGTACAGTGGGATCTTTCCTCCACTGTCACCTTAGGAAAAAATCTTAAAGTTTATGGCCACTAAGGTTACCAACAGGAACAAATCTACCTGGGGGAATAGTCTACAATCCGATATACGTGCAAGGGGAGAGTAACAAATCTCAGTCCCATTGAAGGCTCCTTGACATAATCCAAGGCATACCGACAATTGACCCCAGGCTCCTCGAAAATGGTCAATCTGAGGTTTACCGTTGTTAATACGCGCACATCTTCTGTCATTCCCAATGATATGGAATTGATCACCTCACTATTTCAGATATGATCTCGTTCTTGACTCCTTTAGGAGGAGCTTCCCAGAGCATACAAGCTACTATTGGATTTTTCCTACCGCAATATTGACTACTTGTTTGTTTTAACTATCTCAAAGAGTTAATTACTCCCTACTCCATGACACTAGCCTAAGCTATGTTGGTGAAAAGAGTCCTAGAAATATAAAAATCAATAGATTGATTTTAATTTAAGCGTTGCTTTTAATAGGTTGTTTCTTAGGACAATAGGTGCAAAAGTGAAACTTTGATGATATGTAGTGACCCGACTCAAAACACACTAAGAATACATCTATTATGAGAAACAATTCATTTCCTTTCAATTAATTCTATCTAAAAGAAAGATTTGAGAAATGAAATCTTTTAAAACAATTCTTTCCTTCAAAACAAGAACATACGAAAAGAAATCTTATGTCATGAGAACTCAAAATGGTCAATTGCACAAAAATAAATCCCTTTATTATTCAAGATTGAAACTACAAACAAACATTCTCGAAAATAAAATTACAATTTCTAGAAATAACACTCAAAACTAAAAACACTAGTTCCGAGATCTAAAAATTCTAAGAATTAAATCTGAAATAAAAAATTTAAATATTTTGAGGACGTTTTTCTTAGTTTGTAATCTAACTAAGAAATATTTTTCTCAAATGAAAAAAACTCAGAAAACATCCAGTTATGGTTTTTTAGGTGAAATTCAAAAATTAATGAAATTTTTTTTGAAGATTTGCAAATGAGAAAATGGGATCTAATTCTCATAAATTAATTTCTGCTATGAAGTCAAAGACTTAGCAAGAAAACAATGAAATACCAGTGATCTAAGGTATACAGAGGTTTCTGATCTTTGAGTGACACAAAGACAAAGTAAATACCACTTATAACATGCAGATCTTGTAGAAAATCATTCAAAACTTTAAAAAGCTGAAAGAAACTCTCACACAAGGCTTTCTGACAGAAAAAACAAGTTTGGGTACTTACTGAGAATCTTGCAAGCCAATCCTAGAAAAAATAATTTTAAGTTTTTCAAAAAAAAATCTCAGGGTTTGCAGATTCTAGTGTAAACAGGTGCGGTGCCGCACTATGTATACAGAAAAACAGCAGAGATGACCGCACTGTGCCTAAGGACAAAGTGCAGAGACTAGAAAACTTTTAAGAAAAAAAAAAATTTCTAAAGCACATTTCAGAGATTCTACAGGAATAAATTACCCAAGCCAGTATCAATCAATCAAAATCAGAAAGATAATTTCACAAGTCAAAAATAGAAGAAAACTAAGTTCAAGATCCATTCCCCAATGGAGTCGCCATTTTGTTGGACGGATAAATTGTTCTTTCGGACAAGACAGATCTCCCTAGTATCCTACGATAACAAGCAACAAACAGACAGATGTAAACTACTTTTTCTAGATTATATTTGATCTAGAATTATCTATAATGAAGGATTTAGGACTTACCTGTAGTCCAGTGTTGATCATAGTTCTCTTTCCTATCACTTTGAATACGTTTCCTTTTGGGATCTACAATAAAAAACATGAAAGAATCAGAAGCACCTGAATAATATAGATTAATTCATAAACCATAAATCTATCTTGATGATCAAGGAATTTAAGAAATAAGCCATTTAAATAAACAACTCATTAAGAAAACATGACCCATTTATATTATCTTTGATGAAAGAAGGAGTCTTACAACCATGTTCTCCTTGATGTCTTACAGGTCCTTCCGGGGTTCAGAACAAGTGTTTCCTCTACGTTGACAAGCCTTTGCACTCTCTCGAATAACATACACATGAGTGTGTAATCATTCCCATATGGTAATCAGTTAAGAGAGCCTGAGTTTTTCTAGCAATTCTCTTCAAGAAATCTCAAAGCCTAACTCCCTTTGAGGCTGAAATATGGCTTCAATTTATAGCAAAACAGAAGAGGTTGCAGCTCCAAATAAGAGGGGATAGAATCCTCTTTCAAGGGATTAAGTTCCACATACCAAGGGGTAGGCTCCTTTAATGGAGGGATGAATGTACATGAAAGGAACGAACTTTCCACTGAATAATTGCTTCCAGAAGCTTCCAGATTCAACTAGCTAGGCTTCCAAATTTTACATCCGCCTTCACTTTACCTTTTACAGGAGTCCACACTTTGAATGAAGAAAAAGTGCGGCCGGTTCCGCATGTTCTAGAGAAAATAGATGTGGCACCATAGGTAATACTAAGAGAAAGTGCGGTACAAGTATTTTTATGACTTTTATAAGCTTTTCTCTCAATTTGAAGGCTTGGTTTTAGGAAATTGATGTTTGTAGACTTCTAAGAGAGTATTGTATGAGTAATGATGAACCCATACAGACAGTAAAACGTCATGGTGACATTTTTATTGTAACAGAAAGCAGCAAAAAGAATTTTGAGGTATGTGAAAGGAACAAAAAGGTATGATATTTTATACACCACTTTAGAAAATTCTAAATGGATTGGATATACTGACAGTGATTGGGCTGGAAGTATAGATGACTAGAAAAGTACCTATGGTTATTTTTTTCATATGGGTTCAGGAGCCATTTTATGAGCTTCTAAGAAACAGCCAATTGTGGCTTTATCAACAGCAGAGGCAGAGTATGTGGCAGCCACAAGAGCAGCGTGTCAAGCAGTTTGGATGAGGAGAATGTTGAGGAGTTTGTGTCATGAACAGGTAAAAGGGAAACAAAAATTTATTGTGATAATATCTTAGCAATATCATTATCAAAGAATTCAGTGTTTCATAATAGAACGAAACACATTGATGCCAAGTATCACTACATCAGAGAATTAGTGAACAATGGAGAAATTTTTTTACAGCACTACAGAATAGAGGAGCAATTTGTTGATATTTTAACAAAACCATTGTGGCAGAAGAGTTTTAATTATTTAAGAAAATGTTTTGGTATGAAAGAGAACAACAATTGTAATTAAGGGGGAGCGTTGGAATATTAATTCCAACTGCCCGTAGACAGCAGAAGGATGAAATTTATTTTTGATGGGAATTCAAGTACATTAGCAGTGATTTTATTTTGGTTTGATCCTCACTCAATCCACACCATTCCATATTTATAAATCAACATCTACCCACATTAAAGCATACACCAACCAACCATTCTTATTTGAATTAAATACACAGCCAACAAACACCATCCAAGGGGTAGCAAGGATGGGCAGTGAAGGAGGAAGATGACCCACCGGAAAGGGTGACATCATCCCCTCTCTAAACCAATGAAAAGAGTTCTGGTGGGGTAATGAAACAGGAATTGGAACAGTATTATAACCCCACAGAATATGGAACGTATGGAGTGTTAAATGTTTTATTTTATTTGTTTTTTATTTGCCACATATGTTTTATTTTTAACTTTCAGTTAATTGTTTTTACCGCAGTACATTTGTTTTAAACTTTGGTTATATATATTATAAATATGAATATATATATATAATGTGTTACATATGCCGTGCACATTAGAGTTGACTGTGCATTTTGTAATTTGCTGCATGAAGGCAGAAATCAAAGAGACAGAGAGCAGTGAGACTCTGTGTGTGAAAAATAGAGAATAGAAGAGCACTGTGTGTGTGCATTTTTAAGGAGATAGAGAGCAAGTTTTAACGTTGTGCTGTGTAGCAACTTCTAATTTTTTTTGTAAATGACAGAATACCAGTTCTGTGGCATCTTTGTAATAGTTTTTTTTAAGTTTAATGAAATAGGTTTTTTCTGCATCTCTATCCATTAATCTCTATGTTGAAGTTGGGGAATTTTTATTTTCTCCTGTGTGTTCGGAATTTTTCAGAAATTCCAATAAGGGTGTAGATTGTGGGGCTTTCTCTGATTGGTGGGTAAAACTTCTTCTAAATTTTGTTACTGCTAGAGAGAGAATTTATACTCTCAAATTTTATTAGCAATACTTGGTTTCCTATTTTAGGGTTTCCAATTTATATATTAGAGTTTGTACTCATTATTTCTTTCTTCTTATTTCTCAGAACCCTTGAATGATGCACTTCTCCTACGTGACTGTTTCTACCCATGGAAGGGTGAAGGTAAGATGATTCTTCAAGATATATGTCGTGAACTTATTTGACTGGAGTGAGAATACTTTAATAATTTCTATCGTATACCTACTACAAATGTCTGACTAGATCTTACAGTCACAGGTAAGGCATACTAACTGCTAGATGTAGTGTCTTAAATTTTGGGAATAGTTAAAGGCATCTCACCAAGGAAGATATTTCTATTCTGAAGGTAACCTCTACAAATTTATTCATTTTCATTTAGAAAAATTGAATTCCTTCTATGCCTCAAGGTTAATCAACGACCTTTTCATTAAACCCACTTTTTAATGTTGTCTCATTTTTTAGACCTTGCAGGTGCCATCACCAACACTTCCAAGCACGTATATTTTTCTTTCATTGGGGTTATTAGTATCGTTGAAGCACTTTTGGTTTTGCTGATAGTTTTTTCCCTTAGCAGTGGCCCACAATGTTTGGAATTGGTTATCAAAATTGGCTATTTATTCATTTGAATTTGTCAAATCTTATCCATAGTTTCTCATGGGTTGGAGTTGGATCATAATTTCAAGGGTTCATAGTGTTCTATAATTTAATATATCCTACCCTCATCCGGGATGAAATTCACCTAGTTTAACCCTACACCTTTTCAAAAGTGAAGCCATAAAAAGCATAAATAGAGGAAGAAGCATTCTCTTCCAACCTACTCACTCCAAAACTGGTAAGAGATTTGTATTTCTCGATTAATTTATTTTTTCCATTCTTCGCTAGTATTAAACACTTCAAGATATATTTATGGTAATAACCTTCGGGTTCTGGTTTACTTTTAGGTATCGATAACTCTTTGAAATCATCTCCTTCCAGCTTAGCTAAATAGTTTCCTTTCACATTTCTAGGTAGGCTCCAAGTTTTCTCTTCCATATTCGCCAAGGTTTAGGGAATTGTCGATTATCATATCTGAGCGATGAATTTTCAGTGCCATCGTCTAGAAGAAGCATAAAATACTTATATTCTACCAATTTTCTTTATTTATAGCTCCTGTACGCTATTTATGAGACTCAGTTTAATGTCGACCACAAGATACTAAGCGAAATTTCTAATTGGTTGTGCTAAGTGGCATAACTACTTAGATTCCCTTCTAACATTTCTATATGAGGTTTGGTTATTGCCTATTCTTGGCAGATTTGAAATGTGTTGTTATTTTTGGGTCTCGAACAATATTACTTCCATGTACCTAAATTCCTATGCTCTATACACCTATTTTTGGATGTGTAACGCTTCCAAATACAATAATGTTATTTTTTTAATGAGATGATGATTTTGGTATGAATATTATCTTGTACAATATACAGTTAACCGTTTATGGTATTACCCATCTCATGCATGTTGTGCTCTTCTCCCTCATATATATAAATCATGTAATCTAATTATTGTTCTTAATGATGTCGGATTTGTTTCCTAAGTAGAAATATTCGACTAACAATATGGTTTTTCTCCTTTAACTGCATTGGAGAATCTCATGTTGAATCATAACCCTCCATTAAATTAGTTGATTACTAATTCAAATATACATGTATCAAGTTCACCATGCACAACTATGAACCTAAAACATGAACCAGGATAATTTCTTATAGTTGATCAAGTAACAGTGAGCTATTAGCTATAGCTTACCTGTCTCTGCTCCTATCAAGTCCCTATTTAATTTATCATTATCCCTTTGTAGCGTTGGTTTCCCAACTGCTACTTTAGAATTATGATACATTATGATATACCTAGACATGTTTGAGTTACCATGTTAATATTTCAACTTCCCCTATAATTTAATATTTTGAATAAAACTTGCAAATGATCTTGTTGGTTCCATCTATATGTGTTTTTATATCAATTTATGCTAAAATGAAATACATATAGAATTCTAATCATATTGATATCCATGGCATCATCCTTTTCTAAATTCCCATACCTGCATCTTGAAATTAAAGAAAATATTTTATTAAGTATAATAGGTTCAGATAGGCGGGGTAACATCCCAGAGGTTTTTATAGATGCATGTAATATTCAACAACTCTGCCTTTGTCCCTGTCAGATCTATGTTTCCTAGACATTATTTCAATATGTTAAATACATTTTACCTTACAATTTGTATCATCCATAACTGCATATGTAGGGATATAACACTTCCTAATATTACATTCAGTAATAATAACAACGTCATGTTATTATTAAAATTATTATAATGTATTTTCTTAAACTTCCATTGAGAAACTATGCCATCTTCTTGTATATATGTTCATTATTCATATAGGAAAATGACATACACATATATCCATATTATAAATGACATAACAACAAATGGAACGAAATTACATGAAAACACATAACATAATTATTTCAAACTAGAATGACGGATAGGGAGGGACATCGAAATATAACACTACCACCCAACCTAGAACTAAATTCCTTCAATTCAGCTTTTAGTTGAGATTTATTTGCCATGGATGAAAAAACTATGTTAGTCTATTCAATAAGTATTTAATACATAGTTTTTATGTGAAATTTTCCTTTAGCAGCTTCTCACTTTTGTGGATATTATTATCCACCTACCTAGGATTTTCCATAAAATACTACCTTTCTCTCCCAGAATGCTTTTAGGATTTTCCAAGCTTAGCATCTCTCTCTCCAGCTAAGCAAATTAATGGGTTTCTCATTCCCATCCATTAATCTTCTATTGGGTTTGTGTTATATTCTTTCCATGACTAATCACGTGCGGGTGGGTAATAGGGGGGGTGATAGCCCCCCCTGTATGTTGCGTTGGGTACAACGTTGGGGGGGTCATTGGGGGGTGGTAGCCCTCCCTGTCGGGGTCCAGGGCAATGCCCCAGAAATTTTTTTTGGTCCTTATTTTCCAGTGGGTGGACCCGCCCATCGTTTTGTGCATGGGTTTGCACATGGTTCTGGGGCATGATGGCTTTTGGCCCATGGTATTTTGTAGATCCGATTAAGGGAAATATGGTTATGTTCTAATCCAGGGTTAATGGATTGGGGTTTATGTATGCTTTAGCATGTATATATATGTGTTGCAACACTAAAAGGAAAATAATGAAAAATCAAGCTAGTCGTCTTGATTTGGGATCTAGGGGAAAATCTCTGTTTTTATCTGTTTTATGTTTTATGCTCTCGTTATTGTTTATTTTATGTTATAAATATTCGTCTGCATATAATTTCTGTATAGGGTTAAAACCTACATTTGGTATCAGAGCAGTTTTTGCTTCAAGGGGATGCCTTTGCTGTTGAGGGGTTTTTTTCTTGGGCCTGAGGTAGACCCTGTTTAGTGGGAGATCTGCGGTATCGATTCTTGCGGTGAAAGAAGATGGCAAGCGGCGGGAAGATAGAGATCAAGAAATTTAATGGTCAGATTCTTGAGTTGTGTAAGCTCAAGATGGAGGATTTGCTAGTGGATAAAGATCAGTGGATTGTGGTAGATCCGGTTACTAAACCAATGGCAATGTCAGATGAAAACTGGAAGAAGCTGGATCAGAAGGAAAAGAGCACAATCCAGTTGTGTGTCTCATATTCAGTATTTTTGAATGTATCTAGGGAAGCTACGGTGAAGACCTTGTGGGAAAAGCTAGGGACTTTGTATCAATCTAATTCTTTGGTGAATAAATTGTTCCTGTGGAAAAAGTTGTATAACCTGAGGATGAAGGATGGAGACTCAGTGACAGAGCATGTGAATGCCTTCATTACTGTGGTAAGTCAGTTGTCATCTGTTGATATTAAAATCTCAGATGAAGATAAGTGCATTAGTTTGTTGTGTTCTCTACCAGATTTGTGGGGCAGTCTGGGTATTGCAATAGGTAGCAATACAACTACCCTAAATTTTGATGACATTGTCTCAGCCTTGTTGTCAGAGGAAATGAGACGGATAAATATGGAGGGTCAGAATGGAGATTCCTTATCTGTACGAGGAAGGTCCCAAAATAGAAACAAGAATAAGGTTTCGAGTGGGAGATCTAAATCTAGAGGGAGATCTAAAACTCCTGGAAAGTTTGTAAAGGTGTGCTGGAAATGCAGAAAGGAAGGGCACTACAAAAAGGACTGTAGATCTAAGGCTCATGAGAAAGGAAAGGGATCTGATGATGCTCCTTCTGCAAAGGCAAAAACCACCTCAAATGAAGGTGGGGATGTGTATTTGGCTTCTTCTTCAAATACACATGCAAATCATGAGTCATGGTTGATTGACTCGGGTGCATATTTTCACTTCGCTCCCCATAGGGAGTGGTTCTGCGAGTATGAGAAATATGATGGTGGTGATGTCTTCCTAGGGGATGACAGGAAGGCTAGAATTGTCGAATGTGGAAAAGTCAAGCTAAAGCTGCAAGGTGGAAGGATTAGAACACTTCCTAGTGTTCTGCACATTCCTACATTGGCAAGAAATATGATTTCTGTTAGAAAGATAGATCATGCAGGTGTAAAAACAGTGTTCAAGAAAGATACCTGGAATATGGTTCGGGGAGCATTGGTATTAATGCGGGGAGTTGAGATTGGAACTCTGTACAAGCTTCAAGGCAGCACTGTTATTGCTGGGTGCAACAGTTCTGTGGTTCCCGAAAGTGGAGCGGAAAGCCTAGTGGTCTCTGGAGAAAATACCATGCTATGGCATCAAAGGCTTGGACATATTAGAGAGAAGGGCCTTCAGATACTGCATGGAAATGGTATGGTAGAAGGTATGTCTAATAGCTCTTTGGATTTTTATTTTTGTGAAAATTGTGTATATGGGAAGCATAATTGGGTGAGTTTTCCTTCTGGTGCTAAGAGGGGGAACAAGATATTAGAGATTGTGCACAGTGATGTGTTTGGACCTGTGTCGGTTCCATCACTGGGTTAGTCTGTGTACTATGTTTCATTCATAGATGACTTCTCAAGCAATAGATGGATATATTTCTTGAGGAATAAATCTAAAGTCTTTGACAGATTTAAAGAATTTAAGGCTCTGGTGGAAAACCAGACAGAGAAGAAGATAAAGGTGTTGAGGACAGGTAATGGTGGGAAGTTCTGCAAGAAGGAATTTGAAGAGTTCTGTAAGAAGTGTGGTATAGCACGGTAGAAGACTACTCCATACACAGCTTAGAAAAATGAAGTTGCAGAAAGAATGAACAGAACATTGATGGAAAAGGCAAGAAGCATGCTCAGTGGTACCGGGTTAGGACAAGAATTCTGTGCAGAGGCAGTGGAGACTGCATGTTACTTGGTTAACAGATCGCCTTCATCAGCGTTGGAGGATAAGACTCCACATGAGGTATGGACTGGTAAGAAACCCTATTTTTCACATCTGAGGGTATTTGGATGTGATGAATATGTACATGTTCGAAAGGAAAAAAGGAGCAAGTTGGATAATAAATTTGAAAGGTGCATCTTTGTTAGGTATAAGGATGGTTTAAAGGGTTACAAGATTTAGAACCCGGAAACAAGGAAGGTTGTGTACAACCGAGATGTGGTCTTTAGAGAGGTGAAATATATTGTTAAACATGAATTCCTACCAAAGGAACCTGAGAAGATATAGTTTGAGCTAAAGGAGGATGAATCAGACTCTACAATAGAAGAAGAATTAGGAGAGGAAGAGCCACAAACTACAGCTGTGAGAAGATCAGTTCGGAAAAGGAGACAACCAAAAAGGTATAGTCCATCTACTTTCTGTTCAAATTTTTCTTTAACTATAATTGATGATGATCCCAGAACTGTTAGGGAGGCAATAGATTCAGAGGATGGAAAACTATGGAAGGAGGCCATGGTTGATGAAATGGCATCCTTGCATAAAAATGAGGCATGGGATCTAGTGGAGTTTCCAGCTGGAGGAAAGCCCATCGGGAGAAAATGGGTGTTTAAGAAGAAGATGAATGTAGAACGCAAGGTGGAGAAATACAAAGCTTGGTTGGTGGCAAAAGGTTATTCCCAGGTGCCGGGAATTGATTTTGGTGATATTTTTTCTCCTGTTGCCAAAGTTACTTCTATTAGATTACTTTTATCTGTTGTTGCTGCATTTGATTTTGAGGTAGAACATATGGATGTGAAGACAACCTTTCTTCACGGGGATATGGAAGAGGAGATCTACATGAAACAACCTGAAGGATTTATGGTGAAGGGGAAGAAAGAACTAGTATGCAGGCTAAAGAAGTCTCTGTATGGGTTAAAACAGTCACCAAGGATGTGGTATCAAAAATTTGATACCTATATACGAGAACTTGGCTTCACCAAAAGAAAGGAGGATCACTGTGTTTATTTTAAATTAATTCGTGACCGTGTTATTTATTTGGTCTTTTATGTGGATGATATGTTGTTTATTGGAAATGACAAAGAATTTATCCAAGATTTGAAGACCCAGCTGTTCTCCAAATTCAGCATGAAGGATCTTGGTGCTAAAAACTATATTTTGGGACTGGAAATTAAGAGATATCGGGCAAAGAGGAAGCTCTGGTTAAACCAGAGGAAGTATGTCAAGACTATATTGCAGAGGTTCAATATGTAGGATAGTAAACTGGTGAATGTTTCGATTCTTGTAGGTACAAAGTTGTATGTTGAACAATGTCCCAAGACACAAGAAGAAGAGGAGGATATGTCCTGTGTTTCATATGCAAGTGTAGTGGGTAGCCTGATGTATGCAATGGTCTGTACTAGACTAGACATTGCACATGCAGTGGGAGCATTGAGTAGATTTATGTCAAACCCAGGGAAGGAGCATTGGATAGCAGTGAAGTGGGTTTTCAGATATTTATGTGGCACTAGTGATTATGGCTTGTGCTACCAGGGAAGACCAGAATTGGAAAGAGTGTTGGACATTCGTGGTATTGTTGATGCAGATTGGGCTGGAGATCTGAACCAAAGAAGATCTACAAGTGGGTATGTGCTTAGCCTATTTGGAGGTGCAGTCAGTTGGATGAGTAAAAGACAGTCTGTAGTGGCTCTTTCAACTACAGAGGTTGAATACATAGCAGCCACTCGTGCAAGCAAGGAAGCAATTTGGTTGCAGAGATTGTGTTCAAGTATGGTGTTGGTGCAGCAAGCTATAAGGATAGACTGTGATAGCCAAAGTGCAATTTTGTTGGCTAAGAACCCTGCTTATCATTCAAAGACAAAGCACATTGATGTTCAATATCACTTTGTGAGAGATATGGTTGAAGCTAAAAGGGTGTTGCCGGTAAAGGTGGACACTTTGAAGAATGTTGTAGATGCATTGAAAAATTCTGTGAGCACTCAGAAGTTCTCTTGGTGTAGAGAAACAATGGGTGTTGCAAATCTGGGCTAATGACTCAGCTCTCATGTGGCCCCCTATGGAAAGAAAACAAAAGGTGGGAGAATGTCGGGTTTGTGGTATATTCTTTCCACGACTAATCATGTGCGGGGGGGTAACAGGGGGGCGATATTCCCCCCCCCCCCCCCATATTTTGCGCTAGGCACAACGTTGGGGGGGTCACTGGGGGGGTAGTAGCCCCCTTGTCGAGGTCTAGTGCAGTGGCCCGAAAATTTTTTTTGGTCCTTATTTTCAAGTGGTTGGACCCGTCCATGGTTTTGTGCATGGATTTGCACATGGTTTTGGGGCATGATGGTTTTCAACCCCTGGTATTTTGTAGATCGGGTCAAGGGAACTACGGTTATGTTCTAATCCAGTGTTAGTGGATTAGGGTTTATGTATGCTTCGACATGTATATATATGTGTTGTAACACTAAAAGGAAAATAATGAAAAATCAAGATGGTCATCCCGATTTGGGATCTAGGGGAAAATCTTTGTGTTTATCTGTTTTAGGTTTTATGCTCTCGCTATTGTTTATATTCTGTTTTTAAGATTCGTTTGCAGACAATTTCTGTATAGGGTTAAAACCTACAACTTCTCTATAATATTGTCTAGAATTGTTATCATGAAATATTTATCCAATCTCATTTTCCAATGAGATTTTATTTGGCAAGAGTCTCATTTACAAGTAAATTCATCCCCTTTATTTATTTATTAACGAATATTCAATTACATAATTCCAATGTTTTTCATGGCTTGTCTGCCATACTATCCAATATAACCAAATAAATATTATGGCAACTAAGGGATATTGCATTTACCCTATGTTTATTGTAGTCATCCTTAGTCAACTTAACTCAACCATATTCATTTATATTCAACCATGGTTGACTAGAGCCAAACATTCTCAAACTTACACAATTAAAGTCATCCTTAGTCAATCACACTCAAGATTAATAATAATAAAAGTATGAATAGTAACAAAGTTGAGAAAAACAATTAATAATACTAATACTAATAATATTAACATTAAAATTTAAAATTAACTATAATAATACTATTATTATTATGTGATTCAATATATTATTAATAGCTTACAATATTAATTTTTATAATATCGGGTTTAAAATATTAGCCTTTTTAATATTATATATAAAATATTATGCTTTTAGTATTGGGTTTTATTAATGGCATTTTAATATGAGGATTAAAATATTACGTTTCAATATTAAGTTTCAATATTAAAATCTACTCATTTAAGTGAATACTTAATTTACCCTTAGTTATATAATTATTATAAATATATAATAATAAATATTTATATTTATATTAAATGTATTTCATATATTTAATAATTATATAATACAGTTGATGTAAGTCATTTGTATATATCAACCATTTTTAATAATATGGTTGTGCTAACTTAGTTATCAATAAATTTAATAATAAAAATATTTATATCAAACACATTCCTTAGGGATATCCATTTGAATAATAAGAAAAATATCCTACTTAATTTGATATCTATCCACATTATTTTGCATTTGATATCTATCCACATTATTCTGCATTTTCATTGAAACACTTAATTTGAACTTCGAGCACTTAATTTCTCCACATAAAACTGCATACTTGACCATAGCTACATTACAAACTGCAAAATATTTTTGAAGTAGGATAAACATGAGCGAGGTCATAAAATAAATAAAGTTTAATGTGGATTTTCAATTTCATAATATTTTGGAAATGTGATCAACATGAGTGAATTCTAACAATCGTATTCAAACATGTCCATCTTATTTCCAAAATCTACGATCTACATTAAGTTATTCTTATGCTTTTATTTAACTTACAAGTTATCTTTTTTTTTATTTTAATATTTAATTTAAATCTAACTATATATATATATATATATATCATTCTTTATACAATTCTATATGATAAGAAAATTTAATCTATTTTTATTTTCTTTTTTTAAATAAAACATTTAATTTATATTTAAACATTTAATATTTATATATATATTTACAACTTAATTTAAATTTTTTAAAATTTTATTGAAATATTATAAATATGCCAAATGTCAAAGAATTGACTTCACTTATATCTATCATATTCCCAAAATATTCAAAAATCTGCAATGCACATTAAAATTTACAATTTTTATTACTTAAATTTACTTCTATTATTTAACTTAGAAATTAAATTTTCTTATCTGTTATTTAAGAAGTCATTTAAATCTACTTATATATAAACAACTTTGATAATGAAGATTTTTATCAAGAGATATCATCTAATATCTACCGTGGAATGTAGCCATACATTTTTGAATTATAGGTAAGTTGTACATAGCCATACCTTTATAGGTAAAATATCCTATTTAATTTGAAATCTACTTCACATTGTTTTTGTGCAGATAAGATCCATTTTTCAGTCATTCCTATACCTATGGTCCATATTTATAGTGAGTAGGGTAATAATCCTCTTTCTGATTCAACGATCCACTAGCACATTCACATTCAATTGTTACTCCCTTCAAGCGGAATTGCAGGGACTATAGTGATCAAATAGGTGTTGAAATTATATTAATTTGAGTTGATAAACCTCTTTACTAAAACTTAATCAAATTTCACTTTCACAATTTGACTTCACAAAAATTTAATTAAATTTTTGAATTGGAAGCCTTGTTGGAAACCTCACCTGTATCAAGGCAACATGGAAGAAACATTACATGGATATCCAAAGTTTATTTCTGTGACGGGTTTATGTATTAACAATGCTAAATCTTTTCTGCTATATGAATACGGGGACATGGAGGAAATATCTTTTATTGCTAAATTCCTTGGGGTCAATTACAAACTTGCCTTGGAAGGTTTTCAATATCTCGGCTATAAAATCAAACCATGTGATTACAAGAATAGGGATTGGTTGTGGATGGTGGACAGATTCAGAGAAAAAATCAATAAATGGACACACAGATGGTTAACAATGTGAGGCAGGCTCATCATGATATGGGTAGTGTTATCACAATTAATTGTTTTCTCGTGGCATCATTTATTTTTACCTAACCAGATTATTGATAACATTAATAGGATTATTGCTCAATTCTTGTGGAATGGATCTGGAAAATCACACAAATATCATCTAAGTAAACTGGAGGCTCTATGCCGACCCAAATCACATGATGGATGGGGCATCCTCAACATGAGGGTGTTCAATAAAGCTTTGCTGGTCAAGTCTTTCTGTCGTGCTATCAAAGGCATTGGTATATGGAACGACATCATCAAATGTAAGTATCTTGAGGGTGATACCCTTCACCATTTAATCTGACATGAATTATCTTTTCCAAAGGCCTATTCAACTATATGGGGCAGTTTTAAGAAGATACTGGGACATGTGGCTGATTGTTTAACATGGTTATTTCGAGATGGGGGTCGTATTCTGCTGGGCTTCACGGGAACTCAAGGATTCCCAAAGAATTTTAAACCATCTCACCACCTCATTCATCAGCTTGCACACAGGGGCATCTGTTTTTATCAAAAACTATTCATTCTTGGTCTTTTGGTGCACTAGTATTCAAAACTGCGGCTCAGATGGGCCTACAATATGAGGATGTTGTGGATTGGGAACAGTTCTATGATACATTAAGGATGGCGGGTGTATTTTATGATATGGTGGTATGGGATGGGCCTACAAATTGTGTTTTCCTTATTGTCAAAGATATATATTACAACATTAACTATGCATTATACTCAGGACAAGTATCCAGGATATTTTTTCCGTTCTGGTGTCAAAAGATCCCCACAAAAAATATTCTGTTTGGGTGGTTAGTATGGCGAGATAAATTTTTTACCTAAAATAATATTATGAAAAGAGGCACTAAGGAGCCTAGCAGATGTGCTACATGCTACGAGATGGAGGAATCTAGTGATCATATTTTCTTTCGCTGTTATGCTGTCACTCAACTATGGAAGTTATTTAGTGATTATATACTTGATCCATCAAGGGTACTAAAGGATTTTATTTTTGCTGCTGGAGAATGGGACAAATTAAATAGTAAGTTTTGTTCCCTTCCATTTTTCCTCATATGGGAGGTTTGGCTGGCAAGGAATAGGCTTATCTTTGATGGTACCCCATTTTATCTTCCCTGCATATATGCTGCCATAATGAGATGGATTGATGAACGGACTCCATATAAGGTTAGAACAATGGATGGATCCCACAGAATACGCCCTCATGAGATCTCCATTCCGGAAATTTTCTTTGATGGAGCATGCAATGAGGGCATTACTGGTTGTGGTGCCTGGATTAAATTGTCTCAAAGAGAAAGGATTCACTTATACTAGAATGGTGGCCCGGGGACCAACAACAAAGCGGAGATTATGGCTTTATCAGGTGGACTTCTTACTGCTGTCAATCTAAACTTGACAGAGTTCCATATCTATGGAGACTCTAAATTGATTATTGATTGCATTTCTGATCACCACAACATGAATAATCCGGGACTACAAGGATGGCTCAAGAGGATGCAAAGGTTATGGCACAGATTGAATAGTCCACCTATCTCTCACATATACAGAGAAAACAACATGAGGGCTGACGGGTTGTCAAAAAGAGGTATCAATGCAAATTTTGGGATTTTGCAAGTTGTTCATTTCAGGGATGGCTCTCAAATATGGAACAACTCTATTCCGATTCCATAGAAATTTTATCTTCCCTCCTGGAGAGACGGCCCAAATATCTTCTCCAACCAAGGTCTATCTCATATATTATATACAGGTATTTTTTTTGCTTCTTATACAGACTGCTAATTATCTATTTCATCATATCAAGGGAAATTCTATGCATCACTTTGACTCAAGTGAGCCTGATTTTGAACCACACCCTTCAAGTGAGTCTGCTCTGATTTTACATCTCCAATACATATTAATCAATAGAAAACTGGCTCATGATCACATATCGATTCTAATCCTCTCCAGGAGAGCCTGATAATTTCTTCTACTTGGTATGTATTTAGATGATTATTAAATGCTAAATTCTGAATAGGTAATGGTAACATTCTCATATACTTCTGCCCTTCACACAATGATAAACAGTTTATAATTTGTCTAATGATGTTGGAATGGTTGTACAAGATAATTTACATTGTCTGAAATTTTTGTTTGAGTGGCGACATGCCCTCCACAGATTTGTGATCCTGCCATGGTAATTTAGGCTTTTTTCTTTCTTAGAAGGGGTTTTGGAATTACTATGGCGAAGTGGATCAGGTTTTTCTCATCTATATGCAGCTGAGAATGTAATGACTTGACTTATGTACTGTTATACTTAATATACAGTGTTTTTTTCTTTCTGAAAAAAAGTCTCTTGATATTAAATGTTAGTATAGTATTATACATGCTTAAATATACATATATCACCCATTGGGTCACGTAAGACTGGTATTTGTTTCAATACATTACTTTTTTATGACAGTTATCATCCACACATCACTTTCCCTATATCACACTGCCCTCCCTATCTTCTTGTAGAAATAATTCATTCTTAGTCTTCCTACAGAAACAATTAATTACTCCTTTTCTTCCTTACAAAACAATTAATTATTTGTCTTCCTACATAAATAATTCATTCAGCTCTTTCCTTTCTCTCTCCTTGCATAAAGAATTCATTCATAGGAAGAAACTAAAAATTTCGAAGATTGGTATTCAACCTTGAGGATGACACGTGCAAACCCTTACCAAAATTTGCCACATAAAATTTAGCCAGACACTACAATGACCTAGAACGGATGGATTTAGGTGGACCCTAACTCAAAATGGAATGGAATATGTTCAATCTTGACTCCACTGAATGTTATTTTTTGGCTTCCTTGCGGATTCATAAAACATCTCCTTGGAAAAAAGCGATATCATGATGGTATTTTCCCGTTAGACATGAATGGTCCGCTACAAGTTAATCATCATGATATTAGGAGATTTGGCCTTATAATATCTATCGTTTTAGGGTTCCTCCCCATTCAAGGTTATCCCTCACAAGTTCATCCCGATATTTGGGTACTACCGGTACACTCTCCCTTCCACTTAGATAATTATTACCATTATATCACCTTTTCATGAGCCTTGAGACCATTATTTATATCCTTTCAATTAGGATAGAATTAGTATTATCTTCTCTATTTAGCTTCTAGCAGAGTGTGGAAAACAACAAGAACAGAAGTTCTAGGCACATGCAAATAAGGTACGGTGGCAGGTAGTTCAACAGATATTTCGTACAATTGTCTATACAATAGCCTTCGTGATAGCAACATCAATATGAAAATTTTCACAAAGGTTCCAATCTTATAGAAAAACCGACTAGAGGCACGAGGTTGCAATATTGTAGAAGGTAATATAGCTAACCATAGGCTGACACATAAAAGCTAGACAAAGGCTACAACTAAAATAGTTCCATGCACTTGTGTATCAGGAATGCGAGACTTTATTTTTTCTTCAACTAAAATATCAACATGGAATTGTGCATCATATATTTGAGTGACTTTATTGTTATTTTCCCCCTAAATTTTGTTTTTGTTAAGTTGATAGTCTTATAGATTTGAAAAATATTAAAATGTGAAGGCTTATAGTCTCCAAAAGATTTACTATCAATTTGTCAATCATTGGAGAGATAGTTTTAATTATTTTATCATAAATTGTTGTAATGATAATTGGTACATGTATAGGGAAAATTTTCATTTTTTTATCACAAATAGATGTTGTAACACCCTCCTCGCACATTTACCCAAGTTAACTAGTCTTTTGAGGTAAACATGTGATGAGAGGCTACTATGATCTACTTCAACCTCCTAGGTGACCTTCAGGATGTGAAACCAATAAAACACAACAGAAATGATCATCTACATAACCAAAAAAAACTCTAGGATTTATCCCACCTTTCGAGGTAAGAAACCCCTAAGGAAATGAAACAATTCAAGCTCCTAGATCCCCAATCTCTCCCTTGAAAAGCCCTCCAAGTGATTGTGTGTCCTAGTCACTCCCATGAGCCTACCTGAGTGCGAATGTGGCCTTTTTATACAAGTTCTATGAAAACAATTGTGATATTTAAGGCTAAATTCTAGGGCTAGGACCCAATCACTGCCCAAAACTTCATTATATTTACATCAATGAAATGAAACATAGAGACAATTGTGCCATTGAAAATTATTGAATAGAGACTTAACTGGACCCCTACTAGCCATGACAAGAACGTCCCCAAATATGTCCCAAACATGTATTCTATAGGTCATAATAGCAGATCTAAGAATAGGGGTCTTATACTTATATGAGAATCGTTAAGAAGCACTTGTGCCTTATAACATTATCTGCATTACCATCTATTAGGTCATATATTCATTTCTCATTCATTCACAATTCAAACAAGATGAGAACCATACATTTTCACTACCATAAAAAATATCCATAACCAACATATAAACAACAGAAATAATGAGGATACAACAACCATAAATATGACAGATAATTGAGCCCATTTACACTTACGATACCAAGGAAAGAACCTCTTATTAATGAATGCAAAAGCCAACTTGGTATGGGACTACCACGTCCCACCCGACCATAGATTGGATGACCCAAATATTTCCTCACCCAATCACCCCTATGCCATATTCCAAGCATAAATGTGGGAAACAAACAAAAATAACCAACCATGGCTTCCTGAGGCTAAACCACCTCACCCTCATCAATAGAAACTGGCTTTACCACAATACTCATCAGACCAGTAGCCCATAAAAAAGCATAGATGCCAATGTATTTCTCCACCTACACCATGAGGAATTTTCATATCTCCTAGTCTTTAAGCTTTATCACAATCCACAATCTATTCCAGGGATTACTAGGACATAATAGAGACACCACCCTCTAGGATTTACCGTATATCTTTCCACTCACTAGCAAGGATTCCTAGGCTTGATTAAGGGAATCCACTTCTAGGGTTTACCGTATATAGTGTCATTCACTAGTCGAGGATTCCTGGGCCCACCGAAGCACACAATACGTGGCTTTACCACAACCCATAGTCTGCTTCAAGAGTTACTAGGTGAGTGGAGTTACCGTAATCCATAGTCAGATTCAAGGATTACTAGGCCATGTGTTTTTTCATTAAAAAATCCACCTTACTCACTTTCGAATCCATCTCGTAAGCCAGCTTAACCAAAACATGGCAACCCCATCACACCATTTCTATTCGAAATTATCAAGGAAAGTTTGAAGAACACTATCACACCTCGAAAATCATGTGTCAACGACAACAAGATAATGAAGCTAAATATAGCAAATAAATCACACATGTAAATTGATACATGTAAGTAAACTCTAGCTACTTCATCCCACTCTTCCTTTCTTGATCTCTGGTTCATCTTTTCCTTGTTTTAATTTCTTGATCTAGTGCTCCAAGGATAGTCGAAGTGTCCAGGAGTGTGAGAAAGACAATAGAGAGAGAGCTCCAAAACTACCAATTGATCCTTAGAAGATTTTTTATCAATTAGGCCTCTATTTTGTTCATTTCCAGTTATTTTCTTCTATTTTCCTCCTCACATGAAAAATGTGACCTTTCACCTTTATTTTCCCCTAATTTCCATTATTTTTATAAATAAATTACCAAAAATGCCATTTTTCATTTCCCAATGCCTATTCCATTGACTTTGTCAATTTCCTTAGCCATAATAAACCAAATGAATACTCACACTAGATATTTTTCCCAAAATTTAGCTTGGAATAAGTGTCCCATAACCTTGGTTATAATTTTTCCTTTATTAAATTTTATTACATGGAATTTTCATGAGGTGTGTCACAGATGTAAAAGTAAAAAGATGCAACAATAATTAGTAAAAGGCTCTATATCACTAGTAATGTAATTGGCTCACTTTCGTTCATTTTGAAATATCCGTGGAATTCTGATTCTTCTGATGTTCTAACCTACACATTGTTACTCTCCTTGGCATATCCATCATGTCGTTCTAATTACTTTTCCTTAATTGAAGTGTATTTGTATGCATTGAATGAAGGTTTGAATTCACTATTGTTATTTACACTATGAATAATTTGAAATAAATATACCAATAACAGGGGAGGGATAAGTTGTGATCTAAAATTTGAATGCCATTGAATTTCGCCACCTCCCTTGTTTCTGTGGTGAGGAAATTGTAGTCCATGCACATTTTATATGTTCTTATTGATCATCATTTTATTTTTGTAGTAAACATAAGTTTCTCCATATCTTTTTCTTTGCTTCTATTGTTAGGTAAGTGTAGTCCATGAAAATTTTTTGTATCATTTTATTTGTATGTAAACCTAACAAAGTAATAATTCCACACATAATGCCACGTGGGACCCACCATAGAGGGCATGTGTCTTATCATTTCATTATCTAGAACATACCATGGGTCATCTCAAAACTCTTCCCCTCTTACCCTCAATCTCCTTAATTCCGTCGTCGAGTCCATATCTCTGCAACTAATTATCACGTGTTTCTTAGTTTTTCTAAACTATCTGATTCCTTCTACGTATAGGATTTTGTTGGCGGGGTAGTCTCAGTCTTCAATATCTGATCCCACGCTTTGCTCGCTATGTTAAAAGTTTTCTAGGTGTTGTCGGTTATGTAGACCTTATTGGTTGATGAACAAGGTAACAAAGGGAGAGAGAAAGAGACATGAACCAACAAAACCAGAGATAATGACCAACCAACACCCTTGTTCAAGTCATTACTCTAATTACCAGGTCTTCTTGATGTTGTCCTTTGTTACTTCTATTTCACTCACTATAGGTTTTCAACCAGAAAATATCGAACACTTTGTGAAGTAATCAAATCAAACCTCTTCAACCCGCTTCATATTTCTCCTTTGCAGAAACTTTTTATTTATTTATTTATACAGTGACAGTGACATTTATAGGATTTTTTTTCCTTTCTTTTAGTGATTCGTCATAGTGTGCACATTACAATAGGGGATATGCTTTGAAATGACTCCAACAAAAATTAAATGTGATACTTTTTTATTCTTTGAAAAGATATTTTAATTTATTTATATGATCAGTTTTCCTGAAGTATGACAATTTTTAGAGTGGGCCAAAACTATGTTAAAACTAGAATATTTGAGGATGAATAAGATTTATAGGTCATTATGTTTGATGGGTCCAGCCCTTTTTACACCCCGTGATTAATCAATAGTTAAGTTATGATTAATATGGTGATTGCAATTATCAGGCTCTCGGTGATTTGGTGGTTGATATTTTTTATTGTTCGATTAATTGTTGGTACTTGTGGTTAGTGTGAGGGGGACACCTGTCTCGTCCTCGGAATTTGCTATCCCGCCCTTAGCTTACGTGCTTAACCTATATTCATTGGGCTCTGTTTGCAGTCTTTAATAACAGCTTTGCTCTGCTAGTTGGGTTCTGTTGGTGTAATGGCTCTGTTTATATTTCTCACTCTATCAATGAACTCGAGGGTTTCGAGACTTGGTTCTCTGTCATCTGAAAATGGGCTCCTCTGCCCTGAAGGTTTTGTGGGAGCTATTTGGGGTTGCTATCTCCTGAATTCATTCTTTTCTATACTTTTGTATCCTCTCATCGTATGTGCTCTACTATTTAATTGGTTATTTGACTCGGGTATGTCAGGTCGCAACCATCAGGGGACTCGGCATTCGACCTCAACTCATCGACTACACATTGGTAAGTCCTCTTTCTCTGCTTTAGCTATTCAATTGGTTTTTTTTGGTTATGCTAAATGACTTCCTCCATTGTGAGTAGGGCTCCCTTGCTGGTTAGCGACTGGTCGAATCCTTCCTCCAGTTCGACGCTGCTCTTTTGGTAAGCATAGGCTTACAAACCCTCACCGTGCATTTCTTTGTCTCAGGGTTTTAATTTTCTCACAATTATAACATTGAGGTGTTGTCCTTGTAGGTGATTTGTTGGGTGCTCTAGGTGTGGACTTCGGTTCTGCTGTTGCTGGCCCAAACGGGTAGGGTCTTTTCCTATAGTCACTTACTAGTAGTTAGGGTTTTCAGGGTATGGGCCTCGGCTCCCCTGTCATTCGTATTTTTTGTTGATTTCTCTGTTAGTAGTTTGGTATGGGTACTCTTCTTTCTGTAAGTGGTTTGGACATGTATGCGGTCGCAGCTCTTAACTTGCCAGTCAGGGCTTTTAGACTGAGGTTTTGGTATTCGCCACTAGTTTGTAGGGTTTCAATACTGGGGTTTCGATCCCAGTTCCTTAGTCAAACATCCAATGTATTTGGTTATATATTTGGACTACAACGATTTTGATATTTGTATAAAATTACTTGGATAATGCTCGAAAGGAAAGTATATTGTTTTAGTGAATGATACATGTGATTAATGTGTTCTCTTTGCTATAATAGAATTATTTCGTTGTGAAACCCTCCATCTACTCTGGTGATTTTCTTTGCCCCAATGCTCAGCGTGTTTCTATGACTGTAGATCTCTGGCGTTAATGAATGTCTCGGCACTTTTCTATAGCCTCGTTCGTATGTTTGATGTAGTCACTCCCACCTGCTCTCGACTTCGTCAATTTTGTTGTTTCTTAAATGCCTGTAAAAAAAAATTATTCTGCTAGTTCTTGCCATTGTTTGTAAATGCATTCAATTTATTATGAAACATAAAGAAATTGTATTTAGCTACGAATGGATTCAGATTGTTTTTCAAAATCTCTTGTATGGTTTTATTTGTTTTTCTGCTATGATGGAATCCCCCCTGACAAATGTCTCGTTTTTCCCTTTTTGTATGATTTGTTGAACAGTTTTAGAAATTGTCAATAGTTACATGTAGTTACATTGGATAACTGTTAATTCTCGTTCACCTAAATTTTGTACTTAATTTAAAATGAAATTAAAACATAACTTGCCGTTAAGTCCTAAATGCTAGAAACTAAGGAAATTTAAAGGAAACTTAGGTACAATGACCTATAAACCTGTAAACCTGTAACCTGTGAGAAAAACACTTGTGTTTTTGTTCACCCTGAGCTGGATGCTCCTACATCAGGCTCTTGGGGTAACAAAAATTCATGGCTCCGTTCCATGAGCTCCTCAACAAAATATCCTACACGTTGTATCTGTGCTGCATCAAGCCATGAACTATCCTCAATGGGATGGTTCTTCCACTTGAAAAGGTACTAAAGGTACTCTTTTATGCGAGTTCTCTTGGCCACCTGTCTATCGAGAATTCTCTCGATCTCAAGGGGATGAGCCGAAGGCATTTTCCTCATCCAAGAACTGCTTTCCGTCTGGGTGTCCCATTCTGGACATGCCGAACTGTCGTCTTCAGGACTGGCAGTGTATGGAAATAGATATGCCACGTTGAAGATAGGCGATATGCCTATTCTTGGGGGAAAATGTAATTCATAGGCATTCACGGAGAATTTACGTAAAATTTTTCAAGGGCCAATTTTTTTAAACTTTAATTTGTTGTACTCACCCTTAGGGAACCTTTCTCTCTGTAAATGTGCGAGAATGTCATCTCCCACATTAAACTTTACCCCCTACCATTTTAGATCCATTTGCTGTTTATACCTCTGATTGTTGTCCTACAGCTTAGATTTTACCTACTCATGTAGGTCATTCATTTCTTTGGCGAATCGTTGTAAGTGAATTTCGCCTGGGAAAGTACACGATCCCACATTCATGAATTTTATCCAATCAAGCTCCGTAGTAGGTTTCCCAAGCTCCTGTTCACCACCTCCGTATGCCCATCAGTATGTGGGTGATAAGCAGAGCTGAAGTTCAACCGTGTGTCCAACTTCTTCCACAGGGTGCGCCAGAAATGTCTTGTGAACTTCACATCCCTGTAAAAAATAATGGACTTAGGCAAACCGTGCAGTCTGACAATCTCCGTGAAAAACAAGTGTGCTACGTGAGTGGCATCACTGGTTTTTCTACAAGGAATGAAATGTGAAATTTTTGAGAACCGGTCGACTACCACCATCATAGAGTCATAACCGCGTTGTGTTCTTGGCAGACCCAAGAGAAATTCCAAGTTGACTGACTCCCACAGTCTACTCAGAATAGGAAGTGGTGTGTAAAGTCCCGTATTCTGACTGTGTCCTTTCACCAACTAACAAACTTTACACCTGGTTACAAATTTCTACACATCCCTTCGCATCTTCGGCCAGTAATAAAAGTGACTGAGCTAATCTAAAGTCTTATCAATGTCGAAATGTCTGGCAAGACCTCCGCTGTGCTTCTCCTGGATGATGTTATCCCTCATCGAATAGTCGGGAATACATATTTGTCCTCCTTTAAACAACAGTTTCTCCTGTAAGTTAGAGTCTAGCCATGGACTATTATTCCTCAACAAAGGATTCTGGCGGGCTTCATAAGCCTCCCTGAAATCCGCATCTGTCTTATTCAAGTCTTTCAGGTGTTCAAACTCAACACTTGTATCGTGCTCTCCTGCAAAAGAAAAGCTCTCCTACTCATCGCATCTGCTACCTTGTTGTCCTATCGACTAATATGCTTCAATAAAAACGTGAATCTCTGCAAGTACTAAACCCACTTTGCATCCTTGTGGTTCATCTTATGCTGCTACATAACATACTGCAATGCAAAACTATCAGAAAACAAAACAAATTCATTACCCAGCAAATAGTGTCTCCAATGCTTCAATGCTTGGACGACAACATGGAACTCCTTGTCATAAGACAAGTACTTCTGCTTACTTTCATTCAAATTTTCACTAAAATAAGCAACAGGTTTGTCTTCCTAGTTGAGTACAGCCCCAATGGCTTTACCACTGGCATCGTAACGAACTTGGAATAGTTTGTAAAATCAGGCAACCTCAAAATTGGTCTTTCAGTGATCTTCTTCTTCGAGATCTGGAAGCTTTTTTCTGTCGCTTCAGTCCAACAGAAAGGTTGAATTGCCTTTTTTATTATGTCCAACATAGGTGCGTAGATCTCACTAAAATTCCTTATGAACTTACGATAGAAACTTGCCAACCGATGAAAACTACGAACCTCGAACAAGCTTTTTGGGGATGGCCAGCTAACGATAGCTGAAACTTTCTCTGGGTCCATTTTTAGCTCATTTTCTACAATCACAAAGCCCAAATAAACTAATTCCCTCTGAAAAAAGAACATTTTTTCAAATTTATCAACAACTTTTTTTGTTGCAATTTCTCCAGCACAATCCGAACATGTCGAAAATGTTCTTCTTTAGTCTTGTTGAAAATCAGTATATCATCAAGATATAAAATCATGAACTTCCCAATGAACTCTTTCAGCATTTCATTCATCAAGCACATAAAGGTACTAGGGGTATTACTTAA
Source organism: Pinus albicaulis (assembly GCA_034641835.2). NCBI lineage: Eukaryota > Viridiplantae > Streptophyta > Pinopsida > Pinales > Pinaceae > Pinus > Pinus albicaulis. Next base: position 1,034,916,041 of record CM076572.1, on the reverse strand, counting down.
CCCGAATGGCATCACTAGCCACTCATACAGTCCATTAGTTGTGAATGTTGTTTTCCATTCGTCCCCCTCTCTGATTCAGATCTGGTGGTATCCAATCTTTAGATCGATTTTCTAGAAATATGCTGCTCCACTTAAGCAATCCATCATGTCATCCATTCATGGAAATGGGAACCTATACTTGATGGTAATCTTATTGATGGCTCTCGAATCTATGCACATTCACCACTCTGCTCCTTTCTTGGGAGCTAAAATTGTCGGAACTGCACAGGAACTTTCACTCTCCCTTATCAACCCTTTATCCAGCAATTCCTGTACCTGTTTTCTGATCTCCTCGTTATCCTTAGGACTCATTCGGTACGCTGCCTTGTTTGGTAAACTAGCTCCGGTTATAAAGTCTATGTGATGACTGATACTTCTCTTAGGAGGCAATTTATCTGGCAGATCATCCACTACAATGTCGTTGAACTCCTAGAACATGCCCTGAATTTCTTCAGGAAAATTTACAATTTCAGTGTGTAACAACACTGTTTTTGGCCTCCTTACAACAGCATATTTTATCTCACTATCTTCGATCTATTTCAAAAATTCCTTTCCTCCCACCAAAAATACTTTGACTCCACTAGTTTCTGTTGTCTCTTCCTCCTTGATGGGTATAATCGTTTGCTTAATCCCATCCTTGACAAACTTGTAACAGTTTGTCTTTCCATCATGCACTACCTTTCTGTCATACTGCCATGGTCTTCCTAGCAGTATGTGACACACGTCCATAGGCATAATATCACAAACAACCTTATCCTTGTATTTGCCAATATGGAACTCAACCTCACATTGTTCATCAACTAACAGTTGATGTCCTTTCTATAACCACGACACCTTGTAAGGAGTGGGGTTCTTCAAGCTTTTCAATCCCAACTTCTCCACCATCTCCATGGCAACTACATTATCCGTGCTCCCACTATCAATAATCAGCTTGCGACTTTTTCTATGTGACTTACAAACTATCTGGAATAATGCCTTCCTTTGAGTTGGGTCAACTGTCTCCTTTGCTGGTTTCAACAATACCTTATTCAAAAATAAGGCCTCCCCTGTCTCCGGCACATTCTCTACCTCTTGGGGTGGTCCCTCTGCCTCCTCCATCTGAGCAACATATGCTCCTCTTGTTCCAGCACATTCTCCTTTAGGACACTCATAGGACTTGTGCCCCCACTTGTGGCATCTGTAACACTAGATGGCAACTCCTCTGCCTCTACCACTACCTCTTCCGCACTGGTATGACCTTCCTCCCCTAGTGATACTATCCTTCTCTGCTGTCTCTGAAGCCTTCGAGCTGCTGCCTTCATCATTGGGGTTGACAGCTCTACCTCTGCCAAAGGTTCATCCTTTCCCTCTACCAGATCCTCCTCCTCTTCTAGCATTCTGTTTCCTATTTATATTCTCCTCTGCCTTCAAGGCACTTTGATAAGCCTCATCTTTGGTTCTAGGTGAAAGAAGAATTATCTCATCCAATATTTCCATCCTTAAACCATTTACAAATATCGTTCTTTTTTCTGGGGTGTCCTCCACGTAACCTACTCTCAGGTTCACCCGATAGAATTCTTCGGTGTACTCCTTTACAATAATTCCCTTCTGTTTCAAATTTTGTACCTACTTTTACATAGCAATATGATAATATTTGGGTAAAAATTTACCCTTCAACTTGGACTCCATCCTGGTCCATTTTTTGATAGGTTGTTTATTCAACCTCTTCCTCTTTGCTTGTACACTATCCCACCATAAGGCTGCATGCCCTTTCAACATGGTGGCAAAAAATTTAACTCTCTTATCTTCGTTGATCTCCTCATACTCAATATACTTATTCATCTCACTGAGCCAATCCAGCAGTACCTCTGCTGACAAACTTCCATCATAATTAAAAATCTTAGGCTTTGGCTTACTATTAGCCAGCAGGACTGAATTCAACAACTCGATCTCAGGTCCTTCCTCATCTGATCCATCTGTTGTCACTATAGCTTCTTCATCACTATCATCTCCTCCATCAGAATCCCTTCTTCTTCATGCTTCTACTGTTGCCAAACGGGCGTTTAGGATCCTAATCTCCTCTCTCAGTCCTTCACCTGCTACTCTCCGAATAGCTCTCCCACATCCTCACCTTCCAACTTACATTTCGATATAAAAAAAAAACTCAAACCTTTCTTTGATATCAAAAATGATGGGTCCAACACTTTTTACACCCCGTGATTAATCAATAGTTAAGTTATGATTAATATGGTGATTGTAATTATCAGGCTCTTGGTGATTTGGTGGTTGATATTTTTTATTGTTCGATTAATTACGGGTACTTGTGGTTGGTGTGAGGGGGACACCTGTCTCGTCCTAAGAATTCGCTATCTCGCCCTTAGCTTAGGCACCTAACCTCTGTTCGCTGAGCTCTGTTTGCATTCTTTAACCACAGCTCTGCTCTGCTAGCTGGGTTCTATTGGTGTAATGGCTCTGTTTATATTCCTCGCTCTGTCAATGAGCTCGAGGGTTTTGAGACATGATTCTCTGCCATATGCAAATGGGCTCCTCCCCGCTGAAGGTTTTCTGGGATCTATTTGTGGTTTCTATCTCCTGAATGCATTTGTTCCTGTACTGCTTTATCCTCTCACCGTATGTGCTCTGCTATTTAACTATTTATTTGAATCAGGTATGTCAGGTCGCAACCATCAGGGGACTCAGCATTCGACCTCAACTCGTTGGCTACATAGTGGTAAGTCCTCTTTCTCTGCTTTAGCTATTCAATTGGTTTTTTCTAGTTATGCTAAGGGACTTGCTCATTTGTGAGCAAGGTCCCCTTGCTGGTTGGCGGCCGGTCGAATCCTTCCTCCAGTTCGACGCTGCTCTTCTAGTAAGCATAGGCTTCCAAACCCTCACCGTGCATTTCTCTGTCTCCGGGTTTTAATTTTCTCAAAATTATAACATCGGGGTGTTGTCCTTGTAGGTGATTTGTTGGGCGCTCCAGGTGTGGACTTCAGTTCTACTGTTGCTGGCCCAAACGGGTAGGGTCTTTTCTTGTAGTCACTTACTAGCAGTTAGGGTTTTAAGGGTATGAGCCTCGGCTCCCCTGTCAGTCGTCTTCTGTGTTGATTTCTCTGTTAGTAGTTTGGTATGGGTACTTTTCTGTCTGTAAGTGGTTTGGACCTGTATGCGGCCGCGGCTCTTAACTTTCCAGTCAGGGCTTTTAGACTCAGGTTTTGGTATTCGCCACTGGTTTGTAGGGTTTCAATACTGGTGTTTCGATCTCGGTTCCTTAGTCGAACATGAAATGTATTTGGTTATATCTTTGGACTACAACGATTTTGATATTTGTATAAAATTACTTGGATAATGCTCAAAAGGAAAGTATATTGTTTCAATTTGAATGGTACCTGTGATTAATGCGTTCTCTTTGCTATAATAGAATTATTTCGTTGTGAAACCCTCTGTCTACTCTGGTGATTTTCTTTGCCCCAATGCTTAGCGTGTTTCTATGACTGTAGATCTCTGTCGTTAATGAATGTCTCGGCACTTGTTTGTAGCCTCGTTCGTATGTTTGATGTAGTCAATCCCACTTGTTCTCGGCTTCGTTAATTTTGTTGTTTCTTAAATGTCTGTAAAAAAAAAAATATTCTGCGAGTTCTTGCCACTGTTTGTAAATGCATTCAATTTATTATGAAACAGAAAGAAATTGTATTTAGCTGCAAATGGATTCAGATGATTTTTAAAAATCTCTTGTATGATTTTATTCATTTTTCTGCTATGATGGAATCCCCCCTGACAAATGTCTCATTTTTCCCTTTTTGTATGATTTGTTGAATAGTTTTAGAAACTGTCAATAGTTACATGTAGTTACCTTGGATAACTGTTAAGGAAATTTAAAGAAAACTCAGGTAGAATGACCTGTAAACTCAACCTGTGAGACAAACACTTGCGTTTTTGTTCACCCTAAGTTGGATGCTCCTGCATCAATGTCCCTATTTGGTTATATATGGTGTGGCTTCCTTTCAGGCTTCGGTTGGAAATAGGTGAAAAAAAAACCACTAATGCCAACTTTATCATGTGGCCACTCCGACTATATTTAATCTGTTTTTGAAACTATAGCCTCTTTTTTAAGCACCAAGTTGAGCAAGGAGACCAACTAGATCTTATTTAGATAAGGGGCTCCGTTTTACATTATATTTGTCTTGACTGCAGCATTTGGGAGATCACTACAAGGTTTCTACTCTGCTGTGGTTTTTAGTAGCATTCGGATTTGGGTGGTTATCCCTTGAAAAGCGGACATGAATCGTGTGTTATTGTGATAGGACTTCTAGTTCCTACAAAGTACCTCACATTATCGCCGCACAATCCATTAATTTTGTGCTCAAGTTTATCGATTACATTTTCAAGAAGTGGGTTTAGGAATATTCTTGTATCTGCAATTGGGTCTATAAAAGAACAAAACAAATTGCAGAAACTGGCATGTGTAATGTTCAGATAAAATGCTAGAAGCTTCACTGGAATAAAAAATCTGCTAATGTCGTAAGGAATAACAATTGTTCATAGAATAACAATTTATTTAATTTTTGGAGTGCATCCAATTTTTCTAAAGAAAAAATAGTTTTAATTCATTAAGAAATAGATGTTTGCCTCTTGCAATCCTTAATTTGAATAGTCTTAGAATGCTTGCAGGCGTTGGATGGTCGATAGGGACACCTATTCACTAATTATCGCAGATCAGAAGTAGGGCATACGTCATTAATGGTTAATACGAGATCAGAACTCTATCAGCAACTGTGTTGTTTTACTAAATTATTTTCACGTTGCATCTTCAGAACAATATCTGTATGAATTCTATGATTTTCTTTTATTTATCTAATTTGTAATTTATAAACATTTGAAGCATTGTTACAAAATCCTCTTAATTTGTATGTACATGGCTTATTTTCAAGTGGTTTACTTAACTACGAATTATCTTTGAACCCATGAAAGCATTGATAGTGCAGAGGATTGGGTGTGTTTTTCTGTCTATTTAAAACCTGTTAGTCTTTAAAAAGGGGAGAAGATAGGAAAATAGTAAAATACTGACATAAATGAAACTCCCTCTCTCTTCCTCCCACCAAACATCCAACATGCCAAGGAATGTAAATTTGTCTATCAATATGCAGAGAGTTCTTTATGGTTAAATATATGATTTTGTGTTGATGAAGTCAAAGGTGGAGCCCCCTTAGACAATCAAAGATCATTTTTCATTGTTGGGAGACAACCCATTAACCAAATCCAAATAAGGTGAAAGGTGAGATACGATCATCGTGATTTTGTAACACTTACATGGTTATAGTAGGAGAAAATCCTATGGCCATAAGAAATCTATCTTATATAGTTGAAATTGTAGGGCTTGGTTAGCCAATGTAGGATCTTATATTGTTGAAATTGTAGAGCTTGGTTAGCCAATGTAGGAAACTCGTCTTTTTAATCAAGAAACAAGAGATATATTTAAAACTAAAAAACTTGATGTCTCTAAATTATATCATTATAATTTTATTCTAAGTTGAAATAAAATTACCAAAACCTTGGAGATGTCTCAATTCCAATGCATAGCTACATCAGTTAAACCTTCATCTATTTTCTTTCAGTCCTTCCAGCCTTCAGTTAAACATTTATTTTCTTGGTAAACTTTACACAGAATTATCTAGCGACAGGGAGTCGGGACTACCGCTGCGTAAGCGCTTTCCTAATTTGTTAATGGCGCCATTAATAGTAACATCCCGTCAGATTCCCATTCTTCGATGGGATTCCCATGTTGTATTAAACTACCATCCGACTCTGTCTGTCTACACATGGCCCCGATTCTGTAATTTTATCTACTGATAAAGCAGGGGACCAACAACTCGTACTTATTGAGGAGGAAAGCTATACCTAACTCGCAGCAGTGTTTCAATGGAGTATGTTGACAAGCAAGAAAACCCACGTGAGATATATGGTCTGTTTGTCTTCTTACGGTTGGTTGCAACTTGCAATGTCCATGTGCCGGCTCCCTCATCTTGCTCAGCTGAAAGTGACGTATGTGGAGGTGCTGGAGTTGTATCATGAACAGATATCTTATCCCTTTAGACTTGGAATCATTTAAGTTCACACTCTTTTACGCTTTTTTTTTTAACATCACCAATATCGTTTTATTTATTAATGAAATAAGCTGCTCTCCAGCTTAATCTTAGACTTCTCAACGTTAAAATGATTATCTTCACCGTATAAACATTTTTACTTGAAAATTTGGAAGGATAGTTGTGTGCAAATTATTTACCGTTACTTGTTTTCATTAACATTTTTGTATTAACTTAAGTTTTGCATATATATTATACGAGTGTATTCACGTAATATCTCAACATAGTACTTGTGGGTAATGCTTAACAAAAAAGACTTCACGTTTTTTCAACATCAATAAAACCAACAATGCCACAACAATGAGAATTTTTTTGGATATGGGATAAAGTTAATTAGTCCATGAGTGACTTTCTATGAGCATAAAAATAGAAGACCTACACCACCACTAACAGGTGTTATTTGTAATACCGAACATAAACATGCGAAACATAAGAATAGGTACAGCACCACCAACTACTGTTAGTTGTAATATCAAACAAAAACATAATTTTTTATGTGCATAAAAAAAGATTTTTCATGGATATCAATAGAACAATTGGTCTGTCTTGAGCAACCATGAGGGACCACTTGTAATATCAAACAAAAACATAATTGTTTATGTGCATCCAAAAAAAAGATTATTCATGAATATCGACCCAAAAAAAAAGAGTGGTATTTCTTGAGGAACCATGAGAAACCACTGAAAATCTATTTATGGGACCCTAAAAGCGATTCAAAAAGGTCAGTGAATATTTCCACGAACTAGCCCTTAAGGCCCTCCTTAGCACTAAACCACAGATTAGACCATGACCATACATAACCAAGCCACGACAATCCTTTTGACAACATTGGTTTAGTCTATCTCAGATCACTATCATCAAAATTCCTTAGCTCACCTCAGATTTGTGCCTCCAAAATTATATTTACATGGATCTGCTCATGGTTTGCATGGCATCAACCCATGCCCCCGGGTCTACAACGCCATAGGAAAACCCAAACCAGGTCAGGTATGGACCTAACTAGGTCGACCCCCAGACAAGCCCTAACCAAACCTGAGGCACATGACCTCCCTCATCAAACCTCAATACAAACCAGAGGCATGCAGCCCCTATAGTGGCCTCCAAAATAGGGAATTGGCCCACTCTTCCACCCACAGTTGCCCAGGTGGGCCAAAAAAAATGTAGATATCAAAGCCTACTTCCAGGACCACTTGATTTGTAGCGGAACAATGAACTAATGATATGGAGGGTTTTGATTTAGTTCATAAGCAGAAGCACAGAATACTGATATGAGGGTCGTTATATATATATATATATATATATATAACGACCCTCGCCCTCCAGGGTGACCACCTTGGGGACTTTGCTGCTTATATATATTAAATGAATATGATTTTGAATATGATTTTGAATATGATTTTGTTGTTGATTAAAATTTGTTTTTAAATGTATGAGTACATAAAAAAAAAAATTATGCACTCATATGATGAAGAGTTTAATCTTAAATTTATGATTCCAATAAATATTTATTAGATTTGGGAGAAATTGGAATGAAAAAAATGAGAATTTAAATTAATCTAAAAATATATATTTTAACATATACTTATAAGTCAATATTGATATAGCATCAATATTAATTTTTTTGTTTTTTTTTTCGGTCAATAAACCTGCATTATATTATTGATATAGCATCAATATTAATTTTTTTGTTTTTTTTTTCGGTCAATAAACCTGCATTATATTATTAGAAGGAAGTTCAATACACAAATCATCTCGCAAGGCCCTTTCTTCTCATGCCAGAAATATTTGGAAAACATTTGTTCAATCACCCCATCCGAAGACATCAATATTATTTTGTCAATTACAACTTTATAAGTTAATTAAATTTACTTTAATAATTATTCAAATTTTATTTATTTTTTCTCTCCTAAATTCAGTTCCAATTAATAACATATTAACCTATTACACACTCTAAAACCCTTAAAAGTATTATGCTGATAGCCGGAGAATTTGATGGTTTACCTTGCACAAAATGGAAATTGCTCATTATCATAATATATTTTTTTCCACGTAACATGCCTAGTGGGCCTACCCAACCGGCCGCCCACAATCTTACTCAACTACAAGGAACCCGTCTCTTGTTGAACCACCTCATCACAGAGGGCCAATGACCTGGCCTGGATTCCTTAACCAAGTGGACTACCCATCATTTTGATGCCAGGCAAATAATCTTGAATATCTGATTTAAGGGTGAATTACGCCCTGACAGGAATACATTGACTTTCATCCCATGAAAAAAAAATTGAAGATCTGATTTAAAGGTAAACTGCGGCACGAGAGGAGTCTCATTGGCAAAGTAATGTAAACAGTGATCCATGGAAATACAAGACAGTAAACCACAACGCAAGTACAACAGAAATTGCGATAATGAGATGTGAGGGTGATAATTGTTTACTAGTGTTAATTTGATAGCAAATAGGTGTATATAACACAAATTATAATTTTAGAAATTTAGATAATTATATAAAAGTGATAATTTTTAAAGAGATTTTGAATTGATAATAAATGAGTGAATAGAACACCGTAAACCACTGTACAAGCACAACACAACAACAGAAATTTAGATAATCAAATACAGATGATAACTTTTTTAATAATTTTGCATCGATAATAGGTAATTCATGTGGAGAAATATTAACGAAAAAATCTTATTGGATATTTTAAATTAATTTACAAATAAAAATAAAAAATGTCATTAAAGTTATTTAATATATAATTCTAGTGGCAGGAGGAGGCCACTGATTTATTTTTTTAATATATTTATTGGCATAGATAAGATATATATTTAGTGGCAGAAATTATGAAATACATATTTCATGACAAATTCTAATAAAGAAATCAAACACAATTGTAGATTACTATTCTAATACATTTCGAATTACTACTTCTGAAGACTCCCAACATAATATGTATCCGAGACGATAAGTGAGATGGGATGGTTATTAGTGGGGCTTGAGCTTCATCACTTATTTAGCAACCTCGCGATTGCTTTGATATCCAATAACTTATCTAAGTCGACTGGGTTTTGGGCATTGTTTTCCATGGATTGGCCGGAGCCAATACAGAGAGTTCAGTGTATTGCAGAAAGCGGCATCCAATGCTTGCCTTCGAGATACATCAGGCCTGATAACGAGAAGCCCATCGGGCAACGGGTGGTTGAAGAGGAAATACCCATCATAGATCTCTCCGGCCTCTATGACGAACACCGGAGGAAGACGATGGAAGAAATATCAAATGCATGCAGAGAGTGGGGATTCTTCCAAGTAATTAACCATGGGATTTCTCCAGAGCAGCTGGAGGCCGGATGTGAGGTGTCGAGGGAGTTCTTTCGTCTTCCATTGGAGGAGAAACAAAAGCACGCCAATGATCGTGTGACTTATGTTGGATATGGCAGTCGAACTGGTGTGCACAAAGGCGCGACTCTCGACTGGGGTGATTACTATTATCATCATTTTTTGCCGCTTTGCATACGAGAGGAGCACAGATGGCCTTCTAAACCAGAGGAATATAGGTGACTAAAGATTCATCTGTGTTGGCCCTTTTGAATATTGCATTTTTCATGCTTCTCCTTGGATTGTTTGATTTCAATTATTAGAGTTTAGGGGAAGTAATATTTATAGGTTGGATTGTTTAAATCAAACAAAACTGTACACCGATTTGTTTTGCCACATTTAAGCGGACATATCAGAAGAAGAACCAGCACCATATTAACCCTATTTTCATTATGGTGATGTGCTTCTCAGTTTGGGGATATTTTTTTGCATGCCGCTTCATGGAACGGGACTTGGACAGATTTATGCGAAGATATATAATAGTATTTTATTTGTTTTATACTGTATACAGGGGTTTCGTAAGAGGCATTGGAGATGGGAAAGGAGTTACATTCTATTTTTAAATTTAATTTTTTGCACCTACACACTTTCAGACATTTGAACTCGTAATAGATCTGAATTTCGGGAAGTCTGAGTTATAGTTTCTATATTTGTCGATAGTATCTTCAGATAATATATTCGTTAACACTATAAGTAGCTGGAATGGATTTGAGCTGGACTTTTGTTTGCTACCGAAAGAGTCAAATACCTAACTGTTGAATTTTAATATTCTGGATAATATTTTAGTTAATAGGCACCGGTAGATTTGAATTGGCCATTTTCATTAGGTTAGATTTTACGAAGTTAGTCCCATGTTTAATAGCATCTTTGTTCAACCTGTTAAACTAAAATTACAATAGATAAGGATATGCTGGATAGGATTCAAAGTGTTTTTTCACTGTATATAGTCATCAAACATCGATAATGTTTTCTCAATTGTTATATTTGGTTACATGACAGGCCTAGAATGAAGGAGTACTGCGAAGAAACGCTGAAGCTTTGGAAGACCTTGCTATCTGTGCTTTCCCAGAATCTGGGCCTTCCTCAGGACTATCTAAATGAAGCTTTTGGCAATGAGGAGGGCATTGGAATTTGCGTTCGAATCAATTACTATCCCGTGTGCCCAGAGCCGGAACTGACTTATGGGCTCTCTCCTCACTCCGACCCTGGAGGAATAACCGTTCTACTACAGAATGATGTCGTTGGCCTGCAGGTTCGAAAAAAGGATTATTGGGTGCCCGTGCGGCCTGTTGCTAATGCCTTGACGATAAACCTAGGCGATCAAATAGAGGTCAGTTCTTCGATTAATATTTTGTTGAAATCCTCTGATAGTCAAGGACAAAGTGGTTTCAGGTTTCTTTCTTATGTTTTGCGCAGATATTGACAAACGGAATTTACAAAAGCGTGGAACACAGTTGCGTTGTTAATAAGAAGAAGGAACGAATGTCGATCGTAGTTTTCTGTAACCCTAATGGAGAAAAGGAAGTGGGGCCTATAAAGGAGCTGATCGATGAATCCAGCCCTCCAAGATACGAACAGATGACGTTTAATGAATACAGGAAGTTCATTCGAACTACTGGAACTAAAGGAAAGTCGTACGTAAATTCCACCATAAATTTTCGGTAGAATAGTAACATCATACCATGCAGCATTTTCCTTGCCTCTGTACTTGTTGGTTCGCCTGTCTTTAGATAATCATCCTTCTGTCGACTGTAGAAAAGACTATTTTTTTAAGGATATACGTGGCTGTAAGTCTCCTGTTATCTCAATGTATATATGCTTGTCTATTTAATGTTTGAATGTATATATATATATATATATATCTATATTTGTGTATTAAACAATGTTTGCAATTGCCTAGTCTCCAGTTATCTGATTGTATATATATTTCTGTCATAAGCAATGTTTGCCTGCTCAATGTCTGGTTGTTCTTAAAAATATTACTACAGGAAACCATTTATTTGAAATGGCGGTTCAGGAGTCCTGGAAGGACCTGAGGGAAACTGTATATTATGACGTTTCTGTCAAAATAGTTGACAGACCTGCCACAAACCTGCTCCTGGACAGGAGACTGAAAAACGTCCCGTATGACAAGATCCCGAGGAAAAGATACTGGAGGCGATAAATTTGACTAAAATTAGTATCACTGAACGCCGAGACGCCAAGAGAGGTGCAGACAACGTTTATGTCTAATGATTTCAAAGCAAGCGTGATTTGTTCGCGTCAGTGATATAAATGAGCGAGCACCAACCACCGCAAGAGTAGGTGAAAGCAACCTATATTTCCCAGTCTATAACCCTGGTTGGGGTGTATTGTTTACTTTTAGATTGTGTAATTGTTTAAATTTGAGGGTGAGTATGGATAGTTTGATTGCATTGATTGTATTAATAGGTTTATAGATTGGGAAATATGTATAATATCTTTAAGAAATTTATAAGAGTGACTTTATATATTTTTAAGAAATTTATATTATTAGATATTTTTGTTATAAGTGTAAGGAAAGCATGACGAGCCATAGACTATTTATTTCCTCAAAATTTGTAGTTTTTGAGATAACTAAATTGTTATGCTATTTCAAGTTTTTAATGAAATTTGTAAGACTTACTTCATTTCGGTTGGAAATTCAATCTTTGATTATGAGCTCCCAAATTGGAGAGAAAGTGGAGCATTTAGATCTAAAAGCTCTTGTGCATTAGAATTGTTGGAGGAATAATTCTCTATCATGGTTTTAGTTGATTGACTATTGCAATTATTCCACTTGGTAATGAAGACTTGACACTTCATCTTTGATTCTCTGTTTATAACTATACTCATAATATAAACCTATATTTGTAAATTAAAAATGTCATAATAAAGGTGGAAAATGTACTCGATTAGCTGTGTAAAATCCTCAATGTGAGACATATTTATTTCTCTCCTACAAATTTGATGGTTCCAGTTATCTAGGAAGGGAAAATATTTTGGAATAGATAAGATAAACTAGTATTATGTATGGTCTTGGTGAACTAACCTTGCACAAATTGAAACAATATAATCTTATACAACTTGAGCCAAAAATAAAAGGTATTAATTGAACAAATTCAGAGAAGGACAATTGGACCTTTATAAACCTTGATTGCCAAAGAATTATTTGACCCAACATGAATACCTTTCCATTTGCCCTAACATGAATACCTTTCCTAGTAAAAAAAATATTAGTGATTACCACCCAAGTTGTTTAAGGACCCAAAAATATATCCCTAAAGAAGATTGGGGTCTCTTGGGGCAAATTTCATAGACCCAATTGTAGGAAATATTCATAGAAAAAACAAGAGAGTGAAGAGAGGAAAATACATACCCAATGGTTGTAATATAGAACACTTATTCATCCATAATTTCAGCTAATCAGAAAGTGATTTCTATGTCAAGATGAGCTTGGTACTCCCTCACTCCTCTTGGACCATATGAAACCCAATTATGGCCATGAACAATCTCAATAAAAAGATCTTCCCTTGTCATGAAAAACCCTTAAAAATTCTTGAAATTTCAATTCTAACCAATTAATCTTCACAACTAGAATGCAAATCAAAGCATTATAGGAATATACCAAAAATAAAAATACTTCAAATTTTCCCTTACCCCTCTAACTTTCAGTGAAATACCAAATTAATGTACCAACCTTTAGGCCACCATGTTTCCATTGAAGTTTTAGGAATTTTGTGTGTTTCTTGTGGATTGATTATATAATTTCTTAGGCACCTCTACTAATTATTCAATGTCATTTCTATAATGTGAATTGCATCATCACCAACACTTTCACATAGGATCATCCTATTAACATTGAAGGAAAGAACATCAAGAATAGCTCCATTAATTCTCCTAATCCAATTTTTGTTGCAAAAGTATTGAGGTACACCAGAGATCTCAATTTAGTTGGGATATGTTACAATCTTACTCTTTGATTGAACCTAGGAAGACTTTGTACCCATTATGGATTTGTATGCTGCACACTTGTGTAGTAATGATGCCCAAGGTAGGGGCATGCCAATTCTCCTTATTCCACATTTTTTCATAAATTCTATTACATAATATCATTTCCTTTTGAGTGTTACATTATTCTCCCAAAAAATATTTAATTTTCAATCATAGACTTTGTTAACAACATAGAAATTTGAGTGCCATTATTTCTTAATGTGCCTTGGGAGTATGAGGTGCCTACTTGAAGGAAGTAATTGGCCAAGCTATTATGTTGTCTAAAAATATCATGGAAATCATAAGAATTAAGCTCTTTGAGGACCTATAGATATTTTTTAGAACTGTCTTGAAGGCCAAATCATTTGGGATAATCTCCTTAATTAAACTGGAATTGAAAAGTGAGTCTCCAATAATTAAGAAAATAAATAATTTTTTTTCTTGAGAAAATAATAAACTCGGAAAGAGAGAATATGATTCTACATAATTGTTTGTTCAATGTCCAAAAATATTACTTTTATTATTTCATCATGATAGAGAATTACCTTCACCACTCTTACCCATAGACCCCACCTCATGTTACCTTATTCATACATTTTATTATTATAAATATAGAGATTTTTTATTATTTTCAATCACTAACTCTCTCTCACACATATAATAATTATATGTAAAATTAATAATATTTTTTATTTTAAATTTGTAAAAAAACATAAATTTAAATTTATTTTAAAATTTATGTATATGTATTTTATTATAAAACTATTTTTTTAATTACTATGCACCATTATTTTTTATATTTAAAGTTTACATATTTTTAATTTTTGTAATGTAAACCATTTTTCTTTAAATATATCATCATATTAAGTACTTAGAAAGATTAATATATAAAATTATAAATAAATAATTTTTAATAATTTATTTAAATTTTACATATTTTTAATTTTTGTAATGTAAATCATTTTCTTTAAATATATCATTATATTAAGTACTTAGAAAGATTAATATATAAAATTATAAATAAATAATTTTTGTGTATACAAATTTTTGGTGAAAATCATATGTATTAAAATCATGTGAACACGTTTCTAACCAGCAAGTGTGTTTCATTAATTTGAAAAAGTAATAATTGAAAAAAACTAATTGAGATCTGGCTTTATAACTTAAAGATGAAAGTATTATTGTGTCATCTATAAAGGAAGTACTACCATATTCATATTTTTTACCTTTATTTATTTAGTTATGTGAAATTAAAAAATATTTCGAAATAAAGCTGAGCATGTTTCCTTTTCTTAGGTATCTTAGAAATATTAATTGGAAAAAGCAATATAATCCAGAAAACTGGTAAGGAGAAGAAGTAAAATTCCAGGGTTATCATATATTATCATTTTCGATTTGGTTAAAGGGAATAAGTTTGAGTAATCCCTCACCCTCATATTAGACGTCTCATTTACATAATATCCACTGAGAAGTTACATGTATTGTCTATATTATATGTTTTAATGAAACTTTATTTAAAATTGGAAAAAAGCAGTTTGCTTCCGGTGTGTGGAATCCAACTAAGAAGAATTGGCATAAATGCTGCCCTAAAGGGGAGAGCTGTTTTACCCAGTTGCTCATGGATCCCGCATTCTTAGTGTGGTTCCTTCTCGGGTGACCTAAAATGGAAATTTATTTTAGGGTTGTTAGCATATTCCTTTCGTCAAAACACATGGCTTCATTGTATGGTTGTTAGAATATGCCTTTCGTGAAAACACAGGGCTAATTATTGAGGATAGCTATTGAGCATGTGCTTGCTATCTCTGGTGTTAAGCGTTGTGGGTTGGTTGTTTCTCTACGGCAATGGTTGGAGATATGTTCTGACAAAATGGTTGCTTTCAATTCTTAAATGAATCAATCTTGTCCTCTAAGCTTATATAGTGTATTAACATAAGTTATATATACTATATTAATATCATAACCTTACAAGATAGAGTGTATTTTAAATACATCTTATGGTCGATTTATTTTAATTTCAAATTGCAATAATAATGTTTCATATGATATAAATTTTAGTATAATTTAAAAATGAAGTATTTATAATTAAAAGTATAACAAGTTTTTTTGTTTTTTTAGTTGTTGCAATATTATGGATGAAGGTTTTGAGATGGAATTAGTTGAGCTATTTTCCTCGAGGTGTGAGATTCACATTGGCTATTATAGACATTCTATTGGGAAATGGTTATACTTGGTCATGAGATGTTTTAGTGTGGCCAGGCCCTCTTATGTTCATTGGTCATTTTTGGTGGTGGTAGGTTCACATCGTGAATAGTGTCACACCCTAGACACAAGTAGAAAAGACTAAGACACAAGTAGAAAAGACTAACACTTGATTTTAATGCCATGTCTAGTTTTATAGCTCTCCATGGCCCATATGTTATGTTCTCACTACACTATGGTGCAAGTAATTTAGGTTATTTTCAATCTATGTGTTATTTATTAGTTTTCTTAGTGTCACCACTCCACCCCCATGGTAAGAAAGAAAGACATTGTAGTTATTTCCTTTTCTATTTTTTGGTTTTTGGAGAGGAGTTGAGCCTCCCCCTCCCTTTCCCATTTCTTATCACCTATAATCTTATGAGGTTCATCTGTTAGTGCTCCCTTAGTGGTATCTACTTCGTCCCTCCCATAAGGATTCACCCTCCTTTTTCTACTTCACTTAAAGCCCCCCTATCATGCCTCACAACCCCCTCACCCATATATTGTCCCAAACGACTTTGTGTCTCTTTATCATCTGCGAAAAACAATGAATTTTCTAGTTTTAGTCAAAATGTCTTGTTAATTGACTCTTGTCTCATGTGGAACCGCCTCCTATTAAAATCAAGAAAAATCTCTTGAGCATGGGAACAAGTGGAAAGTTGATAGGCTATAGATGGTAAAATAGGATATTTGTCAAACCAAAAGGAAAACTACTAATGAACATCATTGTCTAAAAAATTCGAAGGTTTTTTATCTAACTGGCTAATTAGGTCTCAGACATGAGCCACACCAACCACACCACATGTTGCTACGAGACATATCATGACATATGAAGATATCAATGGGATGGGTTATATTAGATAGAACTGAAGCTCAAGAAGAGATAATTTTGAAGTAAGATGTTATGTATTTGCACATGTGATCCATGGATGTCAAACTTGGGAAAAGTGAAGTGCACTTGTGAAACCCTCTTGACCTTGTCATCTCTCTAGGCTACAATCATGAGTCCATTGGAGTGGAGGAATTTGAATGTGAAAAATCCTAAAATGAAATTATTGTTACACTTTCTTTTAGAATTGTTCTTTATATTTTGTTGTTTTCAGCACAATGATGACCTTAGAGGCCCAATACATTAGATTATTCAGAATGGTTTTTAGATATTTGTCAGTAATCTTTCTTCTTAAATATTGATCAAAGTGAAACTCTATCTGTGATCTAGTTCCCTCCTTGTAAAGTAGAAAAGACTTCATATATTTTGAATATATATCTCTAAATAAAAATAGAAAAAATTTACCTTAACAATCAAAACCTTACAATAACAATGTTTATTATTATATTAAAATATTACTTAAGTATTCATCTTACTTGAAAATAAATAAATAAATACTTCTCTCATTTAAAAAAAATACATAAATATAATATTATAGACATATTTTTTATTATTATATTTTAAATTTAGTTGGTTAATAATATAAATATTTTTTTTCAAAAATATATACAACTTAATTATTCTTTGTCTAATTAATTTAAAAAAAATTAAAACGAAACAAACCAACTTTATAGATTATATAATTCACATTCACCTCATATGAATTTGTATTTGTAGAGACTTCAAGCAGCAAAGTGATTCTTAATTAGATAGTTTGTTGTAATGCGAGGTAGCGAGTAGATCTCTTTATGTTTACACGTTTATTTTAAACCATAAATAAATATAGGCATCTTGGTTGCTATTTCAATGGTTTGGAGGAACTACTTGACTGGTTTTATGTAATTAAATAAAATAAATTGTTATTTTTTAAAGTTAATTATTATTAGCTTTTTCTAACTTAAAGTGTTATTTTTTAAAGTTAATTATTATTAGTTTCTGTGTAACTTTTCTTTTACATTGGTTTGATTGTAGATTTTGACGTGTTATTATGGAATTAGATCAATGGAATTTTATTAGGTTTTTTATTTTTGAAAAATTATATTTAAATTGTCATAAAAAGAAATTGTATAATAAAGTTATAATTATGGTTTAGTATGAAATTTTTATGTCTACAGTGATTTATGTTAGAAAAGAAACTAAATTATAAAATATCAAAGTTATGAGATTAGACAATATGTAGGAAATATAGTAAATTTTCAGAGTTTCATTTTTTTTTTTGAGTTTTTATAGCTTGATTCTATGTCCCTTCTTTAATTTAAACTGAAATGAAGTTCTTGAATCTACGAACCCTACAACTAGAGACCTTGAACCCTACGGCTAGATAGAAGGTCCTCTAGTATTTAATGACGTAATTAAATATATAAATTGAGAAAGATTGGATGCAAAATAAGAGAGAAATAGGGAGGGGCGGCTTGATCGAGTGCTCCTTTCACTCTTGATCTTGGTCCTATTCCAATGATGACATCAATTTTTTCTAGGCTTGGCCCTATGTTTTGTATCTCAAATTTCATTTCAACCAACCTGAGTATTTAATCCTTAACATCATTATACTCCAATAAGTATTTGTTGAAAATTACTTCATGTGCCAATATACATATATTGTGTTGAGGTATTGATTCAAAATATTGCGAGTGTTTCGAGTGTTAGAGACCTAGGTCTAAAGTGAGTAAATATTTGAGTCTAAAAAAAACTATCTCTTCTATATCAAATCCTTTTTAGTTTCCCTAAGTGCCTATTTTATTTCTAGTGTCATCTCTTCTATAAATGACGAGAAATTGTCTCTTCCCAAAACCAAGCTCATGAACCACCGAAACCTCCACTTACCTTATGAAAATGTGCTCTTTGTGTAGTCATGGAAGAAATTGGGAAACCTAGGGATGAATGAAAGAGAAAATATGGAAAAAGAAAATCCCAAAAACCCAAACTCAAAGGGTAGCAAGAATGTAAATCATAGAGTTGTTTCCAAGCCTCTCCTTATGAGTAAAGTATGAAACTAGGAAATAATCCAAAACATACGAAAGAAATATTTATTGTCAATTACAAAAAAAATTACTAAGAGAAGGAGGAGGAGGTGTATGTGCTGCAGAGAGATGGGAAAATGAGAACCCTAGAGCTCATCATGGCGAGGACCTAGCATACCATCACAAGAATTTGGGAGAATGTTAATCCATGTTATCAATATCAAGGCAATGTTAACAATATTGTCCTTGGCCTATTATACCATGATTACCTTTAATTCGTGATGAAACTGAAAATAGGTGTCCATTAGGAGACTAAAAGGGGAGGAGGTGTGGAATATCTCTTTCTTTCTTCTAGTGCATCTAGTGATTCCTACCCCTTCCCTCCCTCCATATTATGTTATTTCTCAAGTAATATCAAGAAAATTTAATTTACTATTTCTTTTGTAAAGTGAAATTTATTAACTAAAAATTCATGTAATTACATTAGTAGTATTGAAGAGTCAAACCAGTCTTTCACATGGGAGACTAAACCACAGCCAAAACTATACCCTTTGAAGGGATATGAAAGACAAATGAAAAGTAAAATGATTGATATAAAAAAAATATGCTGTAAACTTGGATCATCTCACAATACACACAAAGTAATATTAAAAGAAAATCATTAATTTTTTCCATCAATTGGCTACGGGGTTTTTTCAAAGTCTAAACACACTACAAGAATAGGCTCCACTAGGACGACTGAGGATGTAACAATTTCTGTCAGAATGATGAGGTGTTGTTTAATCCTTGTTAGCATGTGGTTTATCTATTCCAATTTAAATTCATAATGTTTCATGTGGCCATGCATATGGTTCACGGTTTCCATGAGGTCCCTTCTAGAATCATGTTTGTCTATTAGTGTACATGCCAATAGGAATTTTAGGTACCAATATAAATAAACCACGTGACAAATATTGATTGGCTATACTGTATGTATTCCTCATGTATTCTTCATATCTAGGATCCACCATGTTCATTGTTTCGACAAAGAAAAGTTTGACAGGGAAGTTCTTCATGAAGAAGCTTCCCCTCATATCTGATCAATTACTCTTGAACTTGCATAGGGATTCGTTCCCTACACCTTGGTATGAATCCTACCACTCCATTATGTAATCTTGAATTTCCTTTTTGAACCGCTCTCCTTGCAATAAGTAGAGCCTCTCCTCCACTAAAATCTCTCCTTCGGCATGATGAAACTAACATCAACAAATTATACTAGACCTTGTATTTTGATAAGATACATAAGATCCCTTATCCCCCTAATCCACTATATTTGTGATTTCCTCAATATTGCTTGAAACATTACCCATTATTTTTCCAACAGAAAAATCTAATATACTCTTATCATATACTCCCAATCTCGTCACATTCTCGGTCACTATTTACCTCAATTATTTTTTGCCACTAGCTCCACAAATACTCCCTTCGGCCTTGAATCAAAACAATGTAACCAAAACCCCTTCCATTTCCCACGACCATAGGAAAACGTGGCCGTAAAATTCATCTAACCCACATCGACCTGGGAAAGTCATTTCTTCAGTCGATATAAAGATCCCTCAATCATATTAGAATTTCCCTTTCCCCTAGTCTATTTACAAACTAGTCACATATTCTCGCGTGGATAATTGACGTGAACACACCAAAGGAATTCCACCAATTTCCCACATTAACAACCACCTAATAAACCATATAGGTTGAGTAACACTCGATTTCAGATAAAATATTTTCCATTGCCTGAACTATGAACTAGAGCCTTGCCAAACAATGCAGTCTACTCCACTTCTGAGTCAGCGAGACAAAAAAAAATAGACGTACAATAACTAAGTTTACACAAAGTTCTAAGATAGACAATATTCCTCGAAATAATTACAAATTAGCAAACAATAGGTATGTATAACAAGTAATTTCCAAATATTCAAACGAAAGTTACCTAGAATGAAGGTATTTTGGCTAAGTTTTGGTTGTTGCTCAACCATTGGCTCATCTTGCTTCCATTATTCACGTTCAAGCGAGGTACCATGGTAGCATTCCATGTATCTATTAGCTTGATAATTCATATTACAATCCTCCTCTTTACGACAAACTCCCTTCCTTCTTAACATAGAGATGTATCTATTAGCTTGATAATTCATATTACAATCCTCCTCTTTACGACAAACTCCCTTCCTTCTTAACATAGAGATCATAGATTAAAAAGCATCTGTCATCTATTACCAACTTACCAAATATTTCTATCCCTCTTCCCCATGAATTCCTTATGTCATCCTCAACTAGATATTCATTGTATATTAATTTTAGTGCTTGGTAGAATATGAACTCGACCATCTATAATAACTTTGCTATACTTGAAATTAGACTCAGCCTCCTCATATGCTCAAATCTCCCTTTATAGCAGAGGTGTCCCTTCATCATTTACAAGGTTGGTGAGTTTAAATTTTGAGAGTATATTAATTATGACCTCATCTAAGGAGTTTAAGTTTTTATTATTACTATATTTCTTTGGCCATATATTTATTTATAAAATTCTAATGTTCCATTATTGATTTTTTTTTGGTTAAATAAATTTAAGGTTAAAAAAAATCTCTAAAATTTTGAGTCTCAAGAATAAGTTGAGTTAAGGGGTAGAGGCACACATTGCTTTTGTGTTTTTGGTCATGATAGGTTCAAATATTTGGAGACATATTCTACTTGGTCGAAGTTGGTAAAAAAAAAAAAAAAATCAAAATTTATAATTATAACATTGTTTTTTAGATTTTAAATTATTTTAAATAAAAATAAATAAAACTAATAATGAAAATAGTATTTCAAAATTTGAAAAATAGTATTTTCAAATTAAGTTTACATACTCTATAGGACAAAAGTTGTAAAGAATAGTCATATAATTAGTTCTACTAGATAGTCCTATAATCATTTTTTTGGGAAAAAAAAAAGAAAAAGAAAATAAAATTATAATGAGAAAATTTTAAAATTAACCTTTTCAAAATAAATTAAATTATAATGATGAGTAACATTGATTTAAGATAAATTAGATTATAAAACCTTCGGATGTTAATAAATTATTTAGTTTCTTCTAGAATTTTATTTTTATATTTAAATAATATTAAATAAATTAATCCATAGATCAGCACTATTTTACTCCCTTAAAATATAAGAAGGTTAATATTGTGCCTCACCAATCCTTGAAAACTGAAATTGAATCTCAATATATGAAATCGATTTAAGAAAAAAGGACTTTTATTTGTATCATTAAATAAATTATATATAATTTTATTTTTAAATACAGAAAGATGAATATATATAGATTCATCTCTATTGCATAATATTTCAGGATATGAAAAGAAATAAATATACAATTTAATTTTGTTATATTTAAATATATATTTTTAAATTAAGAAAAAAAATATAAATTTTATATATTTTATATATTTTAAATTTATAAATATTTGTTTATGGTTTTGGATAAATGATGATTGGGTATTTTTTAGTCCCTTCTTGATACAAAGTTACTAATTCAGCTCTCTATTCCAATCCAATGCTATATTAAATATGATAATATGTAACTATGACAAATTAAAATATATATATATATATATATTATTAATATTTAATAAATATAAAAATTATTAAATTTATTGAGTAAATATATTTTTATTGATTTCTTTTCTCTTTATGAACAAAATATTTCCCATTTAAAATATCAGTTTGCTCCATTTTTTGAAAATTGTCATATTTTTCTTACCAAAGTTTTGATAAGCATATTTAGTAACTCTTCAGGCACGTTTTTGCTTCAGATATTGCGCTTAGCATGACAAGTACATCCAGTAATTCAATCATAAGAACATATAAACTGAGCAATCCATAGACAGTTTAATTAACCAGTTTTGGTTCTTTTAACATGTATTATTTGCTTTTCTTAATTTATTTTTATTTCTTGGTTTTCCAAATATCTTGAATCAAAGTTTGAATACCTCCGATTATTTTGTGTAACATTTTCTTCTCTGTATTTTTATAACAAGACATCAGTGACTGTTTGTCCTGTCATCAAGAACAGGAGAGTTCGGACTAAATGGACAGATTGTGTCTATTATTTGATACCGGCAGTACTATATGATAATTTGGATTAATTTTCCTTGGATTTATTATCCTTTTCCATCTGGAACATTCAGTCTCCAAAACGTCGAAATGGCCGTCTCAGTCCAAATTACTCAACCATAGTTGGTATAGATGGTGAAAGATTTGGATCCTAAATTTCAAACTCGCTATAATGCCTCTGCGCATAATTCTACGGCCATATAACGTCTATTACAACTAACTTCACGTGATCGGGCCCTCTGAACCTATCGGTCATTTTCGATAGACACTTCGTATTCGGCATGTCGATATTGGTGGCATCGCTTCATTCAAAAGTGAAAATCAGCAAAAATCGTACTGACATTTCAGAGCCATCTCACCAATCTTACACACCAATTCTGCTGCCATCACTAATATCTGATAATTCGGGATTTTATTGAAAAATCAGTTGACTGTATAATTAGCTGAATGTTGGATATCTATTCCATCACCCCGCGCAGGGCAGTTGAAGAGTCGAGGCCTTCATTGCTTGTCAAGTTAATCGCAAGCGTGATGTTTACGTACATCTCTGTCCATACAGCCGCACGTTTTAGTGTCTACATACATCATTGTCCGGATAGCTGCACGTTTCAATATTAAGGGGAGCAGATTAAAAAGTCTTTTGTCTATTTATGAATTGGTCAATTTCTGGCATTAATTATTTTTTTCCGTTGGTCTGAACTTCTTGGTAAAGATGTTAATTTCAACTGTTTAAATAAACAGAATAGGAAAGTCACATTTGTAATTTAAAATTTTAATGGCTGGTTTAAGTTTATTTTGTTTTGTTTTTTTTAATTCTAGCTTTAGATAGAATACCTTCAAATACAAAACTTCCGTGGTTAAATTTATGCCAACTGGGTATTTGTATTTTGAAATCTTTGAATTTGTTATACATTTAAAAGATATGTTTTAAATTATAACTAATAACCATTTTTTTTTTTAATATATATATATAATTAAAATATTGTGTTTAAATTATATTAATATTACAGAATTTTTTACTTTATATAATTAAAATATAAATAATGTGGATTAAAGAAAAAAACTACTATGATATAACCTATAGTATTTAACTAATGTAACTATATTTTTTTTTATGGACTTCAATCATATATTCTTTTTGTGAAACTCCTCTAGTGTATTTGTAGAAATTACAACATTTAGTTTTAAAATTAAGTAATTAAGTAATTAACCTCATAAAGATAATTACTAGAAGAAAGAGAATGTTATGGATTTTCAAACAATTTGTCTTTCTTTCTTCTAAGAAGAATTCTTTGATTAAGGATAAAATTCATGGGTGTAATCAAATTAGTGACTAGTTGATTATGTCTCCTTTGGAGCTACAAGGCATTATTTGTTTGATGATAAAATCCATAGGTGTAGTTAGACTTATGGCTAGTTGGTTATAACTTTTTTGGAGCTACAAGATTTTCTATTGCAATAACTAAATCTTTTGGTTCATTTGAGAGTCACTAAGATTGACAACCACAAAAAGGCCAACACTGTAACCAAAGTTACATATACCCAAAAATATATATGATGTTGACCCAACATTTGTATTACATTTACCTCTCTTCCTGGTATTTATGTTCTAACCTAAACTAAAGCCTCTTGGGCCCTAACTAAATGGAAATAGCATGTAAAGATAGTCACCGATATGGAATTCCATTCTCAACCTATTACATTTACCGTTGTTTAAATTAGGAACTGACTTACTGTAAGGCTCCACATTATAACTCCATATTGTATTATGTTCAATACATACATCACCATAAGTCATCAAATCCTTCGTCATATTAGATGCACACAAATATACATCAAATCGCCTCCTTACCCAAGCTACTAATTGATGTTTTCCCTTACTTAAAATTGTTCAAGTCCACTCGACTTGCCATCTTTCCTTGTGTATGTTTTAATCAACATCACTAGGGTGAAAAACTGGTAGCCAAGTCCTCCCCATGCATGGGGGATTGGGTTGATAATATCATTCTAGGTAACCTTTATACACCAGAAGCTAGTGTACCTCATGCGAGCACAAGCCATGATAATAGAGATCACCATATGTTCCTTCCAAACCAGGTACTCCCTACCTACACTATATCCTATGAGATATTTATTCTTGACATACTTTCCATAATGAATACCAAGCTATATTTTGAGCACACTTGCAGGAACATACATGTGTCCACTCTCCACTTTAATTTAAAACATTGAAACATTTTTTTTAGGGGATGTGGGATAATGTCACTCTTCATTAACTTAGATAGAAGAAATTTATAGTCTCTCTCCTAGATTCTCTTGGAGGCCAAACTCACGTTGTTATTTTCTAATGCATGAAATTATGTAAAATATCATAGTACTTTTTTCAAGAAAGTCCCAATTTTGCATTATTTTAAATCAACTAGGAACGAATCCCTCCTCAGGTAACTAATTATAAATCAATAATCTCCAATTTTAACTAGTTTGTTGCACTGCAAAACATGTGTTCCAATATACCAGTTACGCCTATCATTGGTACTAGAACATTCAAAAGTATATTCTTTTTATAGCACACCGAAAACTATGCATACTTGAAAGACCATGCGATTTATTTATGATGGGGTAGTACCCCGATACCACACCTTGTTTTTCATTCTTTGTTGGAAGATTCATGTTGGGAACACTTCACGAAGAGAAAATTAGAGTAGTACTACCAGAAGGAGATAAATATTTTTACCAAAGAACGACCTGAATATACATTACTTTCTACCTAATAACATTGAGTTAATCATCAAATCTTTGGAACATAGTTTTGTGTTTAATTAGAATTTCCATTATTGTGGTAAAATAGGATGCTATTTGATTATGTTTGAATTAGAAAACCATAACTTCTTCTTCCATTTTCTGAGTTTTCACCTAGGAAATTCAATAGTACTTCAATTCCAAAATCAAATTTTATTTGAATTACAATTGATTCCCCATATACTAACAACGATATATCCTTGAAAACTAAGAAAATGGGAGCTTGAATAATTGAAAACAGATTGAATAATATATCTTTATAAAAACCATAATGTGCATTAGCTACATTCATATAAAAATATGTATAAATCCCAATTGACCATACTGAGTTAAACTATACCAGTTCCACAAAAAGCATTCCACACCGAGTTGCAAAAACTACTTCCTCAGAAAAGAAATCACAAATAAACATCAACCACCCACACTTATATTGACTATAAGTTGAATGCTATGTGTATAATGCAAATAATTAGAGTCAAGATGAACCAAAATATAGACAGCACATCAAAGACTATTGTCATCAAGAAAAAATATTCTAAAGCTGTCGAGCCACTGCCTACTACATCAACCAAGATCCTGACACCAAAACCTTGTGCATTGTAACCACCATATATGAAAATTATAGTCACAAGATAAAATATTCCCATGGAATTTCTCTCTACAACCAAGTTTATGGGACAAGAACTAGTGATTACCCAATTTCTATTTAGAAGTTTTGGAGATCCTCCAATGCTGATTTGATCCTCGAATCATTACGAAGTATGAATCACAATCCTTGAAATCTTCCAAAATGATTGAATTTTCTAAATCCTTTGGATCGGGGAAAATTTTAAGCATGGAAATTTATCTTAAAGTTTAGAAACCTCGGCGAATCTTACTAGTTCCTAACATGCAAACAATAAAATGTTTAACGATATGTTTGTAAAAATATTCAAATTTCTAATGATTTTATATAGTCTCTATAAAAATTTAGTGATTTTTAAGGTTAAATAGTTTTAGGATATAATTTTTGGGCGAATAATTTTAAGGAAAAATGGAAATTGGGGAATCTTTTCTTTTGGAAAAAGCATAGAAAATTAACCCACCTGTGAATATTAGTCCCTAAAATTTTTCCTGGTTTGAATATTTTCAATCCTTGTCATTTGACTGCATGAGGTGACCACGAATTCGTGCTACTACCTTCAACATGCTTAACACCTTTAGTTCACTCTCACCCCCTGAATAACAATGACATTGAATCAGAAAGTGACATGCCATTAATGCCACATGTCCTACCACATACCACCATAAATATAAAATAGCCCATTTGTTGTGATGTGACATAAAATATATTAAGATGATCAAGAGAGATGAAATGACCCACCAATCATGGTTGTTTTATGTTACATATTTGCATGGCTAGGGAATTCCAATGTTGATATGTAACTCTTTGTGTCTAGTGGAAAATAAGCTATAGTGCCAATTGCATTTTGATATAGTCTCTATATTGAATAATATATACATTTTAATAATATATTTTTAATTCCTTCTAAAGATTAAGGTAAAGAGAAAAATATTATTTTTCCTTTGATCACTAATTCATGTTATGTCAATTTGGTTTCTTTATTTTATTTCAATGCTTTTCCTTTATTTTCCAATGGTTAGTCTCTCACTAATTCACGTTGATATAGTCTCTATATTGAATAATATATACATTTTAATAATATATTTTTAATTCCTTCTAAAGATTAAGGTAAAGAGAAAAATATTATTTTTCCTTTGATCACTAATTCATGTTATGTCAATTTGGTTTCTTTATTTTATTTCAATGCTTTTCCTTTATTTTCCAATGGTTGGTCTCTCACTAATTCACGTTATTTCAATTTTATAAGAGAACAAATTTTAAAAAATCTAATATTATTATTATAAAAAAATAAAGAATAATTTTCAATAATAAAAAAACAATATTTATAAAAATCTTAAATATATAAAAATAACAAAAAAAAAATGACATCTCCAAAATCTAATAGTAATTATATCTTTTGAAAATGTATTCTCTTAAAAAAAATAATGATAATTTGAAATAAAATGGTACAATTAATCATTTATATTAAGAATGATAATGTTTTATAATTATTTTTAAATTTAATTTTTTATAATATTTTAAATTTATTTGCAACAATAATTTTAGTAATATTTATATCTTTTATATGCTATATTTTTTTAAACCAATTTTTATATTAATATGTTTATAATGTTTTATTAGAAAAACATTTAAAATTTCTTATTATTTTTTATTTTTATTTTTATTTTTATAAATTAAGAGTACAATCTTCTATTCTTAGCTTCAAATCTTCCTGATATATACATATAAACATTCAAAGTTATTGGGTTTAGTTATTGTTTCTTTTAATGAGTGTTTTTCCTTTTATAAATTAGGAATACAATTTTATACATTTTTTATATATATATATATTACAAATACAATTCTAAAACCAGATTTAACATAAATATATAAATTATAAAATTTGAAATTGGATTTTAAAATCTCATAAAAGTGGAAATTGCACTTCACAATTTTTTTTAATTTTTATTTTTATATATTAAAAATACAATATTTTATTACTTCATAAAATAAGATTTGACAAAAATATAAAATTATAAAACTCGAAATATATTATTTTTATTTATTTTATTTATATATTAGAAATACAATTTATTTATTACTTCATCAAACAAGATTGGACAAAAATATATAAATTATAAAACTAGGAATTGCAATTTACAAATATATAAATAACTAAAAAAAATTGTTTAATTAAAAATAAATTCAACGAAACTCACGATCACAGAGTTGGATGCAAACCCAAAAGAATTGAGGGAAGAACCTCAACTCTAAAAAAATGATGTCAAAAATAACTTTTTATAACCCTACCCGCACATTACTCAATCTGGAAAAGGGATGGCAAACATTGATAAGGAGACCCTTCATCAAGGCAGGCTCGGGGAATTGAGAAATTTTATCTTATCATAATAAATAAATGGCTTTTACAAGAGTTGAAATAAATAGATTCTATTACAAATATCAAATAATTTTTTTTTTACTTTAAATAAATGTATAGAATCTGCTTATTGATGCAAACAATTAATTTTTTTTTATCTGGATTCACTAACACTAACGATTAGCTTAATACTACCCGATATTCTCACAAGATTCACTCACATAAACAAGTCATATTGTAATGCTATTAAAAATGTACATATTTGAGTAGGTCATATTGTAATGCTATTAAAGATGTACATATTTAAGTATGATTGTGTGTGACTTAAAACGTTATTTTCCAGCTTACTGTTTTGTGAAATTCAGCAAAGTCCCATGAGTTATTTGTTTTCGTCTTCAATGGTATCTCTCACTCGATTTCATATTCAATGGTCTTTCTCTGTTTGAAATTCACCTCAGATAGACACGCTATGTGTTACAAATAGAGTGGCAAGGACAATTTCTATCCACTAAGAGATGAGGGGCACAAAAGTTTTAAAAGAGAGAAGAAATATCTTTGGTTATAGAATGTTGGATTATTCACTGAGAGGACTTCCACCTTTGCACCTACCCCCTTTTCACCAGCTTCTACCTATGGAACCATTTTTTTATTAAGTTTTAGATTTTTTGAAGATCAGATAAGATATACTTTTACCCAGATAAGATAGATACAAACAGAAATAAATACATATATTGTTATTTATTTTCAGATCTTTGATCACGAGAACAACCGAAACACTACATACACAGGCTGCACAAAAAAACGAGTAGCCACACAAGAAATAATGACTGGTAACTAACTATATCTAGAGAATTATAAGCATATTGAGAGAAAGTAAGTTAAATGTTGGTTAACTAATTTTTTTAATTACTAATCTGACAGTACACAAATTTTCAATTGTCTAATATTCAATTTAATGTTGCATAAATGTACTGAGTAACATTCAGGAGAATTGTTTTCAAATAATAACATCTTACATCTTAATTAAAGCAAAAACCAGTGAAATGAGAAATCAAATAAAAGAGCATGATGATTAAATCAAAGCATTGATAAAATTAAGAAACAAAAGAATAAAATATCATGCAAACAATTAATTTATTACATATTAAATTTAAAAATTAAAATAATTTACAATAAAAAAAATACAAATATATTTAAAATTCTAAAAACAACAATAAAAAAATAAAAATTAAAAAAATTAAAAAAATTAAAAAAAAACTAACAACCCTAATGAAAAAAATAAACCATAAATAATCTTATGAATATTGACTTTGTAAGATAAAGTTAATCATAAAAAATTCTCATTCATCCATAAATCAGAGTAACCCACCATCATAATCCTAATTTAGATAAAATAATTAAAAAGTTATGAATAATGGGTTTTAAGATTAATTCAATCCATCCATCCATATATATATAATAATTTGTTGACTTTAGTTGGACTTAATTCCAGAAACCTACTTTTCTACCGTATTATTTGGCTTATATTTCTTTTAAGACTTTTTTTTTCCTTTGCTCACACCCAATTCCCCATTCTTATTTTTTTGTTTTATTTAATGTTTTCTTCTATTTGATTGGCTCATTTTCTTTTTAATTTATATTCATTGTTTTAATTATCATTTTTAAAATTTAGTTCTAACTTATTTTGTAATTCATATTAAAATCATTTTTTCTCTTCTATTATTTTATTATAATTTTTTTTAATTTTTTAATTTAATATTAATGATAATGATGATGGTTAATGTCCACTGAAACCAAATAAAAACATTATCATTTTAATCATCTTTTAAATTATTTTTAATTACTATATTTTTATTAAAAGCCTATTTTATATATTAATATATTAATCTTTTATTGTAATAATTACTTATTAATTATATGTTAATGATTACTCAATAATTATATGTTTTTAAATTATATCATTAACAAAAGTTTATATAAAATTTAGTTATGGGCTTACGAATTTTGAGTTTTTAAGAAATGAATGAGTGATATTTCATTTCAAGAGAATATTCTTACTCTAATACATGATATGAAAAGAATTTGAACAAAGTTTTCAATTACAAACTTAAAAAATAAAACATTAAATTTAAATATAGATTACAAACCCAAAAAGAAAACATTAAATTTAAATATGGTTTATTCCACCACGTATTGGAGCAATTAAGCCCTTTCGTTTTGATTCAATTGGTTCATTCCTAAGAGTGATTGAATGGTATTCAGTAATCTAGTAAGAAAGTGTTATCATTTTATGCTGGAGCGAAACAAATGAATGGAACTTTCAGGCAATATTAAAATTGATATGGAATTTAGCAAACCATAATTCCTCTATAGAAGTGCAATGGATCAAAACTCCTTATCAAAATCTAAATAGAATTTCCCATACCATATTTCATTTATATAACTTCATATCCTGGAGATGGTGAATAGCATCTTTTTGTCACAGACCGTGCATCGATTAAGCAATGAGGAAAGATGACTTTAGTGAACAACAAAAATATCACAAATAAATTTTCCTCTAATACCAATAAAAAAAATTGTCCCTTCCCCCATCGAGAGTAGAAATCATTAGAAATTCACGGTAACGTAGATCAAAGACCATACAAATGCATTGGATTAATTTTACTAAGATTGATAAGCTTCGTTCGTAGAAAACGGGCTTCATTGGTGGTATAGCTATGAGCCTGGACCCAAATATCATTTGAATCAATATAACGACACCACGGATGAACATGCAAGGGTATATAGCGACACCACGGTATGAACATGCAAGGGTATATAACGACACCACGGTATGAACATGAATCAATATAGGACATAGGTTCATCTTTGTAGTACTCAAAGGTTTAAACTTGACCTGGATTGCACGTTTTTTAATTGTTGTATATGTTGTGACTTCTAACCCTTTGTACTGAAAATAGAAAATAAACAGGATCGTAATTCTAAGCAACTTGACCTGGATTGCACGTTTTTTAATTGTTGTATATGTTGTGACTTCCAACCCTTTGTACTGAAAATAGAAAATAAACACATTGAGGATTGTAATTCTAAGCATATGGTGAGTACGACCTCATTTGGCTGTACTGAGGACTCACAACCTCATGATAAATGATTCCTTTCATTAACGAGTGCCACTATCATTCTTGGGACAACAATGACATGGCTCTAGAAGGCTATTTCATTGTCAACGTTCATTCAAGCTCTGTGAGGTTCCTGTTGAATATGGAATCCATGAATGACCTTCTGTTTTGGATGTTATGAGAGGATGCAAAGAGGGAATACGGTTTCAACTTTGCAGGTCCTCTCACTCTACATTTCCAGGTGTCTACCTTTCACATGATTATGGGGACCTAATTTTGAGCCTCGTTTTGATTTGGAATATCTATTAGAACTTTTCAACTCTTTCCCTATATTATCGGGATAATAAATAAAATTGGTTTTTTTGGTTTGGGTTGTTTTCCCTAATTTAAGTTTTGGAAAAAATATATAAATAAAACTTTTTTTTTATGTAAAAAATTTCTCGTGTAACTACTTTAAAATCTATAGACATATTTAGAAAAAATACTAGAGGTTGATATTTATCCATGTAAGTCTGTAGAGGAAATAGGAAGACATAAATGAATGGAGTGTGTTGAATGCTTGGATAACTTATTTTTCTAAGTTGGTTGTTGTAAATCTCCCTGAATAATTAGAATACCAATTATCATTGCCCCATAGATGTTTCCATCACAAGCAGGGTTTTACCCTGTAAAACACTGTGTCAATTTATTTGTTCGATTATTCTTCTATCTTGTTTATTTTCCATTATTTCATTACAGGAAATTTCAGCCTAAAAGTGCCCATGAAAATTTCATGTAATCAAATATGTAAACCAATCAAAATCCTTTAAATTTAAAAAGTGGTACATGTAAATATTTTGAAGGAAAAAGAAGAAAAACAATTTTTTTGAAGTATATGTTTTTCTTATATCCTTATAGGTTCACTCATATTTTAAGTGTATACACTTGTTTTATGTGAAATTAAATTTCACATCTAGTGAGTACCCATTATGCATATTTTGAGAAGACATACATTGATAAAAACTGAAAATACATTAAAAAAGTGAGTTCAACATGTTTTTTTTAATGTATCTTCATTTTTTTAGCAATTTGGTTCTTCCCAAAAGTATGTATAATGAGTACCAATTGAATGTGGAATTTAACTGCATCCAACAACTGTACACATTTCCTAGGATGCGGGTGTTTGAATTTCTTTGGAATGTGGCGGCTCCTCCGCACGACATTTGGTTTGGCCACATGGCCACGCATGACCCTTGTCCGTCTGACCATAAATTCTATAGTTGCTCGCTTCACGCCGACGTTAATTCCTTTTCCTCCAGCATTAACGCTCGTCCAGATTTCAGACCTCACATTATTTTATTGTCCCCCTCTCCATTTTTCTTGCATTCTCCTCTTATAGCTTCAGTCTTTCTATTGATTTTTCCAATTGTAGCATTAAGCTCTTCTGTGACCTTTCTCTGATTGCTTCGTTGCCTCAAGCCTCCTGCCACCCTTTTGCCTCTCCCCTTGCACCAGCTCGCTCTTGCAACGATATGCTGTGGAGGCACAGGATGAGGTATCGTAGGGGTCATGGCAGAGGCCAGACCTATCACCCTCCCATTTCCATTCATGAGGAATCCCCCCCTTCCTCCCCCCCCTCCTGAGGATAATTCGGCCGCCTACCATCTCCATTATGTTTGCTCTAACTCTCTAGACCGCCCTCGTACCACCGCTACCCTCACTGTGCATTTTCAGGACTTTCTGCCCAGCTCTATTAGCTCTGGTGTGAGGACGCGTCTCAAGAAGTACACCATTTCCCCGTCTCCCCCTCAGCATTCCCGGAGATCTGAGGCATTTCCTGTCAAAACAGTCTCATGTTCTTCCAGAAGTGAAGGCATCATCAACCCAAAAGTTGATGACAAGGAAGAAGGTAGCAGCAGCCTAGTGCGTTCAGCCACTACGCCTGAGCCCACGGTGCAGTCGTTGAAGAAAGATGAGGACTCCTTGGACGACTACAAGTGCCTGATCATAGAAGAGCCCGTGCCTCATGACAAGTAGCATGTCACATTGTCTCAGAATCCATATCGAGAGGTTACCTCCCTCAATGAGGATTTACCTTTCTGCTTTCATGTTTTTCTTGAAAAATTCGATAACCTTTTGGATATTTTTTGTAAATGCTGGTTTTCCTACAAGGGGCAACAAAATTTGGACTAGTTTCCCCAATTGGGGTAGTCTTCTTTTTGTTTTTTTGAACTCTACTCTTGCCAAAATTGGCTAGCATAGCAACTCTGGCGAGAAAGCTTTGCATTGTATTTTATAGTGGGTGAGAATGTCAAGTTGGGTTACACTTTTTTTCACTTTTTTTGAGAAAAAAATTCATTTTTTTTTTTTCTGTTCTTTAACTTTTTGCAAGCCAAAACAAATTTTCTGTTTTGAATTTCATTTTGTGATAAAAATAAAAGTTGTCAAAAAATTTATTAGCTTTTTATTACTTATTTTTAGAATTTTTTCTATACACATTTGATATGTCAACTTAGCGTTTCTTTGAGTGCGTGTGTTTTTAACAATCAAAGGATTCATAAAAATTCATGTTAATACGCGCTGGTGTATTATTTGAAAACTTTGTATTTTTGAGAAACAAAATATATTACAACAATATAGACAGAGTCTACTTCGGTTTCTCTATATTTATGAAACCAACTGATACATATCATAATTCGTAGATTTTTTTGAACTGATCCAATATGAAAAAATTGCATATTTTGAATATGTTTCGGGAAGCAAGAAATTTCTCAACATATAAGTTATAAACTAAAAATATAAAAACTACCCATTACAGACGACAGACCAATGTAATGCACCATAATTTTTTCTAATTTTTTTACAGTGTATTTTGGAAAATACATAATATTGATTTCACTGAATCATAATGACCTTCAGAAATTGCTTGCACCCATTTTATTACAAAATTAATTAAATTAGTAAATATTTATGAAATTCCATAAAAGTTAGATTTCCTTAAAGTAGATTGAATTTTGCAAATGCTTGTGTTAGCTCCAACAGTTAATTCATAAAGTTTCATGGAGCTTAATCAGTGCCAAGTTGAAGAAATGTGTTTAGAGCTTGGCTCTGCGTAATTGCAAACGTGTTAGTTTGGCCGAACTTTTAAAAAAGTTCGCTCGAATTGTTCTTTGCCCCGACGGCCCGTAAAGTCTAACGACACAAAATTTCGACCAAATTTTTTACAAAAGTTCAGCCGAAGTTTTAATTGACATTACGTCGGCCGGAAAATTCAACGAAGCCTGTCCAAAAAAACATTACATGGGAATATAAATTGACCTAACCACATTCATTATTTTCGCAAAATTTTGCACATTTCTTTATTTGGTCTAATTTTGCAAAGGATTTTTTTGGGTTTGAGGACTCTTTTTGGCATGACATTCAAAGGACATTTCTTGGAGGTATGTGATACATTTTTTTGATGTTTTTTGGGCTTCATTTTTTTTAAGGTATTTTGTTTAAGAGGTTTTGGGCTTAATTTTCATTGTTTCTTTTAAGGTATTTTTTTTATAAGTTTTGCGCTTAATTTTCATTTTTTTTTAAAGGTATTTTGTTCTTAGAAGTTTTGGGCTTAATTTTCATTGTTTTTAAAGGTTTTGGGCTTAATTTTCAAAAGACATTTTTTTGGATGTATTTTGTTTTTAGAGGCTTTTAGGCTTAATTTCCAAAAGACATTTTTTGGATTTAATTTCGAAAAGGCTCTTTTTAGGCTTAATATTCAAAGGAGATTTTTTGGAGGTATTTTTTAAAGTGATATTTTTTAAAAAAATATTTAAAATTAAAA
This sequence comes from Pinus albicaulis, assembly GCA_034641835.2. Lineage (NCBI taxonomy): Eukaryota > Viridiplantae > Streptophyta > Pinopsida > Pinales > Pinaceae > Pinus > Pinus albicaulis. The sequence goes on along the minus strand of CM076572.1, from coordinate 1,034,880,560 downwards.
AATCGTTCATACTTGTGATGGTGGATTTATCACATCTTCCAAGGAAGAAGAATGTACCACCATCCCAAAAACATCGGACGGAATCGGAATATGTTAAAACATTTTATTATATATATACATGTACATGTGTGTACAATTATTTATTTTAAAAATATCTCATCATGTTTCGATATATATAATAATAGATAAAAAATAATTGTACATCATTATGTTCACTTAAAAAACACTAACATTTTCCAACATATCTTGATGGTGATAACCATATTGATTGTGTGATTGATGGTGAAACCCATATTGATTGTTTGAACCAGAGGCTCCGACCATGATATTAACATTGTCTTCGTTCATCTAGCGTGAAAACTACAAATGGTGTTAACATATAATGATACATTTTTGTTAGAATAATATATACATATAAATGTATGTATATATGTATTTATTAAAATGTGTACATGTGTTAGAATAATCACCCTAACCATTAATACATACCATTCCCATTCCATCTTGCTCATGAACAATTAGGTATTTCCAACTATTGCGACAATTCTTTGCACATGTTCTGAGATTTTCAACACTCATGTTGTCAATCTCTTCATCTGTATAATACACAAAATTACTGCGTGCATTCTCAAGTGCTCTTTGTCGATTTAGACAAACATCGACTCCACCCAATCCACTATGAACATTGTCAATGATGGCATCCCTTGCTTCTTGATCCGGATTTATGCAGGAACGCAATAGAATAAACACATAACCATAAATACAGAGATGCAGCGGAAATAACACTTCATTTCATTAATATCAAAGAACTGAGATTTGCTTACAGACAATGGAAATAAAACTAGCTAGGGCACTGGAAGCTATCTCTGAGAAGAGATGTGGTGGTTGCTGTGCCTCTGAATCGTGTTACAATGGGGGTCATCGAGGGCCTATTTATTGTTGAGAAACAATGTAGAATCCCAACGTCCAAACCTAACCACAGGAGATGAGGCGCCAAATCAGTAGCGCCCGTTTGGGTAAATTCGTGTTCAACTTCTCGGGCATAACTGGCACCCGATCTCCGTTTGATTCGTCTACGAAGCTCGTTAGAAATATCTATCCGAGGACTGATTTTAACGAGCAACATCGGTCCATGGACCCCAAAGGTTTCCCTCTCGTTTTCCCCCAAAAAATGTCGTTAGGGCTCAAAACGGCTCCGAAGTTCGTGACCCGGAAATCGCTAAAAAATAGTAAGTTTTGATAAGAATTTAAAAATTGAAAAGACCAGATGGGGTTCAAGTGGAATAGGTGGTGGCCACCAATATCCACCTGGATCATTAAGCCCCCAAAACGGCTCCGAGAGTGGAGGACCCGAAAACCTGCTAAAAATAGTAAGTTGTGCTGAATGTGAAAATCTGCAAGAATTGATGGTGCTGGTCCAAATGGAATAGGTGGGTGGCCACCGATATCCACCTGGATCACTTCTGGACTAATTTGAGAATTGGCATCCATCTCTGACCGTAAAGTTTCAACACGAAAAGGTCAACTAACCAATGGTGGCTCAGGACGAGACAACTCAACATCATGCCTAGTGCCCCTATGGTCACACAATCGATCATTCCGAGGACCAAAAAATTCAGAGGGAATGTCAGTTTAATTGAGTTTCATTTGCATAAAGAATTTTGCATAAAATAAATTTTCAAAATAAAGCCGAGCCTTGTTGTTCCATGGAAGTCTTCCATAGGTCGTAAGGTATCTATCATACAAATAGCGAGCTATATGAGGGTTCTTGAAATATTTCACCTTCAACATCTTTCTTTTTGGCCCTTCTTTAAAATTAAACATAGACTTGGCCATTTCTAGTGTAACTCTTTATTTAACAACCTACCATGTATTGGGAGACATTACTGTTTCCTTTCATTTTCTCATCACTTCTACAAAATTTTCAGTGGTTGGCCCAAGATTTTAATACACATATTATAGTTCGCTTAAATATTGAGTAACTATTTCCAAGTTTTGTCAACTCTCAGCAGGGAGAGTCAAAGCCCCAAGATCTCGTTACAATTTTGCTTGAAGATGTTGATACCTTTGTAAGGTGCATTGCTGCATGTTTGAGTCCCAAGGTATATCAAAAATTTCGGACGGATAAGTCGTGGTGGGCGTAAAACCTTCTTCTTGAATGACGCATTCTATCTTACATCTTTTTCGAGCAACATTTGGAGCAGCATTTTCAGCCTCTACATCAATATATAAAATTTTGTATATTAAAAAAAACATGTAAACAATTTTTTACAAATTGATGAAAATAATATTCAAATTGATGGCCACCTTAATATGGTTGGATAACATCTTTCCCACCATGATACTGTTGAGAACGAGAATGAACCTGTTGAGAACCAGAACGACCAGTGATTGGTTGAGAACCAACACGACCATACGTTGATTGTCCTCTGGGGGAATACATATCACCACCTTCACTTAATTTGCCGGCACCTATTGATGGCCCTCCAAGGGAATATGTATCACCACCAACCTCACGAGACGAGAGAGAATCTTCATAAAAAGTATGAATTTATAATCAATTCAAAAATACATTCATACATATAAATACATGTACATATTCATTTATTAAATTGTGTGAACGATACCACGATTGCGTAAACCATGGCCATGCTCAATTGATGGAGTATACACCCTTGTCTTCTTACCTCCTAAAAAATAAATGAAAATGTGAAGCTGGGTTACACTTTTTGCCCTTTTTTGAGAAAAAAAGTTTCATTTTTTTCGGTTCTTCAACTTTCTGTAAACTATAACAATTTTTCTATTTAGAATTTCATTTTGCGATAAAAAAAAAGTTTTCAGAAATTTTGTTAGCTTTCTATTACTTATTTTTTGAAGTTTTTTTATGCAGATTTGACATGTCAACTTAGCGTTTCTTTGAGTGTGTGTTTCTTAACAATCAAAGGATTCATAAGAAGTCATGTTATGACGCAATGTTGTATTCATTGAAAATTTGTGTTTTTTAGAAAACAAAATGTGTTACAACAATCTAGATAGAGTCTACTTTGGTTTCGTCATATTTACAAAGCCAATGGATGCATATCATAATTATTAGAATTTTTTGAACTGGTCCAATACGAAAAACTGCATATTTTGGACATGTTTTGCGACGCAACAAATTTCTTAACATATAAGTTATAAAGTAAAAATCTAAAAGCTACCCATTAGAGACGATAGACCAATGTAATGCCCCATAATTTTTTAAATTTTTTTTACAATGTATTTTGGGAGATACAAAATTTTGATTTCACTGAATCACAATGACCCTCAGAAATTGTTTGCACCCATTTTATTAGAAAAATAATTAAAATTAGTAAACGTTTATGAAATTCCATAAAATTTATATTTCCTAAAATCATATTCAATTCTAAAAATGTTTGTCTTGGTTCCGACAGTTAATTAAAAACCTTCCATGGAGTTTAATCAGTCCAAAGTTGCAGAAACGTATTCAGAGCCTGGTTTTTGCGTAACTGGTGACACGTTCGATCGACCGAACTTTGATTAAAGTTTGGCCAAACTATGTTTTGCGTTGACGGCTCATTAAGTCTAACGACTTAATAGTTTGGCCGAACTTTTAATCAAAAGTTTGGCTGAACTTCTGTATAATTTTCCATCGACCGGAAAATTTTGCGGAGACCCTACTAAAACACATTTCGCGACAATATAAATTGCCGCGAAATCATTCATAATTTTCGCACATTTCGCATTCATCTGATTTTACAAAGATCTTGGTTCGGGTTTAAAAAAATTTCTTCAAAGTTTGAATTTAAGAGCATTTCTTGGAAGCAGATTGATTTAGCAAAGAATTGTTTTGGGTTTAAAGAATTTTCTTGGAAGACATTTCTTGGAGGCGGCTTGATTTTGCAAAAAAATGTTTTGGACTTAAGAAATTTTCTTGGACGTACATTCAAAGGAAATTTCTTGGAGGTATGTACGTGTTTTGAGTTGAAGTAAATATTTTGAGCTTCGTTTCATTTTTATAAGACATTTTTCTCTCGAATTTTTTAAAGTAAGTGTTTTGGATTGGAGTATGTATTTTTTGCAAAAAATTTAAAATGAATTTTTTTAAATTAAATCTTTTGTGATGTTTTTTGTAATTGAGTTATTGTCTAATTTTTTGAAGGAAATTTTTTGAACTTCATACCCTATTATCATGGGAAATCGAAGAACTTGTGCGAGAAAATATGATCGAAAAAGAGACCCTGAGGAACGTAGAGAAGAGATGAGACAATCTCGCAAAAGAAAGTTAGAAGCCCTCTCAAATATTGAAGAGGAAAATCAACCTCAAGCAGAAATTGAAGCAGGTATGTAAATGTAAATATTATGATCTATTGATATATTTAAAGTTTTCCTAGTGTAAAATGTGAAGCTTAATTTTTATTTGATGAACTAATTTGAAAAATATTTTGTTTAATGTAAACAGACAGAGATATTCCTCAAAACATTGATGATGAGATACGAAATTTTGAAAGAGAAAGTGAAAGAGATATTGAACCAATGATTGAAGATGGTGAAAATATTGAAAGAAATCCAAATAAAGAAATTGAATCACAAGGTATATATATATATATATATATATATATATATATATATATATATTAAACACATGCACATATTATTGAAATTATAGATATATTTATTAATTTAGTTATTTATTGAATATGTGCAATTTTTTTGAATAGGTACAGATGAAATCACTATCGGTAATGAGATGTTAGAAAATGTTGACACTCACACATATGGAGATAAAAAAACCTGACCATGCTATACGATATCGTGTTAACTGCATTTTTGAAAAGTATTTCTTAAATGAGCGGGTGAAAATTTAGGCTCAAATGTTGAAAGGTCTCCTATCATTAAGGAAATTGAAAGAAGCTACGACACTACTGGGTATTCAAAAATCAACCAAAGATAAAAAAATGAAGGAAGATGTGATAAAAAATATGATTAGTGCTATAAAGTAAATTAAGAGATCTAGAGAGAAATATGTTTCAATTGTACGTAGAGGAATACAGATGGCAATGGTTTCATCAAGTACTGAAGAGAATCGTTTGGTAACATCTATGGCAGGAGCACTGGGAACGTCGCGAAAAAATTTGCACAAACATCAAAAATTTCGGCTGCAAATAGATTTAAATGATGAACTCGCTTGTTGGAGAGCTATTTGTAGGAAACCATACAAAGATAGACTTGGAGAAAATGTTAAAAAAATAATATATGAATATTGGAAGAACAATTCGTGTGTTTCGCCAACTGCAAGGCATGTGATGCGAAGAAGAATATCACAAAATCAGTACAAAGAACATGAAAAATACTTCTTGGAAACCACTCAGATAGAGTTATTCAACAAGTTCAAAGAAGATAATTGTCAAATTCATGTTTCACTCAGTGATTTTGTTCAATAAAAACCATGGTATGTAAAATCTATCACCGTATGTGACACTTGTTGCCGTTATCAAGTGGAATTTGAGTTATATTATGACACATTCCTTGATTTTGGTAGAACATTATGGAAGGATTCACCTCCTCCTTCCACTATCCTTGATTTCATATCTCAAATTCTATGTGAAAGAGAAAGCGATGAACTATTTTACAAAAAGAAATGTGTTGGTGGTAAAAAATGCGATGATTGTGGAAATTTGACTAAATTTCAAAACAAATATTGTATTGATATAAATGATCAATCATTGTCCAACATGAAAGTGAAATGGAAGAGATATGAATATATCGATACATCAATTCAAGGTGCAAATAGTGTTAAAAGAATTGAATTACTAGAAGACGAGATTTTTCTAATAGACTTTTTGAGAAAGTTTGACGCAGAAATTTACAAATACACCAAGGATTCCCATAGAACTCGATGGCAAGACTTGCAATTCAAAAAATCTCGTGAAAATTTTCCACCAGGGACCATTTTGTCAGTGATTGATTTTTCATAAACTTACACATTTGTTCCACAAAAAGAAATTTAGAGTGAATACTATCATTCTGACCAAGTCTCCATGCTCGTCCATATTCTATGTAGACATGCTGAACAAAATGTTAATCATATAGAAAGCACGAGTGAAAATCGACATATCATTAAAGAATATCACTTTTATATCAGTGACGATCGTACACATGATACATGTTTTGTACAACATTGTTTTGGAAAATTTTATGATTCATTGAAAAATCGTGGAATAACATTCAATGAACATTGGATATGGTCAGACGGATGCACAGGTCAATTCAAATCTACACGATCATTCTTTTGGTTGTGTTGTCTTCATAAGAAAACCTGCATTAAACATTGTTGGAATTTCTTTGAGACTGGCCATGGAAAAGGAGAACATGACGGTGCAGGAGCATGCATAAAACGAGCACTCCGAAGATATCAAATGAACCACTCTGCAAGCTGACTTGTGAACGCTAAAGAAGTTGTTCAATGGTGCATCGCTGCTCTAAGCCATGAGACTAACCCATCAAGGGAAGTGCGAAGGTACATTCAATTTAATTTATATTGGAAATCTAATTTTAAACATTTTACATTTATCATGCAATGATTATCTTTAATTGTATAATTTTGATATCATATTTACAAATTCTTCTTCTAATTTTCCATATAAAGGTTTTTCTGGCATATTGGGATCGAAGACGTAGATAGATCAATTGGAAGTGACGTTGAAACAATAAAAGGGACTCAAAAATTGCATTCAATTCAAACAAAGTCGTCCAGAAATGTGTTTGCATTGGATAAAAGAAAATGTTCTTTTTTTTGTGATGTTTGCATAGACAACAGAAAATCCAATGACATTTTTGAAAACAAAATGTATGTGAACGATTGGAAACATACAAAGCTAAATACAAAGGGAAAAATGTCTGTTGCAATGTTTGAAGAAATGAAATCAGAGGAAACTACAATATCATTCGATGGTGATCGAGTTTCTGATCTTGTTAGAGAAGGTAACATTTGAATTACTTTCTAATGATTTAAACATCTAGAAATACATTTAAATATGTATACTTTTGTTAAGTTTATTTTATTGTGCAGGAGATGTTTTTGCTGTAATTTCACCTATTGACAACGATGGAAATGTGAAGTATTATTTGATGCATTGCACTGAACAAAAAATGAAATTATTACAAAACTATAATGATCACGGATTTCAATATGACAGAGGGTCTATTATACTAAAAGGTTATTTTTTCAGACAAACTCATCAAAGTGGAGACTTTTTTTACTTTGAAGACTATGAACCTGATTCCATAAGTTTTCAATATAGTCACTTGGTGTGTGTAGCACGCATAAAGTTGATAGAAGTTCAATCAAAGAAAAACTCGAAAATTAAGAGATGGAAAATGTCAAAATCCGATCATGAACAGATTATTGAAGATGGAATTCCATTAGAATTTTTTTGAGTGAATTTTCCAACAATTTATTCTCTTTGGATTAAATATGTTTTATAACTTCCCGTACCCAACTAAAAATTGAGTTGCTTATGTTATTTTTGCAAGTGTTTTCACATGCACAAATTGTTTTGGTACAAGCACGTGCTCTAGTATCAACTAAAAGTAGTTTTTCTATACATGTGCATTGATGAAAAATGTTATATGTATTTGATATATATATGTTCTAGAATGAAATTAATTGTTCTAGTTTTACTATGTGCATTGATGAAAAATTATTTACGTACTCAATATATATGTTCTAGAATGCAATTAACTGGAACTAGTTTTTCTATGTGCATTGATGAAAAACTAGTTGGATTTTCTGGTAAAAAGTATGGAAACAATGTAAATAAATCATCTACAATATATTTTTGTACAAAAATTCCTTTCAGACAAGAGACTCGGAGCACTTCTCCGACTTTTGGTGGGTTTTGACCCACATCTCTATTCCTGATTGAAAATCTAGTACAAAATTTGTTTGTTCAATGGTCGGATATGTTCAACGTGCATTGATGAAAAATGTTACTTGTATTGGATAGGTATGTTCTAGAATTCAATTAATTGTTCCAAGTAGTTTTTCTATGTGCATTGATGAAAAACTAGTTGGATTTTCTGGTAAAAAGTTTCCACAATGTAAATAAATTGACAAGGCTACCTATTTGAGTGCATTAACGACATTGACCCAAATTCAAAAAACATATATATGTACTAGAATTATATTTCCAATCAAAATTAAAGGGATAACTTGTACATATATCTACTTCTTTAAACTCTTTTTTCAATTATAGCTCAATTGATACATGGTTAGTTGCATTGAAAAGCTATGTTCTTCCTATTGGAAATTTTTTCATTCAAACAAGACTACATGTAGAGATCAAAAGCAATCATAAAATTCCAAATGTACTTCAACCATCCAAAAGGGATTTGTGCAACATTACTTGACATGCCATGCCAATTATAGTGAACAACTATCCAATAGAAACATTTAACATTATATACCACATGTGCCAAATGTAGATTGAAACCATCCAAAAATTTAAAATTTTAAAAACTTTTGATAATATATCATGCAACATTAAAACATTAAACATTTAAAAAAATAAATATCACATGCGAAATGTAGATTGAAACCATTCAAAACTTGAGTTTAAAAAACTTTTTGATTATATATATCGTGCAACGTTACTTCACATGCCATGCCAATTATAGTTCAACTAGATCCAATAGAAACATTTAACATTATATACCACATATGCCAAATGTAGATTGAAACCATCCAAAACTTTAAGTTTTAAAAACCTTTTGATTATATATCGTGCAACATTAAAACATTAAACATTTAAAGTTCATTAAATATCACATGAAAAATGTAGATTTAAACAATCCAAAACTTGATTTTTAAAAACTTCACATGCCATGCCAATTATAATTCAACTATCCAATAAAAACATTTAACATTAAATATCACATGCCAAATGTGCTCCAAGCATCCAAAACTTAAATTTAAAAAACAAAACAAATTATAACACATGTCATTAGATAACATGCCAAGTATAGTTCAGATGACAACATTAATTTATAGATGACAACATTACTTCACATTCACATGCCAAAAATACTAAAACCATCCAAAAATTAAATAAAACAAATTATATTAACAATGTAATAAAATATGTCCAAAAATTGTAGATCTCACAAGTATCAGACTGTATCAAGTTTAAAAAAATTTAAGACCAACTAAATCTTGAAATCAAATCTACAAATCATGTCCATCAAATAGAGACGGATCTAGCGTCTTTCCTATCAGGGTCTCAATCCACGCCCTATCATGTGAAGCATCATGGGAAACCTACATACACAATGCACATGTACTTGAACATTAAAATTTGATGTTTTAAAAATGAATGAGAATATATATATCTAGAACTTCATGTAAAAAACAAAATATAACAAAAAAATCATGCAATACCTCGTAAGGTTCCCTCTCCATTTGATGAACAGGTTCTCCCATAAGAACATCTGCGGTGGTAAACTGTACAATATACATGTACAGTTATATATATATATATATATATATATATATATATATATATATTAAAAACTTTCAAATGAAAATGCATGTGTACATATATAAACTTATTTTCAATAATATTAAAAAAAGGAACTAAAGACAACTTGTTCAAATGTTGTGGATGTTCCTATCTCCATCGCTAGAGTCCGCGGATTAAAGAAATATTCTATAGGAATCTAAATTCAAAATTTTTTAAATAACTCTATATATATATATATATATATATATCAATTTTTAATGGAACTTTTTGAGGTGGAATATATATATATATATATATATATATATATATATATATATAACTTTTAAACATAAATTTTAAACTTGTGAAAAATTGTCCATACTTGTGGCTCATCTCCCAAGGAAGTAGAAGGTACATCTCCCAAGGAAGAAGAAGGTACCACCATCCCAAAAACATCGGACGGAATCGATATCTGTTAAAACATTTTATCAAATTAATTAATTATATATATATATATATACATGTACATATGTGCACAATTATTTATTTTAAAGTCACTTAAAAAACACTAACATTTGCCAACATATCTTGATGGTCAGACCCATCTGCATTGTTTGAACCAGAGGTCCCGAACGTGATATTAACATTTTCGTCACGCATCATGTGTGAGAACTGCAAATGGTGTTTTAACATATAATCATACATTTTTGTTAGATTAATGTACATACAAATAAATGTATATATGTACATACACATGTATTTATTACAAATTGTACACATGTATATGTATGTTAAAATAATTTCAAACCCTAAGGTCATTAACACATACCGTTCCGGTGCCCTCTTCCTCATGAAGAATTAGGTCTTGCAAACCATTGCGACAATTTTTTGCATATATTCGGAGATCTTCAACATTCATGTTGTCAATCTCCTCATCTGTACAATACAAAAAATTGGCACGTGCATTTTCACGTGCTCTTTGTCGATTTAAACAAACATCGACTCCACCCAATCCGCTATAAACATTGTCGATCATAACATCCCTTGCTTCTCAACTTATTTGAGAAGTCACATCCATCTCTGACTGCAGATTTTGGACCCGAAACGGTCGACTCACCAATGGCAGCTCAGGGCGAGGCAACTCCACTTCTCGCTTAGCGCCCTTACGGTCATATAATCGACCTTTCCCCGGGCCAAAAAATTCTGAAGGAAGGTCATTGTATTTGGGTTTCATACCCAAAAAAAATTATGCATAAAACATTTGTGCAAAATAAACAGGAACCTCATCGTTCCATGGGAGCCTTCCATAGGCCGCAAGGTGCCTATCATAAAAATAACGAGCTATGTCTGGGTGCTTGAAATACTGCACCTTCAACATTTTTCTTTTTGGCCCTTCCTTGTAATTAAACATTGACTTGGCCACTTCTTTTGTAAATTTTTGTTTTACGTCCTCCCATTTATCTAGACCCATTACTATTTCTTTTCTCTTTCTCATCATTTCTACAAATGTATCAGTCGTTGGCCCAAGATTTCTGTACACATTTACAATTTCGCCCAATGAATGTGTAACTATTTCAAGTCTTTGTTTACTCTCAGCAGGTAGAGACAAAGTCACGAGATCTCTTTGCAATTTTTCATGAAGTCTTTCACACCTTTGTAAGGTGCATTGCGCCATGTCGGTTTCCCATGGTATATTAGTAATCTCAGCCGGATAAGTTGTGCTGGGTTGACAACCTTCTTCTTGAATGTAGCGGGCTGCCCTGTGTCTATTTTGACTACTAGTTGGAACATTTTAGGCCTCTGCATCAATATATATGTAATTTCGTATATTAGAAAAAACACATGTAAAAAAAGTTGTACAAATTTAATGAAAAAATATTGAAATTCATGGCAACCTTGACGTTGTTGGTTAGCATCTTCCCCAACATGACCCTGCTGAGAACCAGACCCAAAATAACCCTACTGAGAACTAGACCCAAACTGACCCTGCTGAGAACCAGCAGCCGTTGATTGGCCTTCGGGGGAATAAATATCACCCCCTTCACGCAACCTGCTACCACTCATTGATGGCCCTCTAGGTCGATTTGAACCACCACCAACCTCTCGAGACGAGGGAGAAGCTTCATAAACAAATACGAATTTATAGTCAATTGAAAAATACATTCATGTGTACATATAAATACATATACATATTCATTGATTAAATTGCGTGAACCATACCACGACTGGTTGAACCATGGGCACACTCCATGGATGGAGTAGAAACCCTTCTCCTCTTACCTCCTAAAAATTAAAAAATGAAACTTATTAACAACTAATTTAACTCGCAATGTTAATAAAAAATCAATTCCATATGTACACACCTGTATGGAGATTTAAGATTATATTTAAATATTGTGAACATCCCTCGATCCTTGAACCTCCATATGGGATTCGGCTAATCTTCATCATTCATCCCCCATGATATATATATCTATTGGTCAACATTTACACAAAATAGATTTCAGAAAATCAATTTGTAATTTAGTGTACACAAATTATGTAGAACACAACTTTCAAAGCAATAAGTGATGTGTGAAACTCAATTTAATCGAAAAAGAAATTATAAAAATGATAAGTTCACCAAATTGTGCTTTACATGGTGTGAGCACACTTGGTATAAAATTTACCACTTATACACATTAGTTTATGGGAGAAATGACACATGTACATAGTTTACCTTAAAGTTGTTGTGTTTTATGGATATTAAAATGAAGAACTTCTATTTAGATCCATTCTAGAGATTGACTGTAGGGGCATTTACTAGATATGTCACCTTTCATAAAAGATGAGATCCAGAGGCTACCTGGCCCTTTACAGACTCTACCTATAGAACTTGTAGAAGTAAACACTAGAGGAATTAACAATATCAAAGAAAGTTTTCATGCTCGGACATGGGAATGTGTCTCTTTCCCTATGAAGAAAAATAGTTCAAGGTAGTTAATCTTCATAGAAATGTCATCAAGCAAGTCAATGTGATCATCCCAAACTTAATTTTCATGAAATTAGTCTTGGAATCCTCTACAACCTGGTGGATGGAGTTAAATGGGAACTAGGTCAAGGCCTTTACAAAATACATGCTAGTGAATAACACTTACTAGGTTATTCCAACAAATAAAGTGGGAGAAATTTTTTCTCCTCGAGGTTATCCAATTGGGTGTGTAATACCAACTTCACCCATTTCCTAACAGGTTTCTCTCTTAGGTTACAAAGTGTCTTCACCTTATTAGTTATATATTTTTAAATTTCCCGTGGATTCCTTGAATTTTTTCTCCTACCATCTCCCTCTCTCACTCCCCAAATTATTGTCATCAAACATGCCCAATTGAGGATCTGGAGCAATGTTTGCACCATAATTAGAACTTTCATTGCTGCTAATTGAAATTGGAGAGTCATGTATACTAGATTGCTTGCTTAAGTGGCTCTTACTTGGACAATATCCTGAGATGAGTTTGACATGATGGTCATATCAGGCTGGAAGCTACTTGGTGTAATTTTCCTTAAATGTTGAAAAAAAAAGAGCAAAAATTTCATTTTCGATCATTTTTTATTAAATCTTCTGCATACAGTAGATGTTATCACAATTGCAACACAAGCATGTTCCATGAGCATGAATTATGAATGTTGCAAGCCAAATTGCAAGGAAATTTGCATTCATTTTAGGCAAAAGAAGGCTATGACATTAAGGTCCATGCTAGACCATGATGAGAGGATATGATACCTTGAAGCGGCTACATCTGTTGGTGACGTCAGTATTTGTTTCTCTATTATTGTGTTTGTTAAACTTTTTTATCCCAGAGGAGGGTGTTATCCAATGTGAATTTGAAACCCCCCTCACATTTTTCAATGAAGGTTCTATCTGAATGTTAGGGAGCTACACAAATTATAGAAATTCAATATGATGTGCCAAAAACTTTACAGACATTCCAAAAACAGAAACCACCTATTATATTTCAATTAAATCTACATGGAACCAGGAAGCAATATGGTAAAATATAGAATTACGAATCCCTTCAATTAGTAAAAAAAAAGAAAAAAATATGAAGAAAGCACCCAGAGGACTAGTAATAACAATATAGTAGAGAAAAAGAATAGTATCTCAGCAGCTATAATTGCAAGTCATAAATTAATATCATATATTCCAATTTCAGCACTAGAAGCAAACTCAAAATAACATAAAAGCAAAGACAACATTATTTTACATGTTTAAGTAAACATTGTTAATGGAAATATGCAACATGGATGGGCATAATCATGCCTTTATCAATGAAATTTCATCAGACCATTGAAAAATTGTGTGCTAACAATATTTAAATAATTTAAAGGAAAAAATTGACCTATATTGTACAGTTTATGGGACAGAAATCAATATGTAGAAATATTCACTTGGTTTTTATAATTGGATAGAGGAATGACTTAAAATGACCTTTTATGTCTTCTCGTTTTAGAGCTCAAATTTTTAGGAAGGATTTAAGTATCCACATTTCAAGAATCACTAGAAGAGGTTGATAAAGAATATAGGAAGACAAAAAACTAACTAGTGGTGTAATAAATGGATTTCTTGGGAGGTAGATTGGCATATGAACTTTTGGTAGCTAGAACTTTTCCGAATAAGTGAATGTATTTGAAAACCGAACCTTTAGTTTATTTTGGTTTAGACAATGTCTATAATTTGAAAAGTGAATTCCCTCTTTCTTCCTCTTACATGTCCAATGATCAGAATCTGGATTGAGGGAAAAAAATTTCCAAAATAAAAATTTTGCATTTTAATTTTTGTACACATGAGTTTTTAAAAGCTAATTAACTCATAAATTTCTCACAAAATACACTTAAAGCTTGACACATAAACCCCTTCCCAATTAGCTAAATTTAGACGATCCTAAACACATTTTTATTTAACTGATGAGGGAGATAGCCCAACAAAACTAGTTTGTCCATATTCAAATCAAGTTGCTATCAAAGTACAATTTAGATCATTTTAGTCAAGGTTAGTTAGAATAATTATCTATTGGTTTATGTCTTCAATTTCCTCTCAAAATTAATGTGTACGTGCTTTTGAGAGACACAAAAGAGGAATAAGGTCCAAATTTTTTATGAAAATGTGCTATGAAAGTAAAGGGTTAAAGGCAAACATGTACAAGGCATAGTTGAGCCAAATGTTGTTGAGGAAGGGCCTAATTATTTGGGTCTTGTTTATGGAAAACATGATGGAGAATTCTCCAAAGCCAAGGAGGCACATGAAGCTATTCGAAGAAGGAATTTCATTTCTTGTTCATTACCTCAAGCTTGTGAAGTTTGTGTTCATGGTGAATGGAAAATTTTGACACCCACTTTGCAAGAAGATGTTAATAATCATGCAGCTAATGAGAATGTAAAAGAAGAGGATGCTGAAAGCTCTAGAGTCATTGAATTCATTTCTAGTATTCAGAGGAGAGCCACTACCTCATCAAATTCACCTCCTGAAGGGGGCGACAAAGGTGAATTTTCAAGGTATAAATTTTCCTTTAATCAAATTGCTTTTGATTATGATAAACATGGTAAATATTCCCATAAGATTTGGAAAAGAAATTGCATGTTCCTTTTGTGGTTTGAATAATCATAATATTTATAGATGTTGGAATAAGATATCCATGCACATGAAACTTTCTAAATAAATGAGGCAAAAAGTCAAAGGCCCATTGGACAAGGAAAATGATGTTGAAAATAAGATGCAATTGTTTTTCACTCATTGCCATAACAAAGGTTACCTTGTAGACAAGTGTTGGACTTTGTATCCAACAAGTCATCCACAACATTTGAAGAAGGTAGAAAGAGATATTGACAAGAATGGAAAAGAGGATTCCATAATCGATGAGGGTCAGGATGATTCACATGATGATGAAGTGCAGCTGAAATAAGTGCCATTGAAATGGTTTGGTAAGGGATGGTTAGATTTCTTATCCAATTAAGGCCTTGCATGTATTTTGATGTTTCATGAATTTCTTTTCAAATTCAAAGTATGGTGCATGTTGCATGAAGCAAGATGTTGAAAGTAGAGTTATGTTGACACACTTAAATGCAACAAATATGGAAATTTGTACATGAGCTATTATTTGACTTGAGAGTCAGTTTTTTGAAGAGGCATGTTTTGTCGACTTGTGTTTGGTTGATGGTTTTGTACACCAATATGTAAGAGTAAATCCAGAGATATTCAGATGATGTGATTTTTTTTTCTTTGAAGGAGAAAAATGATATGTCAACGAACTATGTTTCTTGCATGATGTGTTTTTCAGTTTAATGGTTTTATTTGTGACAAGACATCACAAGATTTTGGGAAGGTCCACTCTTGAGCGAGAGCCTCATGATTACAACCTAATCATGAGAATCAAATGGGAGTGCATCGTTATTTTGAAAACAAATAGGATTTTAAGCTACCTAGGACTCAAACCATTATTTTTAAATTTGAAATATCATGGTGTGTTGTTTCAATGCCTAAATCCACAACCCTAACATAAATTGTTTTATTCTTTTTTTTGCAGGATTTAGTTGGTTATATTAAAATTCAGTTGAATTTAAAATTCTTGGCTTAGTGGCATGAACCAAACATATTGTGTATTAAATGAGGAATTTCGCTCTCCCAATCAATTCTAAATCACCCATATCACCAAGAAAACATGTTTTAAAATAACATACTTTGGTATGGGAAAGACCTTAGGTCCTTTGACTGTGCACATGTGGTGTGAAAAATTGAAATTGACAATTTGCAAAAAAGTGAAATTATGAATGAAAACACGAAAACAAAAAACCAAAAAGTGGTAAATGATTTAAATAGACCTAATTAATTATTTACCAACATAAATTCTTCAACTTTTAGCAACTAAATGATAAGAAAAAAATAAATAAATTTGTAATTATGGTTCGAAAGTTACATAATCTTAGGAAGCATTTTAAATTAATTCTATCTCATAAAAAGTATCCCTCCTAACTTAACAAATACTATCTCTTCTCCTAAGGTTCACGACCTCCCTTCCTTAGCACACAAGACATAAATACAATTAATATTTCAATATGTTAATTCCTATCGAAGCAAATGAAAAGTTGTATATAGATGGTTTCAAATATTATAAGAAGGTTTTTGATATGGTTGAGAGAATGTGGAAAATAGAATCCATAAACAAATTATTTTTCAAAACGTATTACTTTCAAAGTATCAACAAGTAATGTACAAGGGTGTTCAATGAATTAACGTTATTTATTTAAATTCCATGATGTATATCTCACTCATAATTTTAACAAATTATTAAATAATGATCTAGATTGGATAATTATATTATTTGTCATATATTTTGATGCTTATAGAGTGAAAAAACTGAAAGAATCAACTTGTAGGATCATTTTAATGGTGGGTGGAGAATTGGGGTCTAAAACCTTTTGGAGTCATTTTCAGGTATTAAATGACATTTCTGGGGGTCAAACGATTATCCCTTGTGCCGCAATCTTGACCATTATTCTACACTTAAAGACATATCCAATGGTGCAAGAAAAAAATCAAATTAAGTTCATTCAAAATTTATGCCTTTAGTAATTTGACCTATCATGTAGACCACCATGGTACGAGATAAAGTCATTTTAGCCCCATTACTCATGCATAGCAAGCTAGCTACATGTGGAATTTTAACAAGACTCTAAAAGGTTTAAAATCACAAACCTCGTTAATGGTTGACGGAGTCAAATCTTACACCTAGTTGGCTATCACACTATGTTAAATACTTGGCCACTAGGAGGAATAAGAGTTCCATTTTGTGTTATTATATTTTGTTCCATAGTTGAAAATACAACTAGGAGTGTGAAGTTAGAGAGAGAAATGTATGAAGTTAAGTTTTTATAGCAACCTTACACGCCAAAAGTCTTAGCTAACTCTAGAGAGATTACCTCTTTCTTTGTACTTACATATTTTCCATACCAGAAAAGAGATAGTAGAGAATGTTTACATTTTAGTGTTGTTTTTCTCCCATAAGGATTTCCTAGGGAAAAAGGAGTCTAGAGCATCATTACTTTTTAGGGTTGCTTGTCTCCCATAAGGATTTCCTAGGAAAATAATTGTGTTGATTGTCTAGAGATATGTATGTGTGTGTTTCATTATGTTCTCTATTTCTTACATTGTGTTTCATTATGTTTTATATTTCCTACATTTCTGCCCTCCTATTTTTCTTTCCAATCAAGGTTTAAAAAGTAACATGAGAAGCAACATGAGACTTGGAACAATCATTTTCATTATCTATATGGAAGGCAAGAAGGATTATATCACCTTAAGCATAAGCTTATGTAGTTTGTCAATTTTTATCATATATTTTTTGGTAAGGGTAAATGTTTTTTTATCTATAGTAAGTCATGAACCCCGATTTTACCTTATGTAAAGCATGATTCTAGGATTACTACAATTTGTACTCGGTTTTTTATTGTGATGATGCCCTGTCTCAATCACTTGGCCATCCATCGATGGGTAGTTAAATCTTTATAACAATACTTATGTAATATTTATCTATTTGTATTATGTGAAATGTAAAAAATGGTATACTATTTTTCATAAAATTGTGTTGAGTTTATCATATATTTTGATGAAAGTTGATTATATGACACGTTTTCTTTAAAAGGATCTAACAATTTTGTTAAGGTATGAATTTGCAATTTTGTGTGGCTCTCTATCAACCTTCACTTCCTCATTCCTAGAAAAAATCTACTTGCTCATTCGTATACCCACTTTGTATTCAAATGCATGAGTTTTGAACTCTCGGTAACTATTTTTTTCCATGCAGGAAAATTATATGTCACATTTTATACTAACTCTAAATATTATTTTGAAGTTTGGATTACTGTTAAATTATTTTATATAATTTAACATTAGATGTAAGTTTAAATTGAAAGCTTCTTAGATGAAATATAGCTTAGATATCTGGCATTTGCAAATTATTATCTATTTATTGAACTAAAGGACATAATTATTACACATGTTTAATTTACATTATTGTTATCTGATGCTTCTTTGATTTATCTACTATAGCTTAATGTAATGCTAGATATATAATTTAAGTTGAAGGCCCATGAGATAAATATGAATTCTATGTGACATTTGTATTGAATCATCTATTTGTTGTGTTATATGAACATAATTGGTACGCATATCTAATTTTCATTACTAATATGTCATGCTTATTTAATTTATCTTTTATAGATGATCAGAGCATCCCTTTTTAATATATCCCTTTTGACTTCGGATATGTGGGAAATACTCATCCGCATATTTTTCTATCATAAAGCAGTGAGTAAAATTGTATTCCATTTGTGTCAATGTTAAGGTTAAGCACATGGATTAAAGTTTTATATAAGATACATTGCCACGGTGTACATTTATATCTAAAGAGTCCAAAATCTCATTCAAGACCATATGTTTTGTTGATGTAGGTTGATTGGTTATATTACATTGATTTTGCAGTTGTTGTTGTGGGCCTTACCATCTATTCGTTCTAGTAATTGCTGAAACTAATCTTTCACCTTTTTATTTTAAATAGAAATAATTTTTTAAAGACATTTTAATATGTAAAATTAAGGAAAACTCTTTTTTACCTATGTGAATATGATAATGTCTAACATGTGCTTTTTATTTCTGCAGTAATGACAAAGAGAACACAATTGTGGTTGAAAATGGTCTAAATGAAACCATACCATACACACAGCTCAATGAAGAGAGAGAGCCTAATATAGCAGGCATAATTGTAACTCCCTCGTGATTAGAAAATCAAGCTCTATCGCATTATGCTTCTCTCCTCCATCGTTATTTTTTTAAGCATTCATTCTTTGAAGAAATGTATTACAAGAATATTACAATGAAATTTTCATTTCAATTTTTTATATGCTACATTACGATTGTAAAATAATAAGCTACAACTCAAACTAAAAGGAAAAAGGTTTGTTTTTTTTTTTATATTTTTAAAATTTAACAATTATTTAAATAATTTTTTTCCTTTAGAAGTCATATATATATATATATTCAAAATTTGTACACTCACAGCTAAAGATATAGAATTAATCTTGTACTATAGGATTAATCCTGTACAAATTTTTTACACTAATTTATAATTTATAAATTAAATATGATAAGATATTTTGAAACCAGTATGATTTCAAAATTCCAAAGATTCACAATTTAAATATATGAAAACAACAAACGTTGGTGTATTTTGATAGTTAGATACATATTTTGATATCTTATTTTAAAGTTTATTCAAAATAATAATATGGGTGAATTATAAGCACAATTACTTACATTTATCTTAGTTAAAAAAACACTTTAACAATAAATAAAATGAATATAATATTATTTTTTCTTTCTTGATACTTTAAGAAGATAGATATAGACGATTTCTATGTGATTCAATCCAACTTTTGATATTAAAAGGTGCAGTATTGTAGTATTGACTACATCTACAATAGTTCCATGTGCAACTGAATGAACGTTCAAAGAAAGACTTTTAATAAAATACTTTGCTACAAAATGATAAAAAATGTGAGTGCAAAATTTAAAACATAAATCAAGATATCAAACACAATGATATTATGATGGAGAGAATATTTCTGCAGCCAAAATGAACATGAAAACCAAAAACTATAATAAAAAGCTTACAACATATCATTGCAAAATTTAAAAACATAAATAACCTAACACACAAGGATATCTCAAAACACCTGAATGCATATGTAGAACAAAACGTGTAATAGAATATTTTGCTACATACAACACTGCACATTTTTAAAACATAAACTAACTTAGCAGACAATAATTTTAAATTAGATAATTGTTTGTGCAGTTGAATTGATGTGCATAGAAAAACTGGGAATAGAAATCGTTGATGCATACAACACACAAATGAAAAATCTTAAAAGATAAATCAATCTTGCAAACAGAAGGGTATTTAACTAGACAAAAATTTCCATATAGATTCAATATATATACACAATAATTACAAAGCAACACTAGCATTGAGTTACATAGTCATGCATGGTTACAGATTTTCAAAATTATTACAATTGATAGGATAATACAGATTTCCAAAATTCTTACAACTGATAGGATGAAACTCTAAAAATATAGGAGTCATTCTTTGCAGAAAAAGAAAAAAAAAGAACAAAATGCTTTTACAGATAATCAAGATAACTAGTTGGTTCTAAATGCTTTGCAATGTTTTTTCAAATGCTTTTTCACATATGATTATTATTGGAAAATTCTGAATATAAAACTATTGGGTTGCTCAAAATAATTTACATGTCTGAAAATTCTGAATATAAAAATATTGGTTTGTTCAAAATACTTTACATGTAATTATTGTCGAAGAAAAATCTGAATATAAAACTATCATCACAAAAAAACAATTAAAAATCTTACAGAAAGTGTGGTGGAGAAAAATACCACAACAGACAGGAGGAATGGATTCGCGAAGTGTGGTGGAGAAAAATACCATACAGTGGAATACAGATGGTATCACGAGGAGAGGAATGGATTCAGAAAGTGTGGTGGAGAAAAATACCACAGCAGACACACCAGTCACTCTAGCCACTCTCATGTAGATAGAAAATTTCATAGGAATGTTGGATGGAGATAGAATCGTTGGCAATATATGTGCTCACCTAGTTACCCAGACTTGGAAACCTAGATAAGAAAACTACCAGAATACTAGCTAGAAAACCTCAAACCAACAGAAATAAACTATTGCAAAATTAATGCTGAGGAAGACACTGTGAACTTGTTGAGTCTGAGGAAACCATGGTTGTTGATGCAGAGAATTGGATGGAAAATGGGATGGTGTTTGAAATCCTTGGCCCGAAGAGAGCATTTTAATTTGTTGGCATGAAGGAAGTATTGATTTCATAGTTGTGAAAAAATTCAGAGAGTTGTAAAACAATTGAAAAATGAACAGACAGAAAATGGAATTTTCAATTAATCAAGGTTGTCGAAATATCCATGGCATGTGTGTCACGTCAACTCAAAAATTTCTAACAAGTAGACTAAGTCTATTGAAACATCCAACTCTGGAAAGGAATAAAATTACAGACATCCATGCATTAAAGAAAGTCCTACAAAGTTCAAGGTTAGAATGGGAAGCATAGTTGACAGTGATGGTGCACAGCTGGTCTAGGAATTCCTTTGGTGAAAGTATGGAAGAAAGCCTCAGAGCTTTCTACATGGTGAAGTGAGATCTATTAAGCCTTAAAGAAACTAAGGATACATACAATGGTTGATTACAGAAGAGCACTAGGCTAGAGGATGGGTGAGGGCAACGACAACGTAAGAAAATAGGTTAGGAGAGCAACAATAACAAAAAAAAAAGAATTATAATCAGTTCCATTATTAGATGTAAATGGGCATATTACAGAGAGAACATACCCGACGAAAGGAGAAATAACGCTGACGGGAGGAGAAATAGCGCGGATGGGAGGAGCAACAGCATAGACGGGAGGAGCGAAAACACGAGAAAAAACCAGCAACAATAGTGACAGAAATACGTGCAAATAATGAAACCGGTAAACAAACCGACTTTGCGGGCGATTTATTTATAGAAAATAGTTCGACCAAACTATTTTAAAAGTAAAAGTTCGGCCGAACTCAAAGTTCAGACGAACTTTTGTTGGAATTTCAGCCGAACTTTTGTTGCCAATTTTCCCATCTCCAGCAAAAATTCTGTTTGCCCGCGCCGTTAAGTTCACTAAAAAATTTATAAAAATGTTAAGTTCACCAAATTGCGCTTTACATGGTGGGAACACCCTTGGTATATAATTGAAAACATGGTGGGAGCACACTTGGTATATAATTGGAAAAAACACATGGTCATTAAAAAAGAAGCATGAAACTCCATTTAAACAAAAGTTCGTTGAATTCATCACATTTTAATTTTATAAAAAATTAAAGTTCTCCACTTGTTGTAAATGTGAAGTTCACCAAGTTGTGTTTTACATGGTGGGATCACACTTCATATATAATTGAAAAAGATACGTGGTCATTAAAAAAGACACATTATATAAGTATAAAACACACACATATCAGAGATATGCTACAATGTCCATCAATAAATTTTGAAGATGAGTGTCTCAACACTAATTCATCTTTGAGAGATGAATCTTGAATTTTTGAAGAAGAGCGTCTCAAAACTGCTTCATCTTTGAGAGATGAATCTTGAATTGGAATTGCCCCATATAATTATAATTCATCTATTAATTGATCTTTGATAGATGAATCCTGAATTGGAATTTCCCCATGCAATAGATCAAAAAACATCTTATTGACATTTGTACAATGTCTTATACTAAAAATTTGAAATTGGCTAACAATATTGTTTGTTTTTCCATGCAGTTGTTTTAGCCTCTCCTTCTTAACTTGATACATGTGTTTCATCTAGTTGCACACAAATTCAGAATTGGTGAAACTACAATTCCATTTGATCCATACTCCCTAATTGTTCCCAAGTCTTTTATAAATGCAATATAATATGCCTCATTGTTTGTTGTTCTTCCTGGTACATTCATTGTCCTTTGGAGGACCTTGCTAGTTACATTATTGCAAAGCGCATATGTAATCACTGCTTTCCCTAGGTTAGGATAGCAAGAAACATCTATGCATAATGTCCATTTTTCAACCATATTTAGTGGGTTTTTTTATCCCTAAAAAAAACAAATTCAATAAAATATATTAAATTAATATTTATTGCAAATGCATGGGAGAAATGACTCATATGCATGAGATAAATGACATTTTCATGGTTTATATTAAAGTTTGACTTAAATTTTATTGTATAATTCACATCTATAAATGAAATGCATTAAATATTGCATTTCCTACAGTTTAAGGGAGATTTATGACATATGTACATGGTTAGTGCATGGTTTGCCTTAAATTTTATGGCAGAAATCACATCTAGAAATGACATTCCTTAAGAAAAGATGAGATCCAGAGGCTAGCTGCCCCTTTACAGACTTCTTTAGAACTTGTATAAGTTAATACTCAACAAACAAACTAAAATCCTATGGAAGTTCAACTACTTTAGGTTCATTTTTTAGGCCTTAAAGTTTGCCTTGAATTAATGGGGGAAAGCCCTGAGTTTGGGGGATCCTATCCTATGGAATTTCAGCTACTTTAGGTTCAGTTTTTAGGCCTTAAATTTTTCCTTGAATTAATGGGAGAAAGCCTTGAGTTTGGGGGTCATATCCTACGAAAGTTCAGCTACTTTATGTTCACTTTTTAGGCCTTAAAGTTTGCCTTGAATTAATGGGAGAAAGCCTTGAGAAATGACAAATGATTTAAAGTTAATGGGAGAAATCCTTGAGAAATGACACATGTTTTAAAGTTTTCATAAGATTTACGGGATAAATGACACATGTATGGGAGAAATGACACATGTACACAGTTTTCCTTAAAGTGGTAGCGGTTTATGGACATCAAAATGAATAAATTCTATTTAGATCTGTTCTAGAGATTAACTGTAGGGGAATTTACTGGATATGTCACCTTTTAGAAAAAATGAGATCCATAGGCTACCTAGCCCTTTACAGACTCTACCTTTATAACTTGTAGAAGTTAACACTCAACAGACAGACTAAAATCCTATGGAAGTTCAAACAAACTAAAATCCTATGGAAGTTTAGCCACTTTAGGTTCAGCTTTTAGGCCTTAAATTTTTCCTTGAATTAATGGGAGAAAGCCTTGAGTTTGGGGGGTCCTATCCAATGGAAATTCAGCTAATTTAGGTTCAGTTTTTAACCCTTAAATTTTTCCTTGAATTAATGGGAGAAAGCCTTGAGAAATGACACATGCTTTAAAGTTCGCCTAAAATTTTATGGGAGAAATGACACATGTACATAGTTTTCCTTAAAATGGTATTGGTTTATGGGTATGAAAATGAAGAACATCTATTTAGATCTGTTCCAGAGAATGAATGTAGGGGAATTTACTAGATATGTCACCTTACAGAAAATATGAGATCCAGAGGCTACTTGGCCCTTTACAGACCCTACCTTTAGAACTTGTAGAATTTAACACTCAACAAATAGACTAAAATCCTATGGAAGTTCAAACAAAATAAAATCCTATGGAAGTTCAAACAAACTAGGCTCAGTTTTTAGGCCCTAAATTTTGCCTTGAATTAATGGGAGAAAGCCTTGAATTTGGGGCATCCTATCCTATGGAAGTTAAAATACTTTAGATTCAGTTTTTAGCCCTTAAATTTTTCCTTGAATTAATGGGATAAGGCCTTGAGAAATTACACATGCTTTAAAGTTAATGGTAGAAAGCCAGGGCACATGCTTTAAAGTTTTCCTAAGAGTTTATGGGATAAATGACACATGTATGGGAGAAATGACACATGTACATGGCTTTCCTTCAAGTGTTAGTGGTTATGGATATTAAAATGAAGAACTTATATTTAGATCTGGTAGTGGTTTATGGATATTAAAAAAAAGAACTTCTATTTAGATCTGTTCCACAAATTCACTGTAGGGGCATTTACTTGATATGTCACCTTTAAGAAAAGATGATATCCAGAGGCTACCTGGCTCTTTACAGATTCTGCCTTTAGAACTTGTAGAATTTAACACTCAATAGACAGACTAAAATCCTATGGAAGTTTAAACAATCTAAAATCCTATGGAAGTTTAGCCACTTTAGGTTCAGTTTTTAGGCCTTAAAGTTTTTCTTGAATTAATGGGAGAAAGCCTTGAGTTTGGGGGATCCTATCCTATGAAATTTCAACTACTTTAATTTTAGTTTTTAGGCCTTAACGTTTTCCTTGAATTAATGGGAGAAAGCCTCGAGAAATGACACATGCTTTAAAGTTAATGGGAAAAAGCCAATGACACATGATTTAATGTTTGCCTTAAGAGTTTATGAGTGAAATGACACATTTACACGATTTTTCTTAAAGTGGTTGTGGTTTATGGATATTAAAATGAAGAACTTATATTTAGATATGTTCCAGAGATTGATTGTAGGGGAATTTATTGGATATGTCACCTTTCAAAAAAGATGAGATCTAGAGGCTACCTGGCCCTTTACAGAATCTGCCTTTAGAACTTGTAGAAGTTAACACTCAACGGACATACTAAAATCCTATGGAAGTTCAAAATCCTATGGAAGTTCAGCCACTTTAAGTTTATTTTTTAGGCCTTGAAGTTTCCCTTGAATTTATGGGAGAAAGCCTTTATTTTGTGGGAGAAATGGTATGTCCATGGTTTGCCTTAAAGTTTATGGAAGAAATTAGATCTAGAAATGACATGCCTTACAATTTTCCTTGCCTAGGGTTTAAGATAGAAATGACATGTACATAGTTTGCCTTAAAGTTTGCCTTATATTATATGGGATAAATGACATTGCCTTATAGTTTATGGGAGAAATGAAATGTGCATGGTTTACAAAATTATTTTATGAACTTACTAAAACAACTAGTGGTAGTGGTTGATGAATTTATGTCAAAAGTCATACTTTTATGAGTTTGTGGGAGAAATGACATGTACAGGGTTTGCCTTAGAATTTATTTTTCCATTTATTTTGCCTTGAATTTTATGGGAGAAATCACATCTAGAAACCTTTACTTTGACATCTATAAATAGGCTAAGAACATTAAGAAAGAATCTTCAACTTACAAATTAGTTATATGTCCTTAATAAGAAGTATGATCTAGCACCTATCAATTTTTTTAATAATCTATAATAATGTCATTTTTGGCTTGTACTATCATTCATCCTTGTTATGTACAAGAATTTTACAACTTGAACATCAACCTACACTATCATCATATCACTATAGCCATGTCAATCTAAATTATTTATATCCATTACATCATAAAACACTATACCTTTAACATTTTACAAGATTAGAAGCATCATGGAAGGTGTTAATTTAGGTACATTAATAAAATACAGCCATGTCAATCTAGATTATTAAGATCCATTACATCATAAAACACTCCACTTTTAACATTTTAAAAGATTAAAAACATCATGGAAGGTGTAAATTTAGGTACATTAATAAAATACATCCATGTCAATCTAGATTATTGATATCCATTACATCATAACAAGCTCCACTTTTAAGATTTTACAAGATTAGAAGCATCATTGAAGTTGTAAATTTAGGTACATTAATAAAATAAAACCATGTCAATCTAGATTATTATTATCCATTAATTCATAAAACACTCTATGTCTGTTAGGTCCCTATATTACTAGTATAGTCCCTTATTGTTGTTAGTGTAACCCCCTTATTGTTATTATTGTACCCTTGTAACCCCCATATTGTTATTATTGTGCCCTTAAATTATTATTGTTAGGTCGGCTAGGAC
The DNA here is from genome assembly GCA_034641835.2 of Pinus albicaulis. Taxonomy (NCBI): domain Eukaryota; kingdom Viridiplantae; phylum Streptophyta; class Pinopsida; order Pinales; family Pinaceae; genus Pinus; species Pinus albicaulis. The sequence continues at coordinate 1,034,853,661 of CM076572.1, read as the reverse complement.
TACATTGTGGCCCCATGGACTCCTATATATAGAAAGGAGGTTTTTTAGTTTGTATCATCCAAGAATTGTTCATTCATGTAATGTATTGGAAGTTTCCCCCTCGAAGTGGCTTATTCCTAAGGTGTTGATATCTCTTTTCTTCTCTTTTTAGAGCTGGTTTCACAACATTTGGTATCAAAGCTTTGGATTCTAGGGTTTCGCTGCTCCAAACAGGTCATCGTGGAATTTTCTCTATAACATTTTTTCTATGAAGGTTCAAAAGCGAAAAGTTTTAAAGTGCGAAGCCAAAATCCTGAGTAACATCGTCGCAAAATTTCAGAGCTTGGTTCACAAAATTTGTAGAGATATGGTCCATTGAAGTTAGGGCTTTTTGGAGGCTCCTGAATTTCACTTAAAAATGTCATTGCGGAATTTTTGTTATAACTTTTTTTCTATGAAGGTTCAGAAGTTCAAATTTTTAGAGAGAAAATCCAAGATCCTAAGGAACATCGTCACAAAATTTCAAATCCTTTTTTGCAATATTTTCGGAGATATGATCTGTGGAAGTTAGGTCTTTTTCAGGCTCCCGAATTTCATATAAAAGAGGTGATCGTGGAAAAGTCTTCATAACTCTCTCTCTGAGAAACAGATTGGAATTCTGTAAAAAGTGACTAGAAGTACACGGACTGTAGTTCCCTGTCTATAAATTTTAGAGCCAAAGGAGCAAACAGTGACACGTGGCAAGTCGTACAAGTTCGCTCTACTAAACTAGTCCATAATTAGGTCATTGTGGGAGATTGGACATAACTTTGCCATGAAAAATCCAAATCAGGTCAGACCTGTAGCATTTGAAAGAAGAGTTAGAGGACTACTGCAGGGACAAATTTTAGATATTGAGGATCTACAAGTATAGAGATATTTCAATTTCAATATCAGGCTCCTCAAAAGCATGTAAGAGGTTTGTATTTTTGTTTTTTCCGAATTGCGTAAGTCTTGTTTGAAGAATCAAGTTGAAATGATTGTAAGGGCATATTGTAGAATAGATATCAGTATTGGATTCTCAAATGGAAGCTAAAAATAATTCAATACCCATTAAGCCTTTCGAAGGCCCTACTATGACTCATGAATACGAAGAATGGCAACATCACATATCAAAATTACAAGATCAAGTGCAACAAATTTCGCTCTCGCAGAGAGCAACAAAAAATGACATGGAAGTTTTGGAGAAAGGCGTGGAATCTAAAATGGATGGCTTGAAGAATGGCATGGAAGCTAAGATGGATGGCATGGAAGCTGGCATGGAGTCTAAGATGGATGACATGGAAGCTAAGATGGAAAACATGAAGAATTATCTAAAAAAAAACATGGAAGATTTTAAAAAGTTGATACAAGAAATGTTTCCTGATGGTGAAAAGATAGTAGAGGAAACTCATGATGAGAAAAAAATAAATGTTAATTGTGATTTCATAAACTCTAATGTTTGAGAGAAGAACCACCATATTCCAAAAATTAATATGAGGAAGTTTGATGGAAAGGATCCTGTAACACGGATACTATAGATGGAGCAATATTTTGATCCCAATAATGTGCAAAACAAACAAAAGGTATGCATTGTAACTTTACATTTAGAATAAAATACATTTGTATGGTATCGATGGATTTTATCCTTTAAAAAAATTGTCAGTTGGTCAATTTTTACGGAGGAAATGATAGCACATTATGAGGATACAAAGAGCAACACTTTCTTTACCCAATTGATAAATCTTAAACAAAAGTGTTCAGTGCGAGAGCACATTGAGGACCTCCAAAAATTGAATATAATGCTAACTGATATTCCAGAGGAACACAGGATTGATCTCTTCATAGGTACTTTAAAGGATAACATCCAACATGAAGTTCGTATTTTGGAACCTGATTCATTGGAGAAGGAATTCAGGTTGGCAAGAAAAATTAAATGTAAAATTATGGCGATAAGGAATCCTACCACTCACTTCTATAAATATGGAAGTGTTGCTACTGCTAGATTTCCACAACCTATAAGGCTGACACGACAACAATTGGAAGAAAAAAGAGCAAAAGGGCTTTACTACAGTTGTGATAGCAAATACACTAAAGGTCATAAGTGTGCTGAGAAGAAATTATTTTACATAGATTGTGAAGAGGAAGAAGAAAATGAACAAGAATCTTCAAAATAAGAGGATATACATTAGGAACCAGCCCTAGAAGAGGAGGAAATGAGTCTGACCATATTGTGTAATGCATTCGCAGGAATTACGACTCCTCCAACTCTCAAGATAAAATGACATATCAAGAGGAAAAAGGTAATAGTGTTGATTGATTCAAGTAGCACCCATAATTTTATTCATTGTAAGGTAGCCAAGGAATTGAATTGTTTCCTATACCCAACACCAGAATGTCAAGTGATGGTTTCAAATGGAGGAACTATAAATTGATCTAGAAAAAACCATAATATCAAGCTAACAATGGGGGAATTTGTATTGAATAGTCCAATGCTTTCCATTCCTATGGGAGGTACTGATGTTGTACTAGGAATACAATGGTTATAATCTTTGGGGATGGTATCTTTTAATTTTCAAGAATTTTTCTTGAAATTTTTTTCAGAAGGAAAGGAAGTCGAATTACAGGGTATTGTAGGGAAATCGGGAAAGATAATAAGCTCTAATTTCATGACAAAACTTCTAAAGAAATAACAATGAGGCGTAATTGCACAATTATGCTCACTAGAAGTTCCAACATCAAAATCATCTATTTTTGAAAATCTCCAAAAAGTATTGGACAATCATTCCAAGGTGTTTGAAACTCCCAAATGACTCCCACCTATTTGTGATCATAATCATGCTATTCATTTGATTCCAGGAAGTTTTCCTCCAAACATCAGGCGTTATAGATATCCTTAAGTCCAAAAGAGCGAAATTGAACGTATGATTGTAGAAATGTTAGAGGCGGGTATAATTCAACCTAGTCAAAGTTCTTTCTCTGCTCATGTGGTATTGGTACACAAGAAGGATGGATCATGGCACATGTGTCTCGATTATAGGATGAATTATTGGATTAATTACATGGAGAAATTTATTTTACCAAGTTGGATCTTTGTTCATGATATCATCAAATTAGAATGAAGACTGAAGATATTCCGAAAACAACACTTCGAACTCATGGGGGTCATTATGAATTTTTGGTCATGAATTTTGGCCTTACCAATGCACCTTCTACATTTCAAGGGTTGATGAATTCCATTTTCAAACCCTTCCTTAGAAAATTTGTGCTAGTATTTTTTGATGATATACTAATCTACAATAGGTCTTGGAAGGATCATGTTCAACATGTTCACAGGGTGCTCAAACTATTGCAGGAGAAACAATTATATGCAAAAACATCCAAATGTTTCTTCGGAGTACAAGAGGCAGAATATATGGGTCATATTCTATCTCACGAGGGTGTTAAGGTAGACCCTAAAAAAATTGAATCCATTAAGGAATGGAAAGTCCCCACAACCATAATGCAGTTGCAAGGATTTCTCGAGTTAACAGGGTATTATCACAAGTTTGTTAAGAATTATGGGAGAATAGCAGCAACTCTAACAACATTATTGAAGAAAGATGCATTTTCATGGACTCCTGGAGCAACTAATTCCTTTGAACATCTTAAAGAGGCAATGTGCCTAGCACCGGTCTTAGCTACATTAGACTTCACAAAAACCTTTATTGTGGAATGTGATGCCTCAAGAAATGGAATTGGTGTTGTTTTAATGCAATAAGGAAGACCCTTTGCTTTTGAAAGTCGTCCAATCAAAGGAAAGTATTTATAGAAACCTATTTATGAGAAGGAAATGTTAGCAATACTTCATGCAGTAAAGAAATGGTGAACTTACCTAATGGGAAGACACTTCAAGGTAAAAATTGATCATCATAGTCTTAAACACTTTTTGGAACAAATACTATCTTCAGAAGAGCAGAAAAAATGGGTCACAAAGATGTTGGGTTATGACTTTGAAATAATCTACAAAAAAGGGAAGCTAAATGTTGTTGGAGATGCACTCTCAAGAAAGAATGAAGAGGTGGAAGCATTTCTTTGTGTCATTTTTATTATCCAACCAGATTGGATAACCAAAGCAACAGATGAATGGAAAAAGGATGAAGAAGTGTGGACATGCATTCAAAATTTGCAGCAAGATCCTTGTAAATCTGATACATTTAGTTGGAAAAATGATTCCTTATGGTACAAAGATCACTTATATATTTGTAATAATTCCCAACTAAAACAAAAGATTCTTTTGGAATTGGACACTTCTCCTGTAGGAGGACACTCGGGATTTTTTTAAAATTACCACAGGGTGAAGAAATAATTTTTTTGGGATGGCCTTAAATCTGATATTCAAAAGTTTGTGGCGGAATGTTTGGTTTTCCAGTAGAATAAAGTTGAGACAATTAAGACCCCGAGTCTTCTACAACCTTTATCCATTCCAAGTCAACGTTGGGAGGAGATTTCAATGGATTTTATCACAGGTTTACCTATTTCCAAAGGAAAGAGTGTCAACATGTGGTAGTTGATAGACTTACCAATCATGCACACTTTTGTGCATTATCTCATCCATTTAAAGAAAGTACAGTTGCTACTACATTTATGGAAACAATTCAAAAGCTACATGGAAACCCAAGGGTTATTGTGAGCGACAGAGATCCCATTTTTACTAGAATTTTTTGGATGGAGTTATTTTCTTGTTTGGATACTCAATTAGCTCATAGCTCATCTTATCATCCTCAATCCGATGGTCAAACTAAGATAGTAAACAATTTTTTGGAAGGATATCTTCGTTGTTTTGTATCTGATAAACAAACACAATGGGTCAAGTGGTTACCTATCGCTGAATTGTGGTATAACACTTCCTTCCATACTGCAGCAAAAATGACCCCATTTATGGCATTTTATGGATATCATTCACCATCCCTCACATAATATTTAAGAGAAAATTTTAAGGTTCAAGCAGTGGAAGATCACATTGAGCATCAACAAGAAGTTCTCCAACTCTTAAAGGATAACCTGAATTTGGCAGAAAATCGAATGAAACAACAGGCAGATCAACATCACAGCGAGAGAAGTTTTGATGTAGGAGACTAGGTATTTTTACGGCTGCAACCATACAAACAAATTTCCCTCAAGCAAGCTAAGAAGGATAATAAATTATCGCCAAAGTACTATGGTCCTTACAAGGTGTTGCAAAAGATTGGTAATATGGCATACAAATTGGAGCTTCCTTCTTCTTCACGAGTGCATCCAGTTTTCCATGTTTCATGCTTAAAGAAGGTTATAGGTGAAAATCTTCCAGTTCAAAAAATATTGGCAGAAATTGATGAGGAAGCAAAAAATCATATTGGAACCTGAAGTGGTCACGGAAACAAGAACTCGATAGCTACGAAATCAATCAATTTCAGAGTATCTCATCAAGTGGAAGAACTTACCTACTAAAGATTCTAAATGGGAGGATGATAATTTTATACAGAAGCACCAAGAGCTACTCAAGCATTGAGGACAACACTTTTTTTGAAGGATACGGGCATGTTATGTCGCTATATTACTACTATAGTCCATTATTGTTGTTAGTGTAACCCCCTTATTGTTATTATTGTACCCCTGTAACCCCCATATTGTTATTATTGTGCCCTTAAATTATTATTGTTAGGTTGGCTAGGATTACATTGTGGCCCCATGGACTCCTATATATAGAAAGGAGGTTTTGTAATTTGTATCATCCAAGAATTGTTCATTCATGTAATGTATTGAAGGTTTCCCCCTCGAAGTGGATTATTTCTAAGGCGTTGATATCTCTTTTCTTCTCTTTTTAAAGCTGGTTTCAAAACATTGTCAATCTAGACACATAATATCCATTACTTGTTTGGTGTTGTTGTTTTATGTGATTACTCTATTTTTTACTAGTTTTAAGCACATTAGCTCTTGGTTAGGCTGATTCAAATTGATGCAAGAAGTTTAAGGTTCAACAGCTAGTTAAATTATATTTGAGGGTGTTCTAATTAATTAGAAACAATTTGGAGACAAAATCCCAAAAATAGATGGGAAAAAATAAGATTTAAAGAAATTTAGCCTAAATACCATCAACACCCACACATTTTGCACCAACAACAAATTGAAAATTTGAAAAATATTTTAAAAATGAGACAGATGACCTAAAAAAACAATTGAAATATATTTTAAAATTCAAACAGATGACCTAAAAAACAATTGAAAAATATTTTTTAAATGAGACAAATGACCTCAAAAACAATAGAATTCTTTGTTGAAGCAATCGAATTCCAAAAGGCATTTCTGAAATTTACAATCTGAGTTAAATTCAACCTACAATTTAAAGAGAATTTCAAAGTATTAAGCAACAATATTTTAGAATCAGATAAACAAAATAAAAATAAATAAATAAAAATTCCTATCAGTATTTCAGAATTCTAAAATCAAATTAAGTTCAACCTGCAACAAAGTTGGGCTCATTTGGTATGATCTTGGTTAGGAGGATTCAAAGAGTCTGGGTTATTCCTCTCGAGTCTGTGAATGTTTTGGGAGCAACTTATTAGTTATTGAATAGGTCATTCGTCTCAATTATTTTCTTGCAATTGGGTACACATTGTGTAAATGAATGCAAAGACCATCAAAACCCACACATTTTTCACCCACAGAAAATTGAAAATTTGAAAAATATTTTAAATAAGACAAATGACCTCAAAAAAAATTGAAATATATTTTTAAAATGAGACAGATGGCGTCAAAAAAAATTGAAAAATATTTTTAAAATGAAACAGATGACCTAAAAAATAATAGAATTCTTTGTTCAAGCAACCTATTCCCCCGCACATTTTGCACCCACAAAAAATTGAAAATTTGAAAAATATTTTAAATAAGACAGATGACCTGAAAAAAAATTGAAATATATTTTAAAAATGAGAAAGATGACCTAAAAAACAATTAAAAAGTAATTTTAAAATGAAATATATGACATCAAATACAATAGAATTATCTATTCAAGCAATCAAATTCCAAAAGGGATTTCTGAAGGGTAACAAACTATTTCGAATTCCAAAATATATCGACTAGGATGAAGGGTAACAGACTAGTATAAGCAAACAAGTAACACAAACATTACACTAATTAAAAAGTACTAGTCCGAGGCCAGACTAGTCCTTTCCTGAAACATGTATATAACCTTGTGGGTTGAGGGTACCTTATGGTATATTTTAATTCTAGAAAAAAATTGGAAAATTTGATAGGAGTTATTATACAAAATTTAAATAAACAAGATTATTTGTGTTTATGAAAGAAGCAGCTAACAGGAGAATATTTTTCTGCATTATTTAAAATATAAAGAAATAATGTACCACATATAGAGTCAATATTTAGAAGAAGAAGAAAAAAAAAATCATGACAGATAGTTCAAGAAACATAATATGTAAGGCAAGGTTAGTTCGACATCAAACAAATTCCAAGGCCAAATTAGTCCTTTCCTGACACATGTATATAATCTTGTGGCTCGAGGGTACCTGACGATATATTTAATTCTAGAAAAAAAATGGAACATTTGATAGGAGTTGTTATACAAAATTAAAATAAATAATATTATGTGTGTTTATGAAAGAAGCAACTAATAGGAGAATATTTTTCTGCATTATCTACAATATAAACAAATGTATCACATATAGAGTCAATATTGAAAAGAAGAAGAAACAAAAAAAATTCATGACAGATAGGTCAAGAAACTGACTGTGTAAGGCAAGGTTAGTTCAGTAAGGGACTTGCATAAATGAATCCATAAAAAAGAGATAGTCTAAGCTCCAACCCGAGTAACCCAATAAAGTGACATAAATTACTACAAAGTTAGGTGGACACACCCTCGACATACACATTGTAATAATGGATAATGACTATCTGCACTCAAAATAAAATTTGACTTTATCTTCTAAACAATGTCGAACTTCCTATAGAAAGCAAGAAGACCTTGCTTTTGGCCCATCATCCCTGTTATCTCTTTGCAACAAAATAGGAGGCCTCTGATATTTAGGTGGATTTCTGATATGTTGATTTTGAGCCCACCTTTTCAACCTAAGCCTATTCCAACAACAACGTAGGAAACACAAACACCAAATATGGGCCAAGGCTTTACCAACATTGCCAACATCAGTAGAGAAACTTGGATAGCTTGAGTTTCTCAATTTGAGTGGGTGCTATCCTCTGAAGGAATTTCCTGAAAGCATATCTAAGCTTTCTTATCTTCATTTTTTTAATCTTAATTATTGTGAATCCCTGGCTTGTTTGCTAGAGAAGGTAGGAGATCTTCAAAGTTTAAAGCATTTGAATTTTGATACATGTGATTATAGAGACACATCAGTGCTGATTCCATGGGGTATCTTTGGACTCACTTCATTGACCAAATTGTGTCTACCGATGGGGAGGTCTCGTTGTGCAATTACCATGGAAGATCTTAAAAATATTTCAAATCCGAGGGAACTAAGAATATCAGTAAAAACTCAGTCTATGAAAATTTGTGATTGTAGGTGGTTGAATAATATCAGAAAATTAGCATTACGATATCAGCATGATGCAAATGCTACGACAGATGATGCTCTCGGGGATGGAAAGGCAGATAACAATGTTGTAGTGGACGATGGAAAAGCATATAGTGATGTGATACAGGATGCAGATGAAGATGAGACAGAGGATATTCTCCTCCTCTCCAAAATATCAGTGAGTTGAAAAGCTTGTGGTTATTGGGGTATTGAGGGATAAGTTTGCCCAATTACATTGAAAAGTTTCCAAATTTGAAGGAGTTAAGCTTGTGGAGTTGGGTTGAACTAAGGGAGCTTCCTGCTTTTGAGATTGGTGGTGAGACTGCATCGACCAGTTTTCAAATGTTAAAGAAGTTGAGGATAGTGGATTGCTCCATTTCATGGACTCACTTCATTGACCAAAAAAAAAAAAAGCCCCAGATCGTTCCCATTGTGAGGCTTTATCTATATCTTAAAAAGACTGAAGAAGCAAGCTCTAAGCTCTTCCTGCAACTCTCAGTCATAACCATTTCGATAGCACACGCAACATCGCTACTCCACTGACCTTAGCACAAGACTCTTTCTCTATCGAGGGAAGATAGACACTATTAACCGAAGCACCATATTGCATACGGATCAAAAACTACCCAAAAGAGAGACTATGCCCCCACAAGATAATAATATAAGGTAGTCAGGTTATCCATATTTTGATATTTGTAAAGTAGTGAAGTTTCATGAAGTAATGAGCTTTCAATTATTTTTATTTAATTTGTGGGTCGAGGGAGCACCCGATTGGGTAGTACACGAGACTAAGAGGTAACTAAATTTATTATTAAATGATAGAATACACAGAATAAATTATAGAAGCACAAAACTCTGATGGAATTAAATCCTAAGCATATGACAATTCGGAGATGAAGGAACCTGGAAATTTGGAGATGTTGAAGTTGCAATGAGAAAAAGACATCGAGGCCACAATGAGAAGACAAGCAAAAAAATTACATGCAAAAAAAAAGCTAGAAAATTAAAATTAAAAAAAATTCACAACGAAAACAAAATAGAAAACCAACAATAAAAAAAAATTCACAACACAAACAACACAGAAAACGAACACCAACAAATTTCTCAACTGTGCCTGTGACCCTGCAACTGCAAGCAACTGTGAACCAAGAAACAACAAGTGCTTATGACCCAAGCAACTTTGACACAAGCAACAGAAAGAAACAACAACAAACAACTAAGCCCAAAACCCATCCATGTTTCTGAGCTGGTGTATTTATAAACTAAAGTTCAGCTGGATTATTTTAAAAGTTCGCCCGAACAAATAGTCCAAGCGAACTATTAGTTCGGCTAAACTTTGGTTGTTGGTTTTATGATCTCCAACTAAAAATATCTTTTCACACGCTGTCAATACGCCATCAACGTAAATGGCAGAATGAGTTTGGCTGAACTAATTTAAGTGTGGCCAAAATCTAAGATAGTTCAACCAAACTTTTATACATGTTCGGCCATACTGTTGGGAAAATGACTTTTCCACCCCCGATTCTCACAAAAGTGTAACCCACCTTCGTTTGTTTACCCATGCAATATAATATGATAGTCTTATTTAGAAAAAAAACAAGTGTACACACTTCAAATTTGAGTAAACCTATAAGAAGATAAGCCAGAAATACAATTAAAAAAAGTAGTTTTCTTCTTTTCCTTCCAAAAATCATAACTCGTATTTTATTATTTTTCCTTAGGAGGCCACTTTTAAGCTGAAATATCCTCTAATGTCTAAAATTTAAATTTATTTGCAGGTTTGCTGCTCAACTCAACAAGTAGTATTCGTGTTTTTGGGAAAAAAAATTGTTAACGGAGAAGATGAAATGTGCGAATTTTGAAATAGAAAATTTGAATGGGAATAGTAGCATTGAGATATGGGAGGTTAAGATGCAATATGTGCCCATACAACAAGGACTTTCAAAGGCATTCCTGGGCAGGGCAAAGAAAACCATGGACATAGATGATTAATACTAGGAGGAAATAGATACAAAATCCCTCAATGAGATTCATCTGTACTTGTAAGATTACATGTTGTTTAACATCATTGGAGAGAAGACAACAAGAAGCTTATGGAACAAGTTATAAAGCCTTTATATGAAGAAGTCATTGACTAACAAAATCTACTTGAAGAAATAATTATATAGTTTTTGGATGAAGGAAGGTACAAAGATCTTTTATCATTTGAATTATTTCAATACCCTTTTAGGTCAATTTTCTATTATAGATGTAAATATTGAAGGGGAAGAAAAATAAATTACACTATTTTGTTCTCTAGTTGAGTCTTTAGATGATTTTGTACCCTCGTTCACTTTTAGTTCTACTAGTGCAATTTATTTTGATGTTTTTGTGGGGCCTTTTTCATCTGAGGAAACTCGACATAAATCTAAACTTGAAACATTAACATTAGATTCAAGAAATAGTGTAAGGGGTCGATTAAAATAAAAAGATTAGAATTCAAGAGAAACATCAAGATCCAAACCATCATTTCTTTATTGTAATTTATTTATTTTTTCTATTCAATAAGTAATAAATTAATGGTTTACATTATATTTTATTTATTTGCTTCTTAATCTTATTAATGTGTTTATTTAATCACCATGCTTTTTTATTTGATTTCTCATTTCACTTATTATTGTTTAAACATATTTTTATTTTACCATAGCTATGTATTACATTAATATATTATTACAAAAATTATTTGTTAAAATTTTTATTTTTCAATTAAGTTTTTAACGCTCATTTTGATGGCTATTATAGTGATTTTGTTTTGGTAATTAAACTTTTTAGCTAATTTTTTTTCATAAAATTTTAAAAAATTAAGAAAAATTATCTCACTACTTATATAGTCAGAATTTAACTCAATTATAAACATGCCATTTATAAAAAAAATATCTACTTATTACTCCATTGTATTTAATATAATTGAAAACATGTCATTTATAAAAAAAAATCTACTTATTAATCCATTGTATTTAATATGGTTTAAAGGCATTTACACTTATCCAAACATATATATCAGATTTGCAAATTGCATGGAATAATTCAAGCTCATCAACTTATTAATGAGTGCAACTATACTATAGATGTACAATTCTATAGAGAGGTTGGATAACATACTAATGTGATGAAAATAATAATCAAAATAATTAGATATTTAAATATCATAGTATAAAAGTATTGAAAATAAGTTAATAGAATGAGAATATTTTTGTTTTTATCAATGTGTAGTTAATTCCCTTATGAAAGAAAATATGTAGACTATGTGTGGAGATTGGGTCAGCTAATTAATTTGGTAGAGGCATATGCTCCTTTCTAAATATTATTACTAGCAAAGGGCATAAACATGATATACTTATTAAAGATGGAGATTCTCGATTCATCATTAAATACTTATCGTTTAATCATATTTCCTACGATAACAAGAACTTAAGAAATGTAATGAAAGAATTAGAAACATTATCACAACTACCACATAATGTTTTCATATTCTCATATCCAACCACCAAGATACTCAGAGATTGGAAAATAAAGTGGTAACATTGAAATCAAATAATGAAACCGCATGGTGAATTAGTGATCCACGGAAAAAAAATATATATATATATTTTTCCTTTTAACTTGATCTTTAGAAGTACTTAAAAATATATTATTAAAATGGTATATATTTTTCAATATAGAAATCATATCAAGATGGAATTGAGACTATGGTTTATTTTCCATTAGACACTAATAATTACATGTCACCAGTGGCATTCCTCAGCCATGCATATAAGTGAGATAAAACTACCATGATTGATGGGTCATTTCATCACTCTTTCTGCTCTCCATATATACTATGTCACATTATAAGGAAAGGGCCTATTATCTATTCATGGTGGTGTTATATACTATGTCACATTACAATTAAAGGGCCTATTATCTATTCATGGTGGTGTTATATACTATGTCACATTACAATTAAAGGGCCTATTATCTATTCATGGTGGTGTTATGATGTAGGATATGTGGCATTAATGGTATGCTACTTTTCCGAACCAGTGTCCTCATTATTCAGGGTGGTAGAGTGAAGTAATGGTGTTAAGAAAGTTGAAGGTCGCAACACGAATTTGTGATCACCACATGTAGCCGTATGAGAACCACTGCAAAGATACAAAGGATTTAGAAAATTCAACCATTATGGATCATTTCAAGGATTTTGATCTATACTTTTTAATCTGCTCCCTTAATATTAAAACGTGTAGTTATACGGACAATGGTGTAGGTAGACACTAAAGCGTTCATTTATATGGACACAGATGTCTGTAAACATCACGCTTGCGACTTCCTTACAAGCCTCGACAATTCAACCAACCTCCGAGGGGGTGATGGTATTGATATCCATCATTCAGCTAATTATACAGTCAAGTGATAGTTTTTCAATGAAATCCTGAAATATCAAATATTAGCGGTGACACCATAATTGGTGTGTGAGATTGATCAGAGCCATTTGGCTCTGAAAATTATGAATATCGCTCGTTTTTACGTTTTAATGAAGCAATACCATCCACATCAGTAATGGATATTTACCAGGGTATATATTCATTAATATAGGACTGTATATGTCCATAATTAGATTATCTGTTTGCTTACAGATATCTATGGGTATATACAACCCAACTCATTAATAAGCTTATAGTGAGTTCATTAATAAGCCTATAACCTACATTTAACTATGGGTATATACAACTCTCTCTCATTATTCAGCTTATAGCCTATAGGCTGATTAATGGGCCTATAGCCTAATGAATTTTGGTTATTGCAATAATATGAAACAAAGGGACCGATCAAGTGAAGTTTCTTGTAATAGCCGTTATATGGCCATTGACATAGCGAGTTTCAAATTTGGGAGCCAAATCTTTCACCATCTACGAAGATACAGCTATTTCGATGTTTTGGAGACTGAATACTCCAGATGGAAAAGGAGAATAAATCCAAATTATCATATAGTAATGCCTCTATCAAATAATAAACACAATCTTTCCATTTAGTCCGAACTCTCCTTTTCCTGTAGAAAGGATAAAAAATTACTGATGTCTTGTTATAAAATATATCTCTGGTTATAAAAATACAGAGAAGAAATTATTACACAATAATTGCAGATCATCAAAATTTGACTACAGATATTTGCAAAAGCTAGAAATAAAAATAAATTAAGAAAAACAAGTAATACACGTAAGGAAGAACCAAAACTGATTGAGTAAACTGTCAAAGGAATGCTCAGTTTATATGTTCTTATGACTGAATTACTATTTTTTATGCTAAGTGCACTATCTGAAGCAGAAACGTTCCTAAAGAGTTGCTAAGTAGGCTGATCAAAGCTTTGGTAAGAAAAATATGAAAATCTACTAAAAATGGATAAACTTAAATTTTAAATGTGAAATATTCTTTCATAAGGACAGAAACAAATCAATAAAAATATACTTATTCAATAGACCATAATAATTTTTATATTTATTGAATATTGATTTTTAAAATATATAAAAACTTAGATTTTTTTTCTTGATTTGAACCAGAAGAAGTAACAATGGTAATATTAGCTTACATATTTACTTCCTAAAAGATTATAGAATAAAGATGAATTTATATTTTTTTGTGTATTTAACAATAAAATTATATAGAATTTATTGAAGAGTAAAATTATATAGAATTTATTTAAAAATAAAGATTAAATTTTTTTTTTTTAAAATGCATTTATTATATTGAGATTCAATTTCAGTTTTAAAAGATTGGCTACACACATATTAACCTTCATATATTTTAATTGAGTAATTTCTTTAAAATGCATTTAATATATTGAGATTCAATATCAGTTTTAAAATATTGGGTAGACATACTATACACTTTCCTATATTTTAATTGAGTAAAATAGTGAACTGATATTTGAACATTTTTATTAATATTTTCTAATTATAAAAATGAAATTAATTTGTATTTAATAAATTAATTTATGTAGAAATTTTTCTGTAAAAATCATGTCAAAAATATTTTTTTGATGCGTTTCGAATCAGCTAGTGTGGTTCATCATCATGACAAGATGATTTATCTTCAGTGACTGACAGAATTTGTTTATATGATTTTTTCATAAAATTTTATTTATATGATTTTTTTCATAAATTTTACTAAGTAGATAGTGTCTCTCGAGATTTGACACTAGTGCCAAAAAAACAATGTCGTTGGAATTAATGCTTACATCCTATATTTGAGATGTTGGTTTGTGCTGGTTGAGAAATTCTCTCAACCTCTCCTTCTACCTTAGGAAAAGTTATATCTGAGAAACTCTATATATTAGAGTAATATGAATGTAATGTGTGTGTGTCTTAATGCATACACCTCTTTGTGAAATATATGAGTGCATTTAGTCTTTTTTTTTATCATGGTATCAATGCTTCAGGCGGATTCTAAGAGATAGTAAAATATTTTTTTATATGCAAGTGAAATAGATTTTTTTGCCTCTTGTGTTTTGTGGTGTGTCCAATTAAGATACAAGAGGATGGAAGATAATAGAATATGAATTTTTCTGCGGGTGAAAGATCGAGAAAATTAATTTCTGTGGCATTGTATGGTTATTTTTTAGACCACATTTTGTGTGTAGGCTAGAGAAGCGTAGGCGCAAAATTATGATTGCAGGTAGCCAAAATGAAGCGGCCAAATCTGGTGTCGTTCAAGAATGTCTTTGACCAATTTATGCATTTGACGCTCTTCCATAGAAATGAGTGAAGTCTTGTGTCTTTTCACTGTCACAACAATTTAAAATCATTAGAAAGAAGATTTACAATAATTAAAAATCATAAAAATGTGACAGTCAAGTGTTCAACGAGGGAAGTGACGAAGAAATTCCCATATTACGTGTTGTTTGGCTTTTCTCATCACTTTCCTCTCCTCAAATTCTATCTTCTCCTATGTAAAAACAATCATAGTCACTTGGAAAATGGCTTCACAGCCTTCTGGTTGATCCTCGATATCCTTGAGCTAATTACAAATACTCTCCAGTTGAATTATTGTGGTTGGGGAAGTGAAGAATGAAGCGATATGTTCTGGGAAGGGACCGGCATGGAGTGAACAATGGAGTACCAGTTTCGAGAACGAGTGCACATTGGAATGACCATTGCAATGTGGGCATAGAGTGTGCTCATATTACTGGAGACAATTTTTGAATTATTGTTAATTTGGATTAGGATTATTTTGTTTGTAAAATAATTTGAACCCTTTAAACTCTTTTAGAATAGCTACATTTCACACTCAACATGGATGGTTGTCCAGATAGTATGGAAATTGCAGATCTAGGGAAGGATCCCTCATTCATGCAAGACGTGGAGAGGTCTTCTAATGAGGTTATGCGACAGTTTGGGACACTGTCCAGTAATTGACCTCGGGAGGTCCTTAATTCGGGAGTTCAGGAAACGAACTTGGGAATCCAACTTGTCGACTACACCTTTACGAGTGTTGTGAGGCAACTTGATGGAGCCTATATTGATAAGTTGTAAATGAGTTAAATAATGATTGTGTATTCAATAAATTCGTGTAATGTAAGCATTAAGAGGGGATGTTGGAATTAATTCTTACATCCTATATTTGAGATGTTGGTTTGTGATGGTTGAGAAATTGTCTCAACCTCTCCTTCTAACTTAGGAATAAGTTAGATTGGAGAAACTCTATATATTAGAGTAATATGAATGCAATGTGTGTGTGTGTGTGTGTTAACGCATACACCTCTATGTGAAATATATGAGTGCATTAAGTATATTTTTATCAAATGTATCCTTCTACCACTTGAGCTCAACTCCTTAGAAAATAATAAATATTGCTTATTGAGTTTGATAATATTAGATATTTTTTTTGTTAAAGATAAATTTATGTATGCACTTGGCACCACCCCACCTGAATAATAGGAAAAGGCCCCCATGCAAATGTCATAATACACTCTTAACCTTGAAACTCTCCAATCTTTTAAACCATGAAGGGAGACTAACTCATTATGGAGGGGGTATTCGAGCATATGAGGAGGTTGAGTTTGATTTCAAGCATGGCCTATTTATTTCAAATGATGGAGTTCACATTTTACCAAACACTAGAATTAATATACAATGAATATATAGCAGAAGAGGGCGCAAGGAATTCATGGGGAAGAGGGATAGAAATATTTGATAATTTCGTCACAGAGTAGACACACCTTTTTTTATGATCTCTATGTGAAGAAGGAAGGGGGTCTGTCAGAAATGGAAGTATTGTAATCTGAAATATCAACCTAATAGAGATGGGGAAGGCTACCACAATACCTATTTCGAACGTGAATAATGGAAGCACGGTGAGCTAATGGTCGATGAACACTGCAAACTTAGCCAAAATTTTTGTTTGAATATTTTGAAATTCCTTGCTATGGTTGTCTATGGTTTTCTCATTTTCTCATTCTTTCAAGGAATACTGTCCATCTTGGTTGGAAGTTGGTGGAAAATTGGTTATTGTACTTCTGATGTTTCTGTCTTACTGAGTTGAAAGGGGAGTACGGTGCATTTTTTGGAAAGGTTTTAGTCTATAGTTGAAGAAACCGAAAATATTTGATATGAAATTATGTGTTACTTAAGATCTATGGTTTATTGGGTGGATTTTAATGTGGCGAATTGGCGGAATACCCTTGATGTGTTCACTTTGTTTATCCACGGGAGAATTTGTGACCCATGATATCAACCGAAGAAATGGATTTCATAGGTCAATGTGGGTTGGATGAAGTTGATGGCCACATTTTCCATTAGTTGTGGGAGTTGGCAGGGGTTTTGGTTACACTATTCTAGTATGATGTTTGAGGGAATATTTGTGCAACTAGTGGCTAAAAATAATTGGAGTAAACAATGACCAAGAACTTGATATAATTGGGAGTATACAAAAATATTATATTTGAGTGTTCCCATTTGGATATGAGATACTAATGGAAAAAGAATGGGCAATATTCTGAGAAATATTGAGGAAATCACAAGTATAGGGGATTATGGGCAGAAGGGATCTTTTATATCTTATTATAATACATTGTCCAATACAATTGGGTGAGGATATTTTCATCATGTCGAGGGAGAGATTTTAGGAGAGGAGAGGCTATAATTATTGCAAGGAGAGAGCTTTTATAGGAAATTCAAGGTTACATAACAGAGTGGTAGGATTCACACCAAGGTGTACAGAACATATCCCTCTAGAAGTTCAAGAGAAATTGAGAATATTTGAAGGGGAATATTATGCTTGTAGAATTGAATGGATAAACCACATCCTAACAAGTATTGAACAACACCTCGACATTCTTCCAACAATTTCTACATCCTCTGTGTTCTTTGACTAGACCCATAACTATTTGACGTAACCAATTAATGATTTTCTCTTTGTAGCATTTTATGTGTATGGCGAGATGATCCAAGTTTCTAGCATATTTTTTTGTCTATCAATACTATTAGTTTTCAGTTATATTTGGTATCCTTTAAAAGGATATAATTTTGGATGTGGTTAAGTCCCCATGCGATAGACCGATTTGACTATTGAATACTACTAAACTAATTACATATTTTTTTAGTTAATAATTTTCACCTTACCTAAAAAAAAAATTCTTCATATTGGTCAGCAAAAACACAATAAGGAGGGAGGGATGGGGTAGACACCACTTGATCCAATAAATAGAAGATATATGACACACCTTATCGCCTTTCAATCTCACAATGGACACATTTTTTCAATATCATCATGAATCAAAGTTAATCATTGTATAAGAGGCCAAGGAAAATATTGTAATCATATCCTTTATATTGATATCTTGGATTAAAATTCTCTCACATAATTATGATGGTGTGTTTGTTCCTTGCAATGATGAACTCTAGGATTCCCATTTTCCCATATCTTTGCAACATATACATATGCTCCTCCTTCTCTTAGTTAGCCATTTTTTTGTGTAACTGAGAAAAACATTCCTTCATATACTTTGGATTGTTTCCTAGTTTCATACTTTTGTTGTGAGGAGAGGCTCAGAAACAACCCCATTAGTTACATTCTTATTCCCCTTTGAGTTTGGGTCTATGGGATTCTCTTCAACCATCTTTGTTCTTTCATCCATCCTCTTTTTCCCAATTTCTTCCATGACTAGGAAAATCGTGCATTTTAATAAGGGGAGGGGAGGTTTATGTGGGTTGGGTGGTTCATGAGCTTGGTTATGGGAAAAGACAACAAGTCATTGTTTAAATAAAAGACAATATTAGAAATACAATAGGAACTTAGGGAAGCTAACGATGATTTGATATAGGAGAGTGAATTTTTGACAGACTCATATTTATCTGACATTAGGCCTATATCCCAAAAATAACCACACTTGAAATGAGTTGAATAAATAAATAAACAAAATATATTTATATTGGAACATGAAGTAATTGTTAACGAACAACTAGTTCTGGATAGAATTGATATCATCCTTGCATTAGGACCAACCTCAAGAGTGGAAGGAATGCTTCATCAAGCTATAAGAATTTCAATAGAGGTGGAGCTCTTAGAATATGGTATTCTACATGTCATCTAACCCCATGGATGCTGACGTTTTTATATTTTTGTTTATTTTATGGCATAAATCATTGTAGACATCAAGGACTTCATAGTAGGCCATAGTTATAACTTTCCTATAAACATTTTTGTTTTTAGACAAATTAAATATAAGTTTTACAAAAACAAAAAAGCGAATAAAATAGGATTGGTCTAATCAAATAATAACACATAAAAATATAAAACCAAACACATGAAAAAAAAATTATATAAAACTAATAATAACTAAATTTAATAAATAATAATTTATTTAGCCGAGAGGCTCATTCTACAACCCTGTATGAGAGGGGTGTGTAATTTTGTTTGTCCATCAATTACCCTTTAAAGAAAAAGTTAATAATTATATTCTAAATAGGAAAAAAATGTTGGCTACAATAAAAAAAATTGAATATGTTGTAAAGTAATTAGAAGTAAAAAAATGTGAGTGAGATGTTTAAATATTATAATTTGGTTATTGACAAAATACTTTAATACTAATTAATATTGAAATATTCTTAAAAACATGTTAGTAATAAAAAAACCATTTTAAATTTCTTATAAAATGTCTAGATGTACATGTTATGTAAAATATTTTAATATCAATTGCTTATAAATTATATATCATTTAAAAAAAATTATGTATATATCATGAAAAAATAAGTGTTATGTTAAAACATTTATTTGATCCAATATACACTCTATTTAGCACTTAAAAATACAATTTAAACAATGAAAAATAACACATTGTATTTTACAGTTTAAAGAAATTTATATGTAAAAAGAGTTGATGACTCTCAACTCATATTAAATATGCACGTAAATGAATCTATACTAACTTTATTTTAATTAATAACACCAAATCAACTAATCCCTCAAACTATTTAAATAGCAACAATATACCTATCTTTCTTTATTTTTTGAAATAAATAAACATGGTGTAAAGGTAAAGAGATCTACATGCTACCTCACATTACAACAAATGATTTAATTAATAACCTCTTTGTTGCTTGAAGTCTCTACAAATTGATAAGGAGGTGAATGTGAATAATATAATTTATAAAGTTGGGTTGTTTCCTTTTAATTATTTAAAATTTGATTCTATTTATTAAAGAATAATTAAGTAGGTATGTAATTTAGAAGAGATGTAATTTTTGTATTATAATAATAAAAAATAGGGCTTTAGTAATTGTTTCTTTTATAACAACTCTACTTATCCATTTTTTTTTTCTATTTACAATAATACACTCTCTCTTTTTTTTGTCCTTTAATTATTTTATGTCATTGTATAGTCTCTTATAGAAATTCATTGGAGGATTTTCTTTCAGTCTTTCGAAATTTTACTATGCCATATCTAAATTCATACCTATGCATATTTTCGTAGGTATGCATTCCTTTAATTTATTAAGGAATACTTTTAGTCTACCTGACATACTTAATCCCATATATATACATTAATATATATATTTCATAGTTTCCTCTATTATTAAAATACTTATACTTCTCTACATACACTGACATCGGATTTGTCCTTCTTAACTCTAATTAACATTAAATTCTCCCACATATATATGTATCACTATATAGGAAATTTATATATGATTCATAGCATATGTTTTGACGATATATTCTACCGTATGCACCAATATCGTTTTAGATCAAATTTTGTGAGAATATTTCGAACTTGGAACATATATGTAATAACTCCTTTGAGAGTTTAATTACATTTCTAATTAAGCTCTTTTTTATATTCTTTCACATAGAGTTTGGTCTTACTAGAACTTGAATTCATTCGCTCAACTATGTTCGACTTAACCTTTGTAATTATGTTTAATTCAAAACCGATATTGAATGGTTACGTACAATAATAAGGTTTCTCCCATTTCTCCCAACATTTTATTAATTTTTTATTACTCATATTGTTATCCTTATCTGCTATGTGAATGGTATTTAACACCAGACACAACATGAATATTTAAGTCAAGCTTACCATATGAGAGTAAATAATTCATGATTCAGATCATATGATTGATTTGATCATATCATATTTTATATATTTTTTACACATATACTTTCTTCCTACACTTAAATGACAACCGACTTTATCGTAATCACATTTACTAGTAATACCTCTGACCTGGTGGTTTCACATAGGCATATTATCTTTGTTAGCCTGCTATATGGTCAATTTGATTTGTGATTAACAGTGAAGATTTCATCTGTATTCCCTCCAACTCGGTGACTATGGTTAGGGTTTCCTTTTCATTCCGCCATTTTCATTTGGAAATTTTCTTTCTGGGGTTTCACTCTACTTGCAAGTTGTTTCTTTGGAGCCGAGACTAGGGGTTTACCACATACCTCTGAACTCTGCCATGGTACATCCTTCATTATCAACGTAGGTGGGATGATATTAATGGTTCCGTTACTCTGAGAATCTTTTGACATTTTTGTGGTTTCTAGAATTCATTTGTACACTTTTCTGTTAATTTATTTAACGTTTGATACTATGAATTTGGAGTTAATAATTTTTTTGATTCATTTTATACACAGGGTTCGTTACTTTGTAATTTTTTTTCAAACTATCCAACTCAGCCACGCACAAGAAATGTTACATATTTTACATGAAGGTAATATTTTCCCTCACTTAACAGAAATGTTTATTGTTAGCTCTACGTTTTAGTCTGTAGCTATTCTTTCCAATGATAGTGTTAAATTTATATGAGAAGTCATGGTGGGTATTTCAGAATTTTGCATTTTCCATGGTAGAAATTATTACACATTTTATGGAGAAATACTCTATTTAAATCACTATATGATTTCTCCCAACCTAATTACCTCGAAGTTGGAATTTCATTGCATTCTAGGTTTCACAATTTGACAAATTCAAATGGCTCCCATCGCTACTTCGATTTCCAAATTAAACATTGAAGCTCGATTTTTATTAGTTTAACTCAATCGTAGTTTACCTTTTGAGAACTTGAGTATTTAGCTTTCGTTCTCTGTATAACATATTCATAAAATTTCATTTATAATTTTGTTAATTCGAGTTCCATCCTTGGATAGAATTGTAGTCAAATTATTTCAATCATTTGGTTTGACTTTCCTCTGCGTTTCCTAACTCAACTTTCCGATTCTTTTCAATATCAGAGCACATGGGTTTTGAATCTTTTTACTTGTTATTTTTCATAACCCTCTCAAATATGAGATGGATTCTTCAATTTAATATTTTGTTCAAGCTTCTACATAGATACTATATTATAATTCGATTTCCTCTCAGAAATATGATTTATAATGTGTGCAACAATTGAACTTCACTATATGAATTTTCGTTGACATCGAATTTGTTAATAACTATTTCCTTTCGTTTCATTAAACTGAACAGTGATTATTCTTAAAGGAATTTGAATTCAATTTCAGTATTCAATTTAATGTAAATTGCCATATCATTTATTTTTCTATACTCTTCATCTTTTTCCATAGTCGGTTTGACAACTAAAGGCGCTTGGAAGTTTCGTAATGGCTGAGATATGTCTAAATAATTACACATTTAAGTTCACTTTCTCTGTATTTATTCACTCCATCTTAAGTTTTATCATTTTATTATTTGTATAAAAACTCCAGTACACCATTAAAGCTTAAAGGTATTGTCATAATTTCCATTCTAAAATGAAAACTTATTTGGTAGCTTTTATCTACATCACATGATCTTCTTTTGTACAAGAAAACCCCTCTTTTCCAGATTGGTTCATATTCATAACTTTCAGTAGATACTGTGTATCTGATTTCAGCCTCATCTTAGGTAATTAAATTTCATTTATTCCATTCCATAATTAATAATTCAATTTTGTACTTAGAGTTTAGAATTCACTTTTCCCACCTGTCAATTTCCTGAATTGATTGTGTTACTCTGTTCTATACAAAAGGACCTTACTTATTCATACTTTGTTTAACTAGGTAAAGTTGGGTTATCCATTACTATCACAATAGTTACTGTTCATACTTGTATTTATTCTGTATCTAACCCACATATCTATGTGAAATTTATGCATGTACTTAACTTCACAACTCCTACAACAGTTAATTAATATTCATCTAAAGGCTTGACTACCTGTTTCCTTTAACTACAGGTGGGTCATCATCCTACACAGATCTCAGCCTTATAGAAATGACGAATGTTATCATTTTAACTATTCATTTTAAATGTAATTAAAGTTAATAGAAGATGACTTACCATCATGTACATGGGACTATTGTACAATTATTATATTTCACTCTCGATATATCATTTGATTCCCTCTATGAGAGGAGTTTTACATCTCTTAGACAATTATGTAATTTCCCTTTGATTTACATAGAGCCTATATATGTCTCATTGTTTCATGGTTCTCTTTTCAACGTAAATAGTACCTCTTTATGTATATTGTTTTCCTAGTTATCTTTCCAACACATGTTGAAAATAGTTGTATCTGTTTTTCCTACTTTAGGAATCTGTACAATTTGAGTATAAATTAATTTAATTGGACATAATAGTACTTTCTTCCACTATATACATCTCCACTTCTTCTTTTTTTACAGAATAAAATAGGTATTTCTATTGTTTTTTTTTTTTTATTAACATCTTTAGAATATTGTGTAATCCTAAGGATGTATTTTGTATCTCTAATACATTAAATAATATAAACCTCACAACATATTTAAACCCTTCCAATTGGGTTTAGAGATTTTTTTTTTTAGTTTTTTTATTAAACTATTCTGTGTAACTATATAAAGAATTTAACTATATTTTCTATAGTTATTTTTTTGTTAAATACATTAGACACTTTATTTCCCAAAGAATTAATAATTTGTCACACAGATTTATGATTCAGGATACACAATTTTCATCTTAATTTCATAACTACGTATATTAAATCTTACTCAATCATCATTATAATAACATAATAATAAGACAGAACTGTGCATACTAATTATGGTAAAGACTATTTTCCACTCCATGTTGAGCTTAACCCACAACTCCCCTCCAGGAGAGACCAATTCCTCCAAAGTGGAGACAACCTCTTATCTACCAAGGAATGTCTTATTTAAGATTTATTTTCCTCAGCATGTTTCCATAACTACGCCCAATTAAATTAGGATACTTCTTTCCTTTAGCCTAGTCTTTACTTTTGTTTTTTCCACAAAAACTCTTTAAAACTAGTTTTTTCCTCTCTCTAATTTTATTTCACCTCTTCTTAGTAAAATTTCCACTTTAGTGAGGTATCTTTTAGATTTTGATCACCAATCTAATATATTTATTTTATTTTATTTTCTCCAAGGATTTTGGGATATTCTGGGAAAGTCTTTGGATTTAATTCCATCCTCATGGATGTGAAATCCTCGTCTTCAATTTACTCTAGTCTTTGAACAATACTTAAATTTCCACATTTATTAAATTAAAAAAATAATAATATGTCCACATATAGATTTCCTTTAGTTCCACTTCACCTTTAGGATTTGTAACTTTCTAAATAAAAACAGTAAAATAGGGATATTACATCTTTTAAGTGAAATGATTGTTTTAATAACACTTTGATATGATAATAAATATTGTTATTATAAATAAAATATTTTCGAGTTTATTATTATTATTATTATTATTATTATTATTATATATATAAGATTAATATTTATAATATTTTGATATAATAATAAATATTGTTGTTATAAACTATGATTTTTTGGTAATGTATATTTTCTATTTTTTAAATTTAGAGATATATATCTAAAATATATAAAGTGTTCTAGTTTACCATTGAGGAAACTAGACCAAATATAAATCTTTACTTTGAACAATATCCAAGAAAAAAACGTCATTACAAATATCCAAAAACCATATAGACCATTTTGATGTATTTGGCCTCTAAGGCTATCCTTTTGTTGAAAACAACAAAACATAAAGCAAACATTTAAAAGAGCGGATAGAAATAATTCCATTTATAGGATTTATCAAATTCATATGCGTCCACTAAAATTGGATTGTGATTGTATCCTAGAGATAATCCAGGATCAAGAGGAATTCCCAAGTGAACTTTACTTTTCCTAATTCCAGGATCCATGGAGCACATGTGCAACTACATTACATCTACATAAAAATAATCTCGTATTTGGCTTTAGTTTTGTTTAATAGCATTCATCCCATCAATATCTTCATATTCTAGGATATGTCAATGGTGAACATATATTTCTCGTAGAAACCTATGGTGTGCCTCATGTCTGAGACCTAGTTATCTACTTCAATCAAAACCTTCAAATATGTATGAAAACGATGCTCATTAATATTTTTCCTTTCTTCGTCAACAATCTCCTCTTGTACCATCTATGGTGTGTGTTCCCTATATCTAGTCTCTTAGATTCTCACTTATTCCCATGCTCAAGATATTTCTCCTGATTTTAATAAGATACAATTCCACATTAGACCGAAGTACATTAACAAGATGTGTTGTCTAAAACTAGAAAATCTATTGCTTGACATAAAAGAGAAATATGCACAAAGTTGTGTGGGACAATGCATGGGTGATAGGTGTGCGAGGCATGAGAGGGGGGATCTGAGTGAAGTGGAATGAGTAGGAGGCTGAAGCCACATGGGATGGAGGGGGTAGAGATCTATATAACATCTTAATAAAATTGTGCTTGAGGGATTGCAAAATTGCAAGTGTTTAAATTGATTTTTTGAGAGATTTTATGTTAATTTTTAAACAAATAAATCATGTAATTAAACTATTAAATACACAGAAAAAACATAAAAAGGCACCATAATAATAACCACAACATAGAAGATGATGAAGGAGTTCGCCCCTCCTATGCTACGTCTCCTTGGTTCAACTTCCAATGGCGTGAGCCTCTTTCATTATGCTAAAAATAGTGATTACATACATTTACAGTGCTCAAATTGATTCAAAACATGTTCCATCAGCTTCACAATACCAAAAAATGATTTTCTAGCCTATTTCTGATCAGAAATTTGTCAAAAAATGGAGCCTCCCTAGTTTTCCTATTAACTGCTCCACAAATTCCCCAAATCCATACCAGTTCTACAAATTTGGCCCATTGTGACCATTTCAAATAATTCTGGGTGAAATTGTGGCAACATTAATTTTCCCAATGACACCTTGAGTCCAAAAAATTCAACATATCATATTGGTGCATTAATTTTCTTTAATACAAAATATGTTAGGCAGTTAGATAGCTGCTAGTGGTTAGGCTCCAGTGAAGGCACACGTAGCGGTTTGAGCCGAAAATCTAGACTAAGGCTTCCCATCAGTGGTCACAACAAATGGTCAGGCGAATTTTCACAAGGCGTCGTTTATGTGGTGGCTAGTCGAAGTGGCAGGTTGGGCAACGACTATGGTCTCTCCTGCATCAGTGTGGTAGAGGTCACATTTGTGTGGTTACGGTAAGGATTTTACTAGCAGTTTAAACGTCTGCTGCACCCTTGGTTTTCACCGTGAGGTCATGTGCTATGTAGTAGGGGGGGCTCGTGGCTAAGCCCTGGCCCCAAACCCCCCAAACTCTGCTATAGTGAACTTTAACATAAACTTTCAGATCGATATATAATAAGTAATATCGTTCTTATTTTTAATGTATGGTGGTTTTTGGGGTGAGGTCTTGTGTTCGACACACGTCCGGTGAGGTTTTTCCTCAAAAAAAGTTTGGTGGCCCTCATGCTACCAGGTGGTAGCCTCTGGTCAGACCACATGGCAGCATGTGGTTGGCCACCTTCCCAAACCATAGCGAATAAAAAATTGGCTAGTGGCGAGCAATGATTAGCCCACTGTACAATCACCCTTTGACTAGTCAAACAGGTCTAGTTAGCTGTACAGACTATTGAATGGGAAACCTGCATTTTTTTGGCCAAAATTTACCTGTTTGGAAAAGTGAGCATAATACATTTCTGGGAGCATACGGTGTAGGTTTTCCGCAAAATAATTTTCTCTGAATTCATAACGATGAGATATACATGGTCATTTAGGTTCCACACCATTCCAACAACTTTCATTTTTTAGCATAATTTTGAGCATCTGATCACTCCTCCCCACTGGAATCTTTTGGACCCCAAAATATTAGTTTCATTTATTCAACAGATGATGGTAGAGTTCCTTCACCTTTCCAATTGGGATCCATTTTTAATTTCTTGAATTTGTTCCTTTGAGCCCCATACGAAGGTACACCACATTGCATCATTTCGAAGACCTTGTTCTTCTGTCAAGAATGGTCTCTTGGTGTAGTTATTTAAGGTATATAGGAGAAAAATCCTCAATGAAAGGAGTCAAAACATTTTCTCCTTGATCTTCAATCAAAGTCAGCTCATTCAACCTTAAATTCTCAACATTAACAACAACATAAATTTCCATATATGAAGGAAAATCCAACCTGAAGGAATTCTCACACATATTTTCAAAAATCCTGAATGGACCATATCGAATTGGTTTCAGTCTTTTACCTTCTCCTTGAAGCCTTTATTTTTTAATGTGAAGCCAAACTTCATCACCGACTTGGAATTTGTTATCTACATGATGCTTATCGTTCCATATTTTGTACTTGACTTGGCTCTTTTCCAGCTATTCTTGGACTACTGATGCACCAATTGGTTTGTTCAATGAACCTTTTAGCTTTTCTATGTCACTATGACCATCAACAACAAAATCCTTTCCAAAAACCAAGTCGAAACGAGATTTAGGAAAGTATATCACACATGCCTAATATGGCGATGTTTGACTTGAAGAGTGCTTCGCTCGCTTGTAAGCATGTTGAATTAAGTACAAGTTATTGAAGAGGTTTCCAGATTTTCCACATTATTAGATAACATTTGTCGATGTTTCGAATCCCAACAAGGATCCATCTTTAGGACAGGAATGAATGAAGGAATGAAAGAAGGAATCAGGTCAAATTAATAGAGAAAGGAAAATTTTTAAAAAAGAGCTGACTATCATTTAATTTCTAAGAATTTATTAATTTATTAATTATTATTTAATTTTTGATTAAATTTTTTAATTAATATGCTTATATTAATTAATTTTCTATTTATTAAAATTAATTACTAATATTGAGTTTATTTAGGATTAATAATAATTAATAATATCTATTCATAATAGTTATTAATAATATCTATTAATATAATAATTATTATTAATAATAATAATATTTATTTACTAGGAATTTAATAATTTTTATTAATAATAATAATTTTATTAAATTTTAGAACTAATTTCATATGCTATTATTAATTTTAGAATTAATTAATTAATTACTATATTGAGTTTATTTATTAATTTATTAATTATTATTTAATTTTTGATTAAATTTTCTAATTAATATGCTTATATTTATAGTGCAAGCTTCCATCCCACAACATAGGTTGGTTGTTGCAATAAGAATGAAGAAGATGTATCACCATTGTTTTCACCACCTTTGTTTGACCATCTATTTGCGGATTAAATGTTGTACTCTTTTCCAATTTGGTGTCCATGAATCCCTGTAAGCTTGAGGAAAAGTTCCCAACAAAGTAGGAATCTCGATCACTAAAAGTGGATGTGGGAAATCCATAATGCACCCATACATTCTGAAAGAATAATTGAGTAGTTTTTTCAGCTGTAATTTTCTTTTTACATGGCATCAAAATACACATTTCTCTGAACCTATCCATAACTATGACACGATAATCATGAATCCTCTTTGACATACGAATACCTCCAAAAAAATCCATAGAGACACTCTCCCATAGATGAGAAGGTACCTGAAGTGGAGTGTACAATCCTAAATTTATATTGCTACGCTTACTAACAACACATAATGAACAACCTCTAACAAAAAATGACACACTTTCAAGCATACGAGGCCAACGAGAATACCTTTAAAGATCTGCTACCGTCTTACTTACACCGAAATGACCAGCAATAAGAGAAGCATGTGCCTCTCTTAGGATGTTGACTCTATCTCCCTGTGGAATAGAAAGCTTACCAAGATGGTAAAACAAGTTATCATGCATGTGATAATCCAATTCCTCTACTTGGTTCCCTTTACTTAAATTTTTATATACATCTTGAAAATCACTATCTAAAGAATATTGTTCAACGTAGCTCTCGTGAAAAAAAGAACTATGCTTAAGAATAGTAGCAACACTAAAAATAGGCCTAGAAAGCATCTCAACAGCTTTATTGTAGATACATTTCTTATAACTCATCACCAAGTGGAATTGTTGAAGAAAACCCATCCATTGGAAGTGCCTTGACTGTTGCAAATTTGTTTGCGATTGCAAGTATTGCAATGGTTGATGATTATTTTGAATGATTTTTTCCTTACCCATCAAGTAGTGTTTCAACTTGTTCACACTTTGCACGAATTCATAAAACTCCTTATCTTATGTAGGATAATTAATCACTACACCATTATAATATTTCGAATGAAAATAGATAGCCTTACCATGTTGCATGAGTATCGCACCCATGGCATAATCACTAGCATTAGTATGAATCTCAAATGACTCTCTCAATTCTGGAAGTGCAAGTACTGGGGTTGAACTAATATTTTATGTTAATCCATGCAATGGAAATGTGATAGAAGAGAAGATAGCAATAAAATTCCTCCAATATTGAGCTACTCCCAAAAATCTTCTTACCTCAGTAAATATTTTGGGCTTTGGCCAAATGAAAATGACATCAACCTTGGAGGGATATATTTTCAATTCACCTTATCCAACAATGAGACCTAAATACAATAATAAGATTTTCCAAACTCACACTTTGACATCTTTAAAAAAAAGTGTTCTTTCTTGAAGACATCAAGTACTTTTTTGACATGCATGACATGGTATTCATGAGATTTACTAAAAATCAAGATGTCATCTAATTATACTATCACAAAGTCATCTAGAAATGGCCTCAATAAATCTTTCATCACACACATAAAGGTAGTCAGACCATTGAAAAGACCAAAATTCATATCAATCCATTCAAAAAAACCTTTCTTTGTATTGAATTTTTTCTTCCATATGTCACCTTCAACAAGTATAATTTGATGATAGCCACTCCTTAATTTTAACTTACTAAAATACTTTTCATCTTTCAATTAATTAAGTAAATCATCAATTCTACAAACTAGGTAACCATCTTTTACCGTAATTTTGTTCAATCCATGGAAGTCCACACACATGCGCCATGCTCCATCCTTCTTTGGCACAAAAAAAATAGGTGACTTGCATTGCGAAGTACTTGGTATAATGATCCCTTTGTCCAACAAATATTGAATTTTCTTTTTAATTTTTTCACTTTCCATCACTGACATCATGTACATGAAAATTTTAGGAAGAGGACATTATTTTTGCAAATGTATTTCATGTTGAATTTCCCTTTTGGGAGGAAACCATTTTGGCTCCTGAAACATCACATCGATTTGGTTAAAAACCTCAACCAAATCAGGTTTTAATCTTGAATCACAACCTTGAAAAGATTCATTTTCAACATCATTATTTTTCCTGACAATTAGAAGAACAAAATTCTTTCTAGAGTTAATGAGTCTCTTCATTTTTCTGGCATTTACAATGAAATATTTTTTATTTTTTTTCGATGTACTCTAACAATGTACACTATACCATATTGGAACAAGTGATACTTGTTTTAATGGCGATGGAAATTCTTTTCTATCATACAAATATGGGCTTCCCAAAACAATTCTGGAAATATCAAGTGGTACTACATCATGTTCAACTTCATCAAGAAAGTTTGTTGTAAATGTAAATTTAAAGATGCATTTCCTTGTAACTTGTAAGTTTTCATTATTGCATATCCAGCCTAAAGGATAATCTCTTGGATGAGGAATTGTCTCTAAGTTTATTTTCTTGAGTAAGTCTTTGAAAATAAATTTTTCTTTGAATCACTATCAAAGAGTGTATCAATTTTCCCGCGCTTTGAAATAACCTGAATATGGAAAAGTTCAACTCTAGTTTTCTCATATTGAGTATCATTAGGAAAAATTGAAGATCTAGTGATTTCTAGGACCTTACCTTTCATCCCCATTGCTATGATATTTGTTTCATCTCTCGAATCAAAGCTTAAGTCACGGTTTGTAGTTGCAGCTATCGTTTTCTTCCCTTTGTTGTTAAACTTCTTTGGTTTCATCTCAGGATGAAGCTTCCAACAATGAGCTTCATCATGAACCTCTTTGGAAACATTTTTGCATGTTATTTTTTCTCCTTCCCTTTTTATGGATGCATTCTTCTTTCCTTTCCCTTTGAACTTGTTCTTACCCTTGTCTCCACTTGTGAATGGCTCCTTTCCACCCTCTTGTGGAATGTTTTTCCTTCTTTCTTTAAGATGGGTTGCTTAGACGCAAACTTCATCTAGACTTGTAGTATTAAACATAAGGATAGTATGATGTAAATAACTATGAAAACACCCAATACATTTCAACAAAGTGTCCTGTGAATTCAAGTCTACACTTAATATCAAGCATCTTCTCCCAAATTATTTTGTGTATCTTTGCACACTTTGACCCTTTATTTGTCTAAAATTATGCCAATCAGTAATAGCATTTTTCATATAAAGTAATGGATAAAACTGTCTTCTAAGTGTAGAAATATAATATATCAACGAGGTGGAGACCTTACCATAATTTTTCATATCCTCTTGTGTTTTGGCTTCCCACTAGATCAATGCCACTAAATCTTTGTTTCATTATATTTGATGCTTTCGATCCTGAAATAAACTTCAAGTTGATGAACTCAATTATCAAGTCTTCTAGTATTAACTTCACCATTATACATAGGAAGTTCGAATTTTATATCAAGTTTTAATAAGGGAGTTTTACAATGCACCCTTGGGGTATGTGGAGGTGTTTGAGTGACAGTGGTTGTGGAAGAGGAAGAAGATGAGGGTGAGGATGGAGGTGAAGATGATGGTGTAGAAGAGGGTGGTTTGTCACCATTTCCCTTTGAAGGCTTGTCATCATCTCCACATTTTACTCAAGAAGGACCCTCTCCTTTTCAAGGCTTCGAACTTTCACCCTGCAATCTTGAATTCCTCTCTTCATAGAGAACCTTGAGCATTTCCGTCATTTCAAACAAATATTTTCCAAAAGTATTTTCATATTCTAACATGTCATCATTTTGTCCTTCATGAGACATGATTGTTGAAGCTTCAATTGCTATATGAGGAAGGATTTGTGGTGGATCTTGAGGAAAACATAATCTCCTTGTCCTTGACCTAACTCGAGGACTTGCAACCACAATATTTATCTCTCCTCTATTGAAATTCAACCTTGTAATCATCACATACACTTGAAACAATTAAAGCCTCACAACAGTAAAGAAAACCAAAGCTCTACTACCAAACTTTATCTTTATAAGATCTTAATAAAAACATTCTTGAGGGTTTGAAAATTACAAGTCTTTAAATTTAGTTTTCTAGAGCTTTTATGTTAATTTTTAAACACATAAAGCATGTAAATAAACTATGAAATACACAGAAATAACAAAAAAATGCACCATAATAATAACCACAACATAGGATTTGATGAAGGAGTTCACCCCTCCTGGGATACGTCTCCTTGGTCCAACTTCCAATGGCTTGACCCTCTTTCATTATGGTAAAAATAGTGATTACATAAGTTTACAGTGCTCAAATTGATTCAAAACATGTTTCATTAGCTTCATAATACCCAAAAATTTCTTTCTAGCCTCTTTATGATCCAAAATTCATCAAAAACTGAAGAAGTTATGAGCCTCCCTAGTTTTCTTGCTAACCACTCCATAATTTCCCAAAAATCCATAACAGTCCTACAATTTCACGTCATTTTTAGATAACAAAGAGAAATTTTCCTGGAATTCTAGGTGAAATTGTCGGACCATTAATTTTCCCAGCGATGCCTTAAGTCCGAAAAATTAAACATATCATATTGGTGCATTAAAACATTTATTTAATATAAAATATGTCATGAAATTAGATAATCATCGGTGGTTAGGATATGGTGAGGAAAAATGCGATCGTTTGAGCTTACGGTCTCGATGACGACTTCCCATCGACGGTTACAACAAAAAGTCAGGAGAATGGTCACAAGGCACAGTTTCTACGTCGGCTAGTCGAAGTGGTGGGTTGGGCGGCAGTTATGGTCTCCACATCGTCAGTGTTGTTGTGGTCACATTTGCATGGTTATAGTGAGGGTTTGACTGGTAGTGTAAGCCTTCGTTGTTCCCTCGGTCTCTTCCATGAGGTCATGTGCTATGTAATATGGTTGGGGCAGGGGGGGGGGGGGGGGGATGACCCTGAACCCAACCCCAAAAAAAATCATAGTCCACTTTAAGATAAAATTTTAGACTGATATATAATAAGTAATAATGTGGCTCATTGGTAGTGTATGGTGTTGTTTGTGGTGAGTTATTGTGATCGACCCATG